>UESW01004942.1:253320-426062 GCA_900491605.1 Calamus simplicifolius | reverse complement strand
TTAAATTTTATAAAATTTAATTTCATTTAAATTATTTGCGACGCAATTGGTGCGTCGCTAAATAAAAAATAATTTTTCTAATTTTTTGATTTATTGCGTCGCTAATGCGTCACTATTGAACATATTTAATTCTTTTAAAAATATTGCGACGTACTTTGTTGCATCGCAATATTTTTTTTTAATATTTATATTTAATAAAAAATTAATTTAAAAATATTGCAATGCATTATTTGCGTTGCAATATAAAAAAATTAATTCTTTTTGAGTTTCTGGTTAATTGAGTCGCTAATGCGTCGCTAATTGCATCACAATATTTTGTTATCACAGAGGCGTCGCAAAGTGGTCGCAATTTAGTGACGCATAATTGCATCGCTAAATTTGCGTCGCTATTTCAGTATTTTCTTGTAGTGATTTAGCGTGATTGGACGCTAGAATGTGGCTTGCAGTAAGATTTACTTCTTTTGTGGCATGTCAGAGTTAGTAGGTCATATTCCATCAGTTCTGGGTGGCTGCAGTTGGTTGGTTGGTTAGATATATCGAAGGTCCCGATAACGTAAAGTGTGGAAGGTTGTAGTTGGTTGGTGGATGAGGTCCCATCAGAAGTGAAAGGCCATTTGATTTCTCTCCCACATCATGCTTCTGTAGGGATTTCAGATCGTGAAAGGTCATACAAATAGCCTGGGCAGCTAGCCAAGGGCGCAGCCCGGGTGGCCGAGTCGGGCCCACCCGGAAGGCCAGCCGAAGTTGCTCGGAAAGGTGAATATTGCTGTTGACTGGGCATGATCCACTACTACAAAAAGTTAAATAGACTACAGTAGGTTTTAGAAAAAAAGACTACATTTTTTTAGTAAAAATGTAGTCTAATATTTTAGACTACGTTTTCATAATTTTCACAAATTAAAAGACTACATCTTTTATTAAAAACGTAATCTTATATTATCTTATAAATAAAAAAACTACATTTTTATTAAGATGTAGTCTTATATTATCTTATAATATAAAAGACTATATTTTTAATTAAGATATAATTCTATATTATCTTATAATATAAAAAATTATATTTTTAATTTAGCTGTAGTCTAATATAAAACTAAATTTTTTTTTCTTCTTCTAATTCTTATTTTTTTCCTCCTAATTTACTTTTCCCTTTTCAAAAAAGACCCTCGATACCCAAACTCAAATTTCATTGTCCCATCGGTTTTATTCTGGATTAGGTTTCGTCTTAGGAGAGCTCCTCGTCTTCTTCCCCTCCTCTTCTCTATCCTATCCCTCCTCCCCTTCCTCCTCTCTCTCCTTTCTCCTCTCTCCTCATCCTCTCCTCTCTTCTGTGCTCTTTGTTAGAAAAAAAGTTTTTTTTTTAAAAAAAGGGAGAACGCCCGCGAGCGTTGCTCGCGGGCGTTCCTTCTTTGACACGGACGTTCCTTCTTTGACGCAACATTCCGTTGGAACGTTGCGTGAACATTGGAAGGCCAACGTTTCAGAAACGGCCCAAATAATTTAATTTGTAAGCTATTTTTGATGTAATTTAAGGCTAACGGCCATTAGGCCTTTATGGTCATTATAGGCCGAGCCGTTAGAGTTTTTATGGGCCGAGCCTATAAATAGGCTTAGGAATTCATATTGATAGAAAAAATCAATAATAATTTGGAGTAGCCTATGATTTATTTTATCTCATTTTGTTTTATATTTTATTGATCTTTTGGGCATCTGAAGGAAATCGTTGGGTTTGCACCTTCACACGATCATGCTCGTAGTAGGAGGATCAGGTCGAGCCGGGTCATTGTACCTTGGGGACAGATCGCCAACAACCTGCATGAAGGGGCGAAAATCCGATCCTTAGGGCAGTGTCTAATACGCCTCGGTCCTGGTTTGATCCTATTAATCTTTTGGTTTTATTTTATTTGTATATTTAAATTTCTATAACATATTTCTAGCAATTTTTAAAGTAATTTTTTGTAAGATCAAAATTATTTTCCAACAGCTAAGGATCAGATTTTTTCTTTCTTCTCTAGAGATTGCTAGATTTTCATTCCATTTACTCATTCTGCTTTTGCATGAGTTTGCTCAACATATAAATTTTTTATGCCACTCTGAAATGCATGTGCATTAATGGTGCAAATGTTGCTATGCTAAATTATGATCATCTATTGGGCCCAAGATTTAAAGGGAAAAGATTATGGTTTGAATACTTATTATTTTCTTGGGCAAAATATTAATATTGCTGCAATGCTTTAAATTATATTTCATAAGTTGATCTTTTTACCGTTGGAATGGATTGTTGTGCTATGTTGCTTTAAAAGAGTTAGTTGATACACGCCATTTTTCTTCCTTACTAATTTTTGTTAAATATATGGTAAAAATAATACTCAGTTTATTTCACCATCAGATGGTTAAGTGCTCATGCACATACATGGACAGAAATTGGTGTAACATATCTTGGTTATTAAATAGATTGGGCAATCATGGTCATGTACTTAGCTTATAATAAAAGCGACTGTCCAGCTATCTCTGCAATTTGCTATGCAATTGTTTTAGTACAAACAATCATTATTTGGTTTATCTGCTTCATTTGTAGTATCGGATTTTAATACATTTTGATATGCCTCGAGCGATATATGGTGAGCATAAAATATACTAAACTGATAAATAAGACACAACAAAAATAATAACATATGACATTGTTGTCTTATTCTAAATGTTAGACACTGTTGAGCTTCCTTTGTCTTCTGACTTGTTAGAGGTTGAAGCTTGGATCTTGGTGTGTATGCATATGGTTTGTTCAACATGTCAGAGGCTTCTTTCTATTCACCGAACATTCACATGTTTAATTATATGTATATAAATACATACGCATTTATACATGTATGCATATAGGTACACAGACATGTGCAAATCAGGTGCGGCTTGTCACATCTTAGTGCCCAAGTACATATGTAATATGTATACTTATTCTCTCCTTAAGTTGGTGTAGTAACTAACAAAGCTAACAAATATAAAGCTGAAGTGCTAATCAGAAACTGAATTACTTTGTTTACTGGATAGATAGACAAGGGGTGAAGTCATCAAATAGGTGGTTAACCATTCAGCATGAAAATAAAGCCTTGTTGAAAAACACACATGCTTGCACTTGTGCACATAATATATGCGTGTTTGTATATAGATATATTTTTATATCATCTTATTATTTAACTTTTAACTGCAGCTACAAGTATATATATTTGCATTCTTACATAAATGTAAAAGTTTTTCTGTTCCAGATAAGTGTTTTCTGGTATAGTAATCAATATTTAATATCTCCTTGTTGTGTTGAAGTTGCTAGACAAAAGTGATAGCATTGGGCAAATACTTATTGCTTACCTACTATTGTGAATCTTTTATGTTACCAAATGGCAAAGAATGGATGAACTTGGATGCGGTGACAAGGTATGTCATTTAAATGCTCTATTTTGAGTCTCTTAATATATCTTTGCCTGATTCTCTTATTTGAGGTCTAGTCCTAAAATAATATTATCTCTTTGGAATTTGCCGAGAAGATTTTGGCAGACTAATTAACCAAGGAGTTATCTAGGAATGGAGTCCTAGATTCATCGAGGGGGATGTGGCTTAAGCCCATTATTTGGTCGCCAGCAGTGGATACCCAACCTCTGTGATGGAGATCCCATGAATGAGGTTCAATGTGGTAGAAACGAAGCTGATTGAGTGATTGTGTTAGAGCACAAATTTTTGAAAAATTTTTCATCCCATCCCTATGATGAGTGCTCTTATAAAGTGATAAAGTAAATTTGTGTAAGGTTGAGTTATACTCTTAATGGATCCAAGGTAGGTTATCTGCAGGGTATTGTCACAAATACCCTTGGAGGATTCACCTATATGAGAATCGTCATATTAGGCCATGACTAAAGGTTTGGGCTAATCTTAAAGAATTCTCATGAAAAATCAAGGTATTAAGCGCAAGGCCTTTAATATGCGCTGACCGCTTAAACCCAATTGATCCATACTGTGTGTGTGATTAGTAGAAGTCTGAGTCAAAGGACCTAGTTCAAGGTCTAATCCACTATGGTTCCTTCAGATGTATACAATCAACACTAAGTGAGGTTCAAGTCCATTGGATACCTCACCTATTGCGCAGTATAAGATGCCCTAAAATTTTTGTTATATTTATTTTTTTATTTTAAACTTTTGTGGGAGATTGTTAGAAAAAAAAGTTTTAAATAAAAAAAAAGGGAGAACGCCTTCTTTGACGCGGACGTTCCAACGTTCCGTTGGAACGTTGCGTGAACGTTAGAAGGCCAACGTTTCAGAAACGGCCCAAATAATTTAATTTATAAGCCGTTTTTGATGTAATTTAAGGCTAACGGCCATTAGGCCTTTATGGCCATTATGGGCCGAGCCGTTAGAGTTTTTATGGGCCGAGCCTATAATAGGCTTAGGAATTCATATTGATAGAAAAATCAATAATAATTTGGAGTAGCGATTTATTTTATCTCATTTTGTTTTTATATTTTATTGATCTTTTGGGCATCTGAAGGAAATCGTTGGGTTTGCACCTTCACACGATCATGCTCGTAGTAGGAGGATCGGGTCGAGCCGGGTCGTTGTACCTTGGGGACAGATCGCCAACAACCTGGCGAAAATCTGATCCTTAGGGCAGTGTCTAACACGCCTCGGTCCTGGTTTGATCCTATTAATCTTTTGGTTTTATTTTATTTATATATTTAAATTTCTATAATATATTTTTAGCAATTTTTAAAGTAATTTTTTGTAAGATCAAAATTATTTTCCAACACTCTTCTCCTTTGATCGACGCATCAACCGCATGCCCGGCATGGGAGGAGCTCCAGCCGCTGTGATACTGTGATGGGGGAGGCCCGCCCATGGACTACGACGGCGCTGGGATCCAGATGCGCGGCACCAAGGCAGTTGCCATGGCCGTGATGCAGGCATCGGCGTCCTCGCTCACCCCTGCTTTTGATGAAGGCTCGTCCAGTGGTGCCGACGTCCTCCTCCAAACGCGCAAGTGGTTCCCCCGGCTAGAGCCCTCGCCGCCCTCGCTGCCTTCCGGCAGACCCGCCTCGCCTTCGCCGCCGCCTCCCACAAGCAGCAGTCCACCACGTTGGGCCTCATCCCGCCCCCGACGACCTGGACTCCGCCCTCGGCGATGACCCCCTCGCCGCCTCCAGTGGCCAGGTCGTCGTCGACGTCAAGAGCAAGTACCACATCATCTACCATCTCGTCAACACCATCTACGTCCTTGGCATCACCACCGTGGACCATGACTCTGACCGCAACCGCTCCAACAACATCTTCAAGTGCATCAACACCGTCAATCAGGCTGTCAGTGTCATCGTCGCTGCCTGCCGCGGCGGCGATGTCACCCCGAAGAAGCTCCACCGCAAGTACCCCGAGATCTACATGGCCCTCGACATCGTCCTCTATGGCATCAGCAGCCTCCACCTTGCCACCATCCTCTCCTCCATCCACGGCGACAACATCGCCATGATGGTCCACACAGCCATCGACGCCGAGATCCGAGTCCGCGGCACCGATACTAGGTTAGGCGGCACCGAGGCCCTCTCCCTCAAGTGCTGTGACAACCTCGACACTTTCTCCAAAGCCTTGTTCGAGCTCCTGCCAGAGACACTTGCCGCCGGGGATGAGGTCGCTGCTACCATTGCCCACGTCGCCGCCTCCCTCCCCACCGACGAGCAGCAGAAGGACCAGGCCTTTATAATTGGTAAATATTATTTATTTAATTGGTAAATATTATTTATTTTTCTTGTCCAGATCTTAGAAGAAATAGTTGTGTTGTTTTATAAGCATTCTTCCTTCTTTCTGTTAATTCTTTATCTTCTGAAAATTCACAATTAAAAGGTGAATTACATGAGTATCGAGAGCTCATCGCTCAGCAAGAAGATAAGCTTACTCAGCAAGAAGATAAGCTTGCTTAGCAAGAGAATAAACTCACTCAGCAAGAGGATAAACTCACTCAGCAAGAGAAGACTATCAGGATCTAAAGGCGACGACTGCTGAGCTCACTGCTTTCATGCGACAGTTAGTGTCTGGATATCATCCTAATGGATCCCAGCAGACTTCACCTCCATAGTACATGTATTTTTTTTTAAAATTATGTATTTTTTAAAATATTGTATATGATGATTTTATTGAAATGAATGAAAACTTTTATTAATTTTTTTTGTGAAACTTTTATATTAGAAAATTATTTCTAGTATCGTTGCTTTAATATTATATTATTGTAACAGGTGCAATGCAAAAAATATTAAAATAAAATTTTAATATTTTTAAAATTTAATTAAAATTTTATTATGGTGACTTATTTTCGTTATAATATTAACCTATTACGGCGAAAATAAGTCGCTGTAATAGGTTTTTATTTAAATTTTAAAAATATTAAAATCTTATTACGGCACTTATTTTTGTCGTCATATCAATCTATTACGGCGAAAATAAGTCGCCGTAATAGGTTTTTATTTAAATTTTAAAAATATTAAAATTTTATTACGGTGACTTATTTCGCCGTAATATCACCCTATTACGGCGAAACTAAGTCACCGTAATAAGATTTTAATTAAATTTTAATATTAAAATAAAAACCTATTACGGTAACTTATTTTCGCCGTAATAGGTTAATATTATGGTGAAAATAAGTCGTCGTAATAAAATTTTAATTAAATTAAATTTTTTAAAAAATATATAACGACGATAGGTTATCGCCGTAATAAGATTCTATTACGACGAAAATAATGCATCATAATAGATTATTACGATAATATATTACTACGACGATTTGTAATGTATTAGATGAATTTTTATATCGTAATAATTTATTATGATAACTTTTATACCTATTACGATGAATTAATTTATCATAATAAGTATTTTTTTTTTATCGTGACTGTCGCTAAAGCCAGGCTCAAGAGACCAGATGATAGGCGAGATGACAGATGTTGGAGCCAGTAGTGCGATTAAGCTGACACTTGAAAGACTACAGAGTCCCTCGTTTGTTTGCATCCATATAAAACTAAAATTCTCATGGAATGGGTTCCGCCAGTGAATAGTTAATCTTCGTGAGAGAATTTTAAAGACGAAGCTCCGAGAGCGTCGGTCAGACCCTTTTCCTTACGAACTTATTTAGAGTTAGGAGTTATTGATGTCCAATCCTTCGATGGATCGAACTTTAACATTTAGTCTTCAATGAACCACTTAGGTCCATAATATTATATTTTGGATATGTTGGATATTATATGGCTAATCAATGAGGGCTAAATGTTAAATTCTATGCCACAAAAGATCTGACAATAATTTGGTCTGAATAAAAGATGGCTTGCTTGTCAAGAATAAATTAGAATTATGTTTGTAAAGAATAAATTAGAATTATGTACCAGCTTTGAGTAACTTATCCAGAAGAAATTACAGTCGGTAGGGATGTCAATCGACTGGGCCGGCCTTAACAGCACAAAGATCCAATCAATCCAAGACCTTAGAGAGGCCTAAAGTTGGGACAATAAAATCAAACCAGGTTTACTCTGAGTTGGTTCAATAGGTAAACCCAGACTCGGCCTAGGTTCAGCCTAAAGTTAAACTCCGGCTGAGATCGAGCATAAGCCTAACTTAGCCAATCGACATCCGCACCCCCCCCCAAAGAGTTGACTTTTGAACCTGACACAAAGACACTGTGGTCTCGTTACGGGCTTTTACAAGAAAGTTTAATGGAAGGAAAAATTTAATAAAGTTTAATCGATAATTTCAATAATTTTTTAATTTATTGTAAATTAAAAAAATCACACAACCAGGAATGGCAGAAGTTCCATGCATAGCTGTCTCTAACGCCAATCTCCATATAGTATTTCACTAATTTGTAGGGAAACAAAAAACACAAAAACAACAATAGTACAAAATGGGCCCTTAATTATTCCCTTGATCCATAAATACGTTATTGATTATTCTTACTCCTACTGCATGTAATGTGATCTGCTTTTCACATTTACCCTTGCAAAACAGCTACTTCATAGATAAACTTCTAATCTCCAATGTTGATGACATTTTCTTCTTTCTTTTTCACTTGGTATCACTACAAAAAAATTATGAAATAATGATGCAACTTAGCGATGCAAATATTCGTCGTAAAATAACGATAGAATTATGACGCAATTACGACCCATGAAATCTGCGACAAAATAGCGATGAATTTGTCACCATTTAGCAACGCATAAAATCAGTCGCTAAATAGCGACACACTTAGCGACTCCCAAAAAATCCGTCGCTAAATATCGATGCATTAAAATGCATCGCTAAATAGCGACGCACAGTTATGCGTCCCTATTTAGCGATGCATTATAGTGGCACACTGATTGTGTCGCTATTTACTGATGCATTTTAATGCGTCGCTATTTAGTAACGCATAACTGTGCATCACTATTTAGTGACCCATTTTGATGCGTCGCTAAATAGGATTTTAGGGTTTTAGTTTTAGGGTTTAGGATGTTTAGGGTTCGGGGTTCAGGGATTCAGGGTTTAAGGGTTCAGGGTTCAGGGTTTAAGGGTTCAGGGATTCAGGGTTCAGGGATTAAGGGTTTCAGGGTTTTAGGGGTTTAGGGTTTTGGCTAGGGTTTAGGGTTTTAGGGTTTAATTTTAGGGTTTAGGGTTTAGGGTTTAAGGGTTAGGGTTTTAGGGTTCTAAGGGTTTTAGGGTTTTTGGGGTTTAGGGTTTAATTAGGGGTTTACGGTTTAGGGTTTAATTAGGGGTTTAGGGTTTTAGGGTTTTAGGGTTTAGGGTTTTAGGGGTTTAAGGATTATGGTTTTAGGTTTTAGGGTTTTGGGTTTTAGGGTTTTAGGGGTTTAGGGTTTAGGGTTTAGAGTTTTTTGGGTTTTCACGAATTTTAGGGTTTAGGGTTTAGGTTTAGGGTTTTAGGGTTTTAAGGTTTAGGGTTTAGGGTTTTCGCATTTTAGGGTTTTAGGATTTTAAGGTTTAATTAGGGTTTTAAGGTTTAGGGTTTTTTTTAGGGTTTAGGGTTTAGACAGCATTCTCGGCACAAAGGCGTGGATCAGACTGAAGGTAGCATCGGTCCCGTGTAGGACCTTATAGTTGGCCACTCGAGCACACCGTGGGGCTGCCTGTGCACACCATACCATGGGGTAGACCGGTCGGCCCAGCCCAATATCCAACTATGGCTTTTTAACTACAACAACATAAATATATGCTTTTGGAGCTGGAATTACCACGACTGCTGACACCAGACTTGCCCTGCAATGAATCCTCGTTAAGGGATTTAGATTATACTCATTCCAATTGCCAGACTTGAAGAGCCGATCGGTATTGTTATTTATTGTCACTACCTTCCTGTGTCAGGATTGGGTAATTTGTGTGCCTGCTGCCTTCCTTAGATGTGCTAACCATTTCTCAGGCTCTCTCTCCGGAAGTGAACCCTAATTCTTCATCACCCGTCACCACCATGGTAGGCCCCTACTCATCTCTGGATTCAAGGGAAGACAGGAGCGGCACAAGGCCAAGCCCGATCCCTCGATCGGCCACCAGGAAGGTAACCCACGACAAGAGATCGAAGCACCGCCGAGGGCGGAGAAGGAGAGAAAGGGACAGGAGCGCCGCCCACAGAAGGTTCCCGAAGGAAGCGGACATGGAACATCACGGCTACCCACGTCACCTCAGGGGCTTCAGCGAAACGAGCGACATAGATTATAATATCAATATATAAAATTATCACTATATAATATTAATTATTATACACTATAATAATTAATATATAAAATTAACATTATATAATATTAATATTTAGCGATGCATAATTGCGTCGCTATATTCCTGTCATATCTGGCCTTATCTCACCAAATTAGTGATGCATAGAGTTTGCATCGCTAAAGAGCGACGCAAATTGTATGTGTCGCTATTTAACGATGCATTTACACATTGCTAAATAGCAACGCAATGGATGCGTCGCTAATTAGCGACGCAATTAGCGATGCATACATTGCATCACAATTAGTGACGGATTAGCGACGCCATTTAGGCATCACTAATCCTCTTTTATTAAAACCCCCCACCCAGCCCTAATCTCTCTCCCTCACTCTTTCTCCCTCCCTCTTCCCCACATCCGGCGGCGCACTCCCTCCCTCTTCCTCCCTCCCTCTTCCCTACCTCCGGCAGCCCTTCGGCAACCCTCCGGCTCCCCAATCTCCTCGGCGGCCTCCTCTAGGTAAACCCCCCGTCCCTCCCCCCCCCCCTCCCCCTCCCCCTCTCTCTAGCTGGTCGCTGGTAGGCCGCCATGGCCGCAGCCTAGCCACAGCCCGTGGCCAGGCCGCGGGCATAAAAAAAACCCAACCCCCCCTCCCCCTCCCCCTTCCCCTCCCCCTCTCTTTAGCTGGCCGCGCGTAGGCCGCCGCGACCGTGGAATTGGCCTGGTGGCCGGCCATAGCCTGGCCATAGCTCGTGGCCAGGCCACGAGCATAAAAAAAACCCAACCCCCTGCCCCTCCCCCTCCTCCTCTCTCTGGCCGGCCGTGGGCATGCCATCGTGGCCTGGCAACAACCCGTGGTCAGGCCACGAGCATAAAAAATACACAACCCCCTCCCCCTCCCCCTCCATCTGGCCAGCTGCGGGCAGGCCACCGCGGCCATGGCCTGGCCACATGCCATGGCTAGGCCGCAGCCATGGCCAGGCGGCCAAGTTGCTTGACGCCTAGCCACATGGCCAGGTCGCCCAGCAACGTGGCCAGTCCAACTGGCCACATGGTCACAGCCCGGCCATGTGGCCGGGCAACCTGGCCACATGGCTAGGCCAGGGGCATAAAAAAAAACCCAACCCCCCCTCCCCC
This sequence comes from Calamus simplicifolius, assembly GCA_900491605.1. Classification (NCBI taxonomy): domain Eukaryota; kingdom Viridiplantae; phylum Streptophyta; class Magnoliopsida; order Arecales; family Arecaceae; genus Calamus; species Calamus simplicifolius. The sequence continues at coordinate 415,216 of UESW01004942.1, read as the reverse complement.
TCCCCCTCCCCCTACCTCTAGCCAGTCGTGGGCAGGCAGCCGCGGCTGTGGCCTGCAGGCAGCCGCGGCTGTGGCCTGCAGCCAGCCGCTGCTTGGCCACGTGGCCAAGCCATGGCCAAAAAAAATTTTCATATTTCTTTAAAAAATTTCATATTTCTTTTAAAAAATTCATATTTTTTAAAAAAAATTCCATTTTTTTACAAAAAAGTCCACATTTCATATATTTATTGTTGAATTTCTCAGCATGTTAAACTATGCATGATAGTTTATTGGTGAACTTTTCTATATATTGTTGCATCTTACTTTTGTTAGGAAATGGTTTTGACTTTGACTTTGATTTAAGTTACAAGAACATGATATATTGAGATATGTTATTTTGGTTATGAGATTAGGTATGGCTTTAATATATGTATAATATGAACATATTAAGGTATTAAATAATTTTTAGAATTATACTTAAGGATTATATGGCGTATCATATGTCTTACGATTGATGTGTTATGAAAATATTCAGCTCAGCCTGTCCAATTTTAAAACCATAGTTTTATTAGATAATATTATGCATAAATATTGGATTAAGGTTATTATCTTGGACATAATAATCTTATGAAGTTAGTGACTATAGACCACAATCAAAATATGTATAATAGTCAAGAAAAGTTTTTTACAAGCATAAGTTTGATTATTTTTGAAATTGCATATTATTTCTTGCAGCACTATAACCTTTAGACCCATTTGAGAATTTACAAGACTTAGTTTTGAAAATTATCAAATTATCTTAGTGGACAGTTTGAGATTATTTTTTGTGATATGTTAGTCTACTATTAGTTATCGTTGGTTGATATTGCGGTTTGTATTTCCTCATATGTTCTCTAGTATGGCATATATGCCACACATTTAGAAAAATAAATAAAAAATGATACTAAAATTTCAACGTAAATGATGATAATTAATAGCAGAATAATATATTATAGAAAATAATCTTGAATGGGATAGGGCCTTACCTTTTAGATATAAAGTGAAGGTGGAATGAATTTAGGACACTTGCATACTTATGAAGTCTCATGATTGAATGTGGCCAGGCATTGCAGGGCAGGGACCTTAGCAGGGCCTGGCCTAATCAATTGGTTGCAATCATTAAAAATAAAATTGATTTATCATTATAAATGATTTAAATAGTTGTTATTGATCTTAGATGTGTAAAAGAAATAATTTAGTTATATATTTACTAATGCTAATATAGTTTTATATTATGGTTTTCTTTAATGGTTTACCAAAAGTTATATAAGTTGGTAAAAATGAGTGGGGCTCGCTCGTGGATGTATGTAAGGATAAAAGATGACTTGCTTAATCTAGATTTTCTGAATGAATTAGAAGAATTTATTGCATTTGCATGTAGCCAACCTGAATGGATGGATGGGCTTAGGATTAGGTGCCTCTGCAACTTATACAGATGTCAGAATAAAGCCTACAGAGATGTTAAAAATGTGAAGGTGCATTTATGTAAAAAGAGGTTTGTTCCTAGGTAAGATGTTTGGTACTGTCATGGTGAATAAGAGGAAATGGGTACAGCTGTCACAAGCCAACTAGTTTCAATTTTCGTTGATGAACATTTGTGAATTTAAATAGATATGAAGAAATGGTGATGAATGCATTGAGTAATAAATTCAATCAAAATACATTTATGGAAGAACCAAATCTAGATGCACAGTAATTTTATGATATGCTGCGTGCTGCAAATTAAGAATTGTATCCTAGTTGTAAGAGTCATTCCCAATTGCCTATGGCTATTCGATTGTTGAATATTAAGGCAGAACATCGATAATCAGAAAAGGTATTCAATGCTGTAGCTGGATTAATGAAAAAAGTTTTGCCAAATGATAATGTTGTAGCAGATAGTTTTTACTCGATGAAGAAGCTATTGCATGGGCTTGGGCTCTTAATTAATAAGATCGATTATTGCTTGAACAATTGTATGATATATTGGGGTGAAGACTCAAACATGAGATATTGTAAGATTTATGGGCAATCGAGGTACACCAACGATGAAAGGGGAGCTAGTACAAGTAGCTAGGAGAAGTATGCCTTACAAGAGGATGCATTACTTTTCTCTTACTCCATACTTGCAAAGATTATACAGATATGAGGATACAGCTGCTGATATGAGATGGCATGCCGAACATGAATCTAAAGAAGATGAAATGCGGCATCCATCAGATTCAAAAGCTCGGAAGCATTTCAATGAAAATCATCCTGATTTTACTGAAGATATAAGGAATGCGAGATTATATCTTTGTACCGATGGATTCCAACCATTTGGTCAAGTGGAGCAACAGTATTCATGTTAGCCCATGATACTGATTGTATATAACCTTCCTCCATGAAAGTGCATGAAAGATACTACAATATTTTTGATAGTTTTGATTCCAGGACCATCAAATCCAAAGGAAAAGATTGATGTCTTCTTGCAACCGTTGGTGGCCAAATTGAAAATATTTTGAAAAATAGGAGTCATAGCCTATGACATTTCTATGAAACAAAATTTCATCATGAGAGCTACTTTGATGTAGACAATCAGTGACTTCCCGGCATATGCTATATTGTCTGGTTAGAGCACTGGGCGTATGGTGTGCCCTTATTGCATGGATGATTCTGATGCATTCATATTGCAGAAGAGTGGTAAGCAGTCATGGTTTGATAATCATAGAAAGTTCTTGCCTCCAAATCATCCTTATAGGCGGAACTTGATCGCCTTCCGAAGAACAAAGCAGTCACAAAATTTGCCAAATTGGTTAGGTCTGGCACAGATATATTCGATACTATAGAGCATTTGGGGTTGAGGTATGCTTGGGAATCAGATGCAGATAGAATAAATGGCCGTATATATAAAGAACATAACTGGAAGAAGCAAAGTATTTTTTCGGATTTGCCATATTAGAGCACAAATCTCATCCGGCAGAACTTGGATGTTATGCATATTGAGAAAAATTTCTTTGATAACATATTTAACATGGTGCTAAACATCCCGGGAAAAACCAGACACTGGAAAGTCGAGAGAAGAACTTAATCAGTATTGCAGAAGAGCTGATTTGAGGAGGAATACTGACGGGACCTATCCTAAAGCTTGTTACACTCTTGATAGAAATTCACGAGAAGTTTTATGTAACTGGGTTAGAGGGTTAAAATTTTCAGATGGTTATGCTTCAAATATCGGTAGGTGTGTAGACATGCATAAGCTCAAGTTGTTTGACATGAAGAGTCATGACTGCCATATTTTCATGCAACGGTTATTACCTATAGCTTTTCATGAGTTGCTTCAGTACTTGTGTGGAAGGCATTGACTGAGCTCAGCTTGTTCTTCAAGGAGTTATCTGCCGCAGTCATTACTTCTGCATCCATGGCAAGGCTTGAGGAGGAAATTCTAATTATTTTATGCAAGCTGAAGTGAATATTTTCTTCAAGTTTTTTTGACTCAATGGAGCATTTATTAGTTCACTTGCCATACGAAGTGAGTATAGCTGGTCCCATGTAGTATCACTAGATGTATCCTTTCGAGAGGTAAATATATTAATAATTAGTAGTACATGTTGACATTTCAAATATTATTTCATTGCGAGAAAGTTGGTTTATTTTATTTCTTACCTTTACATATAACCTTAAGAAGTTAAAAAATAATGTGCATAATAAGGTAAGGGTTGAAGGTTCTATATGCAATGCACACTTGGTTGAAAAAGTTTTAGCTTTTGCCTCTCATTACTTTGAGAGTCACGTCCACATGAGGAGCCAAAATCATGGCTGTAATGATGACGTATGTGTGGACAAGGAGAACCTAATGACGGTATAAGATCAGTTTTTAAAGATATCGGTCGTTCATTTGGGAGGCAGAAGTCAAGAGATTTGAGCGATGTGGAGTATAATGCATCACATTATTATATCCTTATGAACTATAGAGAAGTCGATCCATACATTGAGTAAGTATATACTTCAATGCTTAATTAGAACTTATATTTTAAATTATAATATACCACACTATTTAATTGCTAACAGAAGTTTTAATTGTTATCATCCCTTTAAGGATGTATTGTGATAGACAACGATAGATGAATCCCAACATCAGCCAATTGCCATTAGGCAGAAGTTAGAAACGGAATTCGCTTACTGGTTTTATGAATATGTGAGTAGTATTACTCAATTAATTGAAATAATGGCTTTTATTTTTTTAATTGGTTGTGAATAGCTTATTAATTTATAGGTAAACGGTCCATGGTTCACAACCGATAATATTTTCATTAAATATCTAGCGCAATGGCCATTAAAGACTGTAACAACCTCTATTGGCTATTTTGTTAATGGGTATAAATTTCAAATTGAACGACTAACATCTTCACGCAGAACTGGGGCATGTATGTTAAAGAAGAAAGTATTGAAGCAAATATGCAGGATTATTACAAAAATTAGTAGAGGTGGTTGAATTTGAATATCCTATAAAATGAACCATATCGTTTTGTTGCGATTGGTTTGATCCGACAAGTCCTGTGGGTAAAAGGGTTCATAATGACTATAATCTAGTTGAAGTCAACCATCATCGAAGATTGCAGAAATATGAACCATTCATCCTTGCATCCCAAGCTTAGCAAGTATTTTACTACGGATATCCAAGTTTGTGCAACGACAAGCGAGATTGGTGGGCTGTTTCAAAAATCGTCCCACGTTCAGCACTCATATTAGATGAGAGTTTATCAAGTCAATCAACTGAGTGCCCTGCATTTCAAGAGGATAAGATGAAAATGCATGAAATTAAGGATGACACAAGGGCTCCTGAAACATCAGTTAGAGATTTAAATGGTGATGTCCAAGAAATTAAGGATGCAAATGTTTGGTTTCCTCCCGATGATAATGACATTGAATCACAATCCAATACGACATCGGATGTTGAACCAATATTTGACGAAACAAATGACATTGATTAAGCATAGAGGTTTATTCAATTTCAATTTATTTTATAAGTGTTAAATTTTTACAATTCAATCATTATTCGTAACTATATTGCATGAATCTTTAGTATTTTCAGTATGATGGGCCGAGATAGATCTACCACCGATGGACAGAGCGAACAGGGACGTAGCCCTGCCGCATCAGATCACATGAGCATTGGATATGGAGAGTTCAGATCTACAGCCTTTGAGTCTCATAACCGATCGACACAGACCTCTGAGAGTTCTTCCTACGTCGGCCGCACCGTACTTTGACTGGATGCTGATGGGCTGCAAGTATATACTAATTATAAATATATGTTTATGTTTTTAAGTCAACTATTTATAAACATGCATTTTTTTAACAGCTTTATTGAGCAGCATATTGTATCGAGTTGGATCAACTCCATATTCCAAAGGCATGCTGATCCCAGTGGCTACGATTGGCATCATGTATCTGCGGCCATGAGGGAGTTTTATTTTTCAGAGTTTCAGATAAACTTATTAAATATAATTTATCACTGATATAAAATTTTTTAATTTTAATATATTCTTAAACTAGCTATTTATTTCAAAGCAGAAAATGTTTACATGGGACCCTGCCATCCATGATGCCATTAGGGCAGTATGGAATGCTCTTGCGGCACGCTAATACTCCGACATGCTTCATCATTGGAGGAGATTGGGTGAGCGTTCTGTGCATGTGCCGAAGGGTATTTGGCATGATTGGCAGCAGGTGTGGCAGTCTGAGGCCTGACAAAGGAGGTTCGCATCAGCCACCATGAATTACCGATCCGAGAAGGGCGATCGTGGCATGGGTCTCTCCTGCCATACTCCAGGGTCTATTTTGATTCAGGAGCACAGACATCGTATGGTAAGAAAATAAATAATTTAATTACTAATTTAGTCATTTGCAAATACTTATTTATATCATTTCTTTTGCTTTTGTAGTCTGAGCAAGAGAGCAGAGATCCTGGTGAGTTTCGCCTATTCAGAATGACACACACCAGGAAGGATGATTCCTGGATTGATGCATGATCATAGGAGGTTGCGGTAATAAATTAGCTTTATATTGTATCTGTTTAATTTCTAAAATTTTATTCAGGTTCATATATTGATTCATTTATCATTGATTCTATAATTCAAAGGCATGAGTCGAGAAGCTTCAGTCCCAGGCATCGCAGGTCGACTCCACTAATGGGGGGCCGCCCGTCAAACTCTCACCACAGGAGAGTTGACATGTATTTTAGAAGCTGTTGGTGCCCAGCCGCAAGACTATAGGGCTCCAGTTCGCACTATCCTAGCGATATTCCTACCAAGCATTTAGACGACATTCGAAGATCTATTATGGAGGAGGTTCGGCAGAAGGTTCGGTAGGAGTTCGACCAGCGCATGGGAGGCCTTCAGCAGGAGCTTGTAGATATGAGAGAGCAGATGCGTCATATGCAGGATTTGGTTCGCCTCATATCACAGGGTTCATTCCAGCCTCCGCAGCCTTCCCGTGATCGTGATATTACGAATTCTTGATGTATTTTTTTCTTTGCTTCTTATGTTTTATATATAAAAATTTTAAATTATTAATATATTAAATTTTTATATATTTTTGGAAATTTTGATTAATGTTTTGATCAATATTTTTGGAAATTTAGTGGTAATATTTTGATCAATATTTAAATGCAATGAAATTGTATTAAGAGGTTTAATTTATAATATTTTAAATTTAATTAAAAAAATTAATTAGTGATGCTATTATGTCGTAATTATTTTTTAAAAAATTTAATTATTAATTTTGTGATGCAATTGCGATATAATTCGTTGCAATATTGCGATGTAATATTGAGTCACAATATGCAATGCAAATATTGAGTCCCAATATTGCGACGCAGTTTGCGATGCAATATTGCGATGCAATTAGTTACAAAATTAGTGGATCAGATGGATTTGAGTTTTAGATGGAGAGGACTGACAGAGGGGTCAGAAGCCAGAGAGTTCAATAGAATGCAGCTGGGTAGAGGACTGATACTGTGATTGCACTAAATAGGCCCAGAAGGAATGTGCGACCACCAATTCGATATGGCTTTGAAAATTTGGTGTCACATGCCTTGGTGATAGTGAATGAAGACCTCTACACCTATGAGGAGGCTGTGGAGAGCCAGGACAGGGATAAGTAGGTCCAAGCTATGGCAGAGGAGATGCAGTCTCTCCACAAGAATGATACATGGCAATTGGTCTAGTTGCCATAAGGAAAGAAATCTATTGGTTGCAAATGAGTTTATCAGTGCAAGAAAGGGCCTTCAGAGCAAGGGGGTATCAGGTACAAGGAAAGACTAGTGACCAAAGGATAATCTTGAAAGGAAGGCATCGACTACAGTGAGATATTTTCTTCAGTTGTCAAGCATACTTCCATCAGATTATTGCTTAGTATTGTAGCAGCTTAGGACTTGGAGCTGGAGCAGATGGATGTGAAGATAGCATTCCTTCATTATCACTTGGAGGAGAGCATCTATATAGAGCCGCCACTAGGGTTCATAGAACTAGGATCAGATGAAAAAGTTTTTTTGCTGAAGAAATCTTTGTACGAGCTGAAGCAGTCGCTGATGCAGTGGTACAAGAGATTTGACACTCATGTTAGGAGCATTAGCCTTTCTAGGTGTGAGTTTGATTCTTTTATGTATATTAAATCTCTGGATGATGGTTTTAGGATGTACTTACTCTTGTATATAGATGACATGCTGATAGCATGTAAGAGTACAAAGGTTGTATAGGAACTGAAGACAGCTTGACTCAAAAGTTTTAGATGAAGGATTTGGGGCCTGCTAGAAAAATCCTAGGGATGGAGATCATCATAGATAGACTCAAGGGTTTTCTGCATTTGTCTCAGGGTGGCTACATCAAGAAGGTTTTGGAGCAATTTGGGATGAATGATACCTTTTTCTGTCTTTGGCGGTACTACCTTTGGTGGCACACCTTTTTCTGTCGAAGACTATATCGCCACAGACTGAGGTGGAGGCTCAGGAGATGGAGAAGGTACCATATGCTTCTGGTGTTGATAGCCTTATGCATACCATGGTATGTTGTAGGCCAAATATAGCCCATGCAATGAGTAAGATGAGTAGGTTCTTAGCACAACTTAGCAGGGAGCATTTCCCATGGTATGTTACAGGTCATACAAAGCCCATGTAGTGAGTCAGGTAAGCAGGTTCATGGCACAACCTGGCAGGAAGCACTGGCGAGCACTGAAGGGGACCTTCAGGTATTTAGTGGGAACAATTGGAGTTGGCATTTACTATGGATAGTAGGAAGGTGCTGAGGGATCCAACTTGTCCAAAGAGGCTCGTGGGCAGTTATATGGATATGTGGATACAGACTTTGGTGGAGATGTGGATACCAAAAGATCCACAATAGGCTTGACAGCCAGAGTACTCTGATGCTTGCACAGAATGTAGTCTATCATGTTAGGACGAAGCTCATTGACATCAGATACCATGGGATCAGAGAACTGGTGGTATGCATGGTATGCACTGACCAATGTTCTTTCATGGAATAGTTTTCATAAGTGTATTTTGTTGATGCAGCTGATGGACACAACGGATGTACTGAGGCCTTGAAGCACTAAAGTGAAGATTATTGGGCTGGTGTGGTGCTCTCAAGGCCTAAATTGGATTAACTTGTATTGGGCCAGATGTGGGTCCAAGGGTTGACATTAAATCAAGTTACAAGTGTACCCAGGCTTTGTGATTATTTTAATCTCATTGAATTAGTCCATAGAAATTTTTTTTGAGTCTGGACCAAGCTTATTTAGCCAAATATTTAAAACCTAATTTTTAAAGTTTATAAAATAAAAAATAAATTATTTTCTCTCAAAAAATAATTTTTTCTTTCTCATCACAACCCCTGCCCTGTCTTCTCCACTTCCTACCACTCATCCTCTCCTTGATCGCGCAGGGTTCGTGGTCTAGGCACCGGGGTTTGTGGTTTAGGTGCCTCCATGCACGGGGCGGACGTGAGGGGATGCATGGGGTGACATGATCAAGGGGGACAAGCACTACAAGAAAATATCAAAATAGTGATAAAAATTAGTGATGAAAATTTTGTCACTAAATTGTCACGGTTTAGTAACAAAATAATGACATAAATTAAAATTAGTGACAGATTAGTCTATCCATCACTAAACCGTCACTAAATTAGTGACGAACTATCACATCCGTCACTAAATTAGTGACGGATGGGGCAATCCGTCACTAAATTTAGTGACGGATTTCCCTTTCGTCACTAATCCGTCATAAATAAGTGGTGATGACTGATGGATTTCTCTTCCATTACTAATCCGTCACAAATTAATGACGGATAGGGTAATTCATCACTAAATTAGTGACGGATTTCTTCCGTCACTAATCCGTCATAAATTAGTGATGGATTGGGCAATCCATCACTAAATTAGTGATCGAATGTCACATCCGTCACTAAATTAGTGACAGATGGAGCAATCCGTCACAAATTAGTGATGAAAGAATAATCCGTCACTAAATTAGTGACGGATTAGTGATGGATTTCTCTTCCGTCACTAATCCGTTACAAATTAGTGACGTCCGTTACTAATTTGTGATGAATTAGTGACGAAAGGAAATCCATCACTAAATTAGTGACGGATTGCCTATCGAAATTTAGTTTTTTTTTAAAAAAAATGTGACAAAAAAAGCCGAGTCCGCATGTGCCAGTTACGTACATCGCCTTTCATGCGTGTCCCAACCACGTATCTACCTCCTGACGCGCGCCATGTGCATCTACTACTCGGCTTGCGCACGCGCCTGCCATAGCTCGCGCGCGTTTGCACCAATTAGCTTGTCTCTTCGGCCGCACAACCTTGCTTGTGTCTGGTGCCCCTTGCACCGTGTCTGCGCACGCCCAGTGCCGTGTCTGCGCATGCATGCGCCTGTGCATGACTGTACTTGGCTACGCGCGCATTATTAATTTAGTGATAAATTGCACTTTCGTCACTAAACAATCACAAAATTAGTGACGGATAGGATAGTCCGTCACTAATTTAGTGACGGACAAGGTTATCCATCACTAATTTAGTGACGGATTGCCTTTCATTACTAATCCGTCATAAAATTAGTGATGAAAAAATAATCCATCACTAATTTAGTGACAGATTGTGCTTCCATCACTAATCCGTCACTAAATTAGTGATGGAAGAGCAATCCGTCACTAATTTAGTGAGGAAGAGTTGTTCGTCACTAAATTAGTGACGGATTGGTCATCCGTCACTAAATTTATACTCTATTTTTTAAAAAAAAAATTTGTAACAAAAAGTCGCATGTGTTCGCCAGCATGGCAATGGATAGGCTCTACCCCACGATTTTCATAACAAATCTTAGAATGATCCGTCGACCTAAGTGCGCGCGCCCTCTGCGCATGTCGCACGCGCACCTCCCTAGTGCGTGCCATGCACATCTGCTACTCGGCTTGCCCGCGCGCTTGCCCTAGCCCACATTCGTTTGCGCCAATCGACATGTTCCTTCGACTGCATAATCTCGCTTGTGTCCGACGTCCCTTGCGCCGTGTCTGTGCATGCCCAGCGCCCTGTACCGGTCATTGGCGCACGCTTGCACGTATCCCTAATTTAATAATGGATTGCTCTTCCGTCACTAAATTTATACTCTAATTTTTAAAAAAATATTATAAAAAAAATTAATCAGTCACTAATTTAGTGACAGACTGCCCCATCCATCACTAAATGGATTAATTTTTTTATCATAATTTGTTTTAAATAATTAAAATATAAATTTAATGATCAACATGATAAATTTTTATTTTTGTCCATAGTTTAGTGATAAAATTATTATTCCGTCACTAATTAGTGACGGAATAATACTTTCGTCACTAACATCACTAACCCGTTCTATCCTATTCCATTACTAAAATTTGTGACGGAATAATACTTCCGTCACTAACATCACTAACCCGTTCTATCCTATTTCATTACTAACATCACTAACCCCTTCCATCGGCATTTTTTTTCCAATCGGCGCCCGCGCTTCTCTCTAGGGTTGCGATCCTGACGGAGCCGGAGAAGGAGGTGGAGAGAAGGGGCTGGAAGAGATCAAGCAAGAGGGCATTGATCTCGCCATCGATCTCGAGTCGGACCAGAGAGGGCAAGAGGGCATCGATCTCGCCTTCTAAGCTTCACCCTCGTCTGGCTCTCCCATCTTCTCTTGCAAGGATCCGCATCAACCATTCTTGCCGGACGCCAACGATGACGACGACCAGTACCTCCGCGACCTCCCCGCCCTCCTCCTCTTTTCCTCCTCTCCCTCTCGACCATCGCCCCAGCTATCGGCTGGCGGAGGCGAGCTGGGACACGGCCGACGATGCCCTGGTCCCCACTGCGACAGAAGAAAGAAGAAACCCTCTCGAGCCCCCGTCCCCTTCTCCCAAATCCCTCATGAATTATCTTGCAAGGCTCCCGGACGATCTTCGGCTTGATGTAAGTGTCCTTCCTGCCATCAGGTTTTTGGTTTGAGCTCGATTGTTCGGGCTTCTCCTGTCCTCTTCCCACTTCCCCCTCCTCTACTTTTCTAATCCTAACCCTAGCTCCATCGGCCTCCTCTGCTTTTCTAATCCTAACTCTAGCTCCATCGGCGAGCAAATCCCGCGGATCTCTCCCATCCCCGATTCCCGCTGATCAGAGGACCGGCCTTATATGAACACAAATTCACAAACCTATTCCTTCTTGCTTCTCCAACATACATATTCTCGCGCTGATACTTCGTCACGCTTCACCCTTGGAGAGTCGAGTAAAAGAAGGAAACCAAAAAAAAAAAAAAAGAGAGATGGAGTTGGAGCTCAGCCTCGCCCTTCCCAACAACCATTTGATGAATGGATTCGATCTTAATGATCGCGCCACTGCCGATTCATATCGGAAGAGAGGTTTCAAGGAGGCATTTGAAAAAGTGATCCCCTTGTCCTTGCCGCTCCCTATGAAGACTACTCTGCCTCCTTTGTCCACAAAATGGCGGAGATGATCAAGACGATGAGAACGGTAGCCCACGGCTTAAGAATCCACACGACCTCAATAGGTAATTGTGTTTTGACTTTGGAGGAGATCTTTCCTTGCTAGTGCTACATTTTGTTCTGTTCTGATGGCTTCATGATGATCTTGCGCTGAACTGCAGCGGAAAAAGCAGAGCATTGGAACCGAGTCCGTTCTGGAGGTAATTTCGTCTCCTCTCCCTTGTCTGGTTTCTCGATGTGAATCAATCGATACCAAACTTATCCCAGATTGGATCCTAGATTGGCTAACTGGAGAATTTATCCCAGATGCAGAAATGCAGTTAAATGAGATAAATTCATGTGGAGAATATGTTGTGAACAATTGCTACCCTGCTTTCTCTTGTAGTGATTAGAAATATCAGCAAAATTCTAGAAAAATCAAACCCATCACACTCATAGCTTAGTGCATGATCATAAATAGTTTTTATGAAAGTGGAATCATCCGGATGGCAGTGTTCTGGTACTTCGCCATGAAGTTCTTCTCCCCCAAGAAGCATTCGGCAAATCCTCGGACGACGAGGGCGAAGCGTTCTGCAAAAATGTAATGCTGACTCATAACCCAAGCAGTTGACTTGGATTTTCAAACTTTATAATGGGTGATCGAAACCAGCTGGTGAGTGAGGATCTTATGATGCTCATGCCAACCCAGTGCTAGTGCAATCATATGGAGATATCAGTTTATCTCATATTCACATGCAATAAACAATGTGCTTTGGTGCCTAAGAGACATGTTCTTTTTAGCAGGATTCTAAGGGACTAGGCCTCCTGAAATCATAAGATCTTATATACTTTATAATTTGCTTATTTACGTTGGTGTTCGTCCACTCTATAAGGTAAGCCTTCCTGCATTGATCTGGCTTGCAATGGTTGTGTGATATAGGTTTTGGCAAAAGTTCTCACAAGCCATCCATAAATATCAGGTTGAGCGTGGAAAGCGTGTTCATTACTGTTATGATGATTCTGAGCTCAAAATGCTCCAGAATACTTTTCCTGCAAATGCTTCATACAATATCCAAAGATTTAAAGGTAAAGAAAAAGCATAATAAATACTGTTATGACTAGCAAAGGTGTCATTTTCTAGGCATTGCAATTTGATTGATATTTTGTCCTTGCTTCTTATTTGTCTGTAGTACATATGTGCTAGATTGGTAAGAAACTCTATAATTGGATGATGTTTTGAATGTAATTTTTTGTTGCTCAATCCAATGTAGGTATTGTCATAATTCTGAAAGTCAAGGTTATCATGAGTGTATCCAGTTGCTCCATTAATTTGGCACAAGTGATGGATTGTTTTTTCTGTACTTATGTCATTGTTCCTGTGTGGCCTTTTCACTTTGTTGCATGGATCCATTATATGCCTGTTCTATCTGACTTGGCAGGACAAACTATTTTTACAAAAATTCTGTTGTGGTTGCTAGATGTTGCTTGAATTTTCTTTTTCTTTTTCATGGTTCTCTGTAGAATCTCCTTCTTGTTAAAGAGGCTAAATTACCAAATTCCTTTGGAGGCATTGGATATCTAGACTTTGAAAAACTAACGTTTGTCCCAATTCAGTTGTTATATTTCTGTTTTCTTATGCATTTTGTAATCTATGTTATTTGGCATACATTTTATAATAGTTTAATATATTTTCTGTAATTTATGTATGCTGAATTTTTGTGCTTCACCAGTTATTGCAATGGGTTGGAAAATCCTTTGATTTTTTACTTCATGTTGTCATCACTAGGATTAGAGTTGTGTTTTGAGTCAAAATTGATGGGTTATGGTGAATCAGATTGGATGGTGCTCCTAGGGAATGGTTTTCAAAAGTTGTTTCCAATATATCAAGAACAATGTCAAACTATGTCGAGTTGATGCTACCCATCTGCTTTTATATGTAGATGGTTGTCAATTGTCACTGTTAAGCAACCAAATGCCATGGACCAATGTAACCCGTTAGACAAGTCACAATACACACTGATGTGATTCCTAAACAAATTCCAATGAGGCAGGTAGCATTCTTTTCTTATTCTTAAAATCTTTACTCAATCACTATTTACACCCTTCCACTTATCCAGGATACTTTGGAATCTTGATTCCCCACCCCAAAAAAAAAAAAAAATCTAACATTTCATCATTCTTTTATATTGTATTCAACTTAACTTCTTTCATATTGCTAATATGAGATATGGTTATTTACTTGTCAGGAGCAATGCAATTAATGAAAATTTGATACTTTAACAAGATAATTTTTGTGGACATTTTGTTTGGATCATGCATTGTTTAATAACTTTTTTAGAATGTTTATTTTAATTAAGTTTTCAGGCTTGATCAAAATTTGCTTTAATTCATGTACTAAATTTACCAACTTGGAATTCATGAGACAATTATACAGCTAGAACATTCATTACGTAAGATGGCACTTTCTTAAAAATAACTGAATAAACAAAAATATGTGGAATCTAAAAAGATTGTGTTTCCTTTGTACAAATATAGATCAATTTAAACCAACAGGGCCTTGGGTTTCACCTGATTTCATGTAGTTGTTGGGTTAAAATTCTTGGTATCAATATTTATCTTGATAGTTAATCCTGCACTTGAATAAGCTTATCTTGTACTTGAATCATAGGATATAACATTGTCGAGGAAGTGTTGCATTGCAGCTGGATTCAGTGACCACTAAACAATTGGTTTAGACCATCTTAAATTCCTTTGCTTTCTAATATGGTGCATATGATACAAGAAAATATGTTCAGGTTTCAGTTTGACTAATGACACAACATATTGCAGTGGTTCCTATGTGATTATTTATGTGAAATAGTAACAAAGTGATATAATCTGCTGAGGATCTGCTGAGGATCAAGGTGGCTTTTGATAAATATAATTATATATATAGGGTGTTGAAGACTTCAGTTTTTTAAACTATTCGTTAACCTTGATATCTGGCTCTTGTGATTAGCAGGAAAGACAAATGAACCTTCTGTGATCATATTACCTTACAAAAAGAAGAAGAACTTGATGCGCAATAACCGATTGATGGGGCACTGGAAGTTTATTGATGTCCTATTCAATGATGCATCTGGTCATGAGAGTAGAGGTGGGAAGGAAAGCATAAAGTAAGAAGGTTGTCTTCATCTAAGCTTGGACATGAGAGCCCAACATCTTGTGTCTTTCAGCTCCTACATGTCTAGTGATACTTAACACGGAAGTGAGGATTGCTTCAGTAGCTGCAAGTGGACGTTACACACTAGCATTGTTCACTTCAGGCTACATCAGAGGGAGCCAGTAAACGGTATTCAAAGGATTGCTTCAGATGTACATTTCTCAAGTGTAGAGTCCCTAAGGTAGCCGAAGACATCTTAATAATTTGATGTCTAATGTATAAAACATTAGTATTGTTGATGTATACAGTTATATTTATCTTATTTTATGAAATACATTTTTTATTCTTAAATTTGAATTTTCATTTATAAATTTCATTAGAATGCATTAAATATATTATAATTTTAAAATAATTTTAAATTTATAAGAATAAAATTTTGGTTAAATTTTTTTAGGTTAATGATGGATTAGTCATGGATTTCTGATAGAAATAATAGTGATGGATTAGTGACGAAAATATTAGTGATTGATTAGTGATGGAACAATAACAAATGATTGATGGATTCTTTCATCACTAATTCATCACTATTAGTGACGGACTAGTGACGAAAGTTTTAGTAACTAAATTTTCGTCACTAATCTGTCACTAAATTGTAATGAAAATATTTGTGACGGAATAGTGACAGAATAATGCGTGATGGATAGTCTGTCACTAATCCATCACAATTTAGTGATGAATTTAGTAATGGAAAATATGTTTCGTCACAAATTTTTGACGGAATATTCCGTCACAAATCCGTCACTATTATTTTATGACGGACCTCTTTCCATCACAAATCCATCGCTATTATTTTATGACGGACCTCTTTCCGTCACTAAATTTAGTGACGGCAAAAATGATGACGATAAGATTTTCGTCACTAATCCGTCACTAAACCCAATTTATGACGAAATAATGATGAAAGTTTTTGTCACTATTATACTATTTTCTTATAGTGAAGAAGAACACGGGGCGACATGATAGAAGGAGGAGAGCGCATTTGATGGGACAGAACCCTCTTCCTCACCCATCGTCCTGCGTGAGATTCCTGGGTGCGAAAAAGAAGCAAGGAGCCAAACGCATTGCCGTTGCGCTGCTTTGATTGTTAGCAAAAAAATAAATAAATAAATAAATAAAATAAAAGCGCAGGATATTTATACAGCAATGAGATTTTACTGTTCGATGCTTAACAATTATGTGATGCTCCTATTGCTATAGCATCCAACTTCAACTAAATTCACAGAAGAATTTGCTTTGAAAAGCTGTTATTAGATCTCCTCTTTGATCCTTAATCACACGTCCAGTTTCTGATGTGCCATTAGGAAATAAATCTCTATCAAAATTCCATTTATACAGAGGCTCGCGACAAGCATCTCAAATATATTTTACCAAAGGATTTAGATACTCCCCTTGCCCCTTATGCGTTTGAAACAGGATCCTCCTTTACTCGGTTCTTATTAGCTTCATTTTTATGTCTCCATGACAAAAAGCAATCATCACCCGACCACAAACATGAGATGACAGAGCACATCATTGTACACCAATGCTTGTGCCAAAACTGAAATCAATTGGATGCCCACAATATAAAAACACTCTTTCCAAACGAGGAACTGTTCCCTTCAATAAAGAAAAATGTGGTCTCCATGAAGTCTTGCATTGAATTCTAGGAATCAACTTGACCGTTCTAAAAAAATTCTTCCCTGAAGGGTTTTTTTTTTTTTTGGGTACAAACGGTGATTCACATCACCCTAGATCGGGTTAGAACCGTTACATCAGAAACTAATAACTGGGACAAATCAGAGGACAGTGGTCTCCCGGTCTCCATCTCCAATAACCAGAGTGAGAGGCCATCCTGGCAGCAATCCAGTCCGCAACAGCATTGGCTTCACAATAGACATGGCGGATCTGGATGTTAGGAGCTTTCAAGATCATAGAGCGGATATCACATAATAATGGGATAGAAGGCAAGTGGGAACTATATTGATGTCGGATCCATCGAATAACAATAATGGAGTCCCCTTCAATGATGAGGCTGCGGGCGCCCAGGGTGTGAATAGCATAGGATATACCTGCCCAAGCCGTATAGAGCTCGGTCAGAGGTACCGAGGAATCAAGAAGACTAAAACCCCCAGCCGCCAGCATCATACCATCCGCATCACGAATAACATAAGCTGATCCAGCGCTTCTACCTCGGACACTCTCATCAAAGTTAATTTTAACAAACCCTGGAGGAGGGGGCTCCCAAGAAATAAAAACCGTACGTCGGTTCGCTGCGACAGCAGCAGGGAAGACCCAGTGTCCATGCTTCGCAAAATCAAAAGATCCCTGATGGGAGGAGTACTCAGTAAAGGGATGTAGCCGTCCTGAGAACCCTGCAAGGAGGATGAACCATATCCGAGAACAAAATCTGATTCTGGGAAAGCCATATCTGATAAGCAATATAAGCCCATAAAGAACCTCGTTGGTGAGTACCCCATCCCAATCCCTGCTTCAGTAATCTTAGGAAAGAAATACGGTGGGAGACAGAACTATCCCCCCCGGGATAAGCGCCAGAGAGTTGCCAAATCTGTATAGCCCTGGCACAATAGAATATAGCATGATCAATCGTTTCCTCCTCAGAACCACACACTGGGTAAGTGGGCAATATGCTCAAACCTCGACGCGAGAGAAGGGAGCAGGTAGGAAAAATTCCCTGAGCTTGCTTCCAGATAAAAGTCTCACTCTAGGGTGAACAGGTAGATGCCAAATCCAATCCAATCCCTTGAATCCTGAGGATAGTCTCTGAACATAGACTGGAGGTCCCTCATGGGAGCATGAGACAAGCAAGATCTCCTCCAGACCCTGGTATCTGTACAAGCATCCGGAGATAGAGGTATGGAAAGAATACGCCGACAGAGCTCAGTCCCGAAAAAGCTGGCCACCCGAGAATTCGACCAGGTAGATCAATCCAAGGAAATAAAGTCACTGACACACATACCATGAGGAATATCAGGGCAGACAAAGGTGGGCCACCGAGACAGGGGGAGGTCAGCAATCCACGCATCCTGAATGGTATCTACCGATGTATCGTCCCCAATCATCCAAGAGGTACAATCCAGGATATTCGAAGCATATCGACAGACCTCTTTCCAATAAAAAGAATGCCCCCGATTAGACCGAGAAAGAGTGGAAGAGTTCCAGCTATCATACTTGGTGCGCATGAAGGAACTCCATAGGCAATGCGGATCAAGAAGGAACCGGAAGGCATGCCTAGCTATCAGAGCCTCTCTTCTGACTAACAGCGACTGGATACCAAGACCCCCCTCAGCCAATGGCAAACAGACAGTGTCCCAGTCCAGAAGATGAATACCATGACCATCTTGCCTCGATGCCCAGAGAAAGTCCCGAAAGTATCTCTCAATCTTCCGCAAACATGCCAACGGAATAGCAGTGTTAGATAATAGATAGGCAGGCATCGAGGAGAGCACAGAACGGATTAGAGTAATCCGTGCCATCATAGAAAGGCCAGACACCTGCCAACCATCCAGATGATCTCGGATCCGCCTCACCAGATTACTAAAATCCGAGCACCGTGGCCGTCTCCCAGTAATCGGAATCCCCAAGTAGGACATCCGATCGGACTGAGTATGAAGCCCCATAATCTAAGATATAGACCTCTTCAAAGAAGGGGACGTCCTTGGGCTAAAGCAAATCAGTGATTTGCTAAGATTGATACACAGACCCGAGGCATGACAGTAGGAGTGAAGAATGGATGCAAAGATGGAGGTATTATAGGTAGAAACCTTCCCCAGCAGGAGACAGTCATCAGTAAAACGTAAATGGCACAGCGAAGGGCCAAGGGGGCCCGCAGCATATGGGTCAATAGTTGAAGTCCGCGTCACCAAAGAAAGCTCCCAGGATAGAGCATCAGAAGAGAGAATAAACAAGAATGGAGAAAGAGGACATCCCTGTTTCAGACCAATCGCCGAGTGAAAGAACTCCGTCCGACCCCCATTAATCAGGAGAGAGAAAGATGGCCTCTGGATACACTCCATCACCCAGTCAACAAAAACCTCATGGAAACCAAACTCATGCAGAGTACTACAAAGAAAATCCCACCTCAGCCTGTCATAAGCTCTCTCCATGTCAAGCTTGATAGCCATGAGGCACTGACGTCCCGACGCTCTGTGAAGGTCATGCATAAACTCCTGAACCAACAGGGTGTTGTCCGTGATACTATGCCCCCTAAGAAAAGCACCCTGCTCCTGAGAGATAAGACGAGGGATTACCGAAGCCATCCGAGTCACTAAAAGCCGAGCACAAATTTTATATAAAGTGGTGCACACACAGATAGGCCGGTAATGCATAGGAGAGGAAGCATCAAGATGTTTGGGCACTAAGGTGACAAGAGTCCGCTTCCAGTCAGAAGGCATATGAGTAGCCAAAAAGACAGACTGAATAGTCGAGACCACATCCAGACCAACTATGTCCCAATAATGACGAAAGAATAAGGACGGATACCCATCAGGGCTCGGGGCCTTATCAGGGCCCAGTTCCCATAAAGCAAGTCGAATCTCCTCCATAGAGAAAGGCCTGATAAGAATATCGTTCTCCACATTAGAGACCTTGCATGAAGGCAGAACAGGAGAAACCGGGAACCGAACCCCCGACATCTCAGTCCATCTGGTCTGAAAGAAGTTAATAAACTAATACCTGATTGCCTGCGGATCCTCGACAGAATGGTCATCCTCATCATCTATACATCTGATGTGATTTACCGACCGGCACCGTAAAGTAGTCTGATGAAAGAATCTCGTATTACGGTCTCCCTCCATAATCCACTGAATACGAGACCTTTGCCTCTAATAAGTTTCCTGCTGCAACATCAGAGAATCATGGATAGCTAGGGTGGATCTGAGAGTAGACAGATCCGCATCGAGGAGAAATCCCTCATGATCCTCCTTGTCTTGTAGAGAAGAGATAATAGACTCTGCCTGTTCAACTTGCCTCAAAATATTCCCCACCTCCCTCCTGTTCCAGCTAGAGAGCCTACGGCTGGCAAGAATTAGACGTCTAAAAAGTCTGTATGCAGCACTCCCTCGAACTAGCATCCTCCAGACCTGAGAAATGATATGCCTCGCAAAATAATAAAAGGTCCAGAACTTTTCAAGCTTAAATTGTCTAGACCGCTGAAGAGGCACATCAGTAGAAATAAGGATAGGACAATGATTAGAACCAATTCTTGGCAAATGAGTAACAGTAGCAGACGGAAAGAGCTGAAGCCAATTGGCAGTAGCCAAAGCCCTATCCAGTCTCTCCCAGACTCTAGCAGAACCCTGACGATTATTGCACCAGGTAAACTGGGGTCCAGCAAACCCCAAATCCAAAAGACCTGCTGAGGCAATAAAATTCCTGAACTCAACAATGTCCGAGGAATCAACAAACTATCTACCTCCTCTCTTCTCGGAGGCCCCCACAATACAGTTAAAATCACCAGCAATGAGGGAGGGAAAACCCTGGCCAAGGAGCAAAAGGATCTCATCCCAAAGCACACGGCGAACCCTAAACACAGTGCTGGCATAAACTCCAGAAAGCAGCCAAGGTGCAGAGGACCCTTCCGAAACAACCAATGCCACCTGCTGGCCACAACCATGGAAGGCATCCACATGGACTTTATCCGATCTCCAAAGCACCAAAATGTCTTCAGAAAGACCAACTGAGTCAATAGCATAAGAATTCCACAGTCTAGAAATCTGCCTCCGAAGGCGATCCAGACTATCCCCCACTAGACGAGTTTCCATCAAAATACAAATGTCAAGGTTATGAAGCTGCTGAAGCCTCCCAAAAGAGGACCGAAATGAGGGTTTCAGGGCCCCTCGAACATTCCAAACAAGAATATTCATTTAGAAATTTGAGGAAGAGGGACCCCAGCAGTGTCCCCAGTCACCTGCTCGCCAAGGTGATCATTAAGCAGCATGGGACCCTCAGATCCATGGACAGTACACTCATCCACCCTGAAGGAATCCATATTCTCGACAAGATGATCCTTCTGGATGGCTTCCTTAAGAAGGGCAACAGCAGCGTCATGGTCTGAACCGACCAAACGAACCGGCTGGGCTAACTCTTCAGCAGAACCTGGGGCCAAACTATCTTTACGGTGGGATTATTGCTTCCTCATCCCCACAAGACCAGGCATACCCCTAGGGGACTCAAGCGAAGCCAAGAAAGCAAAGGACCCATTCTTAATGGCCTTATCCCTGAGGGGTGCTTTCCTTTTTTACTTTGGATGCCTTGGACACAACCCACTGTGACAAAGGCTCAATAGGCCGAGCCCGCTTCGACAGGCCAGAAAGGCAACCACCACTAGGCTTAATCGGGCCCCCCGACTTAAAAGGATTAGAACTTAAATCTTCAGAATTCACTGAGAGCACCAGGACTGAGACCAAGCAATCTGACTTAAGCTCCTTAGCCCTCCCATCCACTCCAATCGGCACGCATTGAGGAAACTGGCACGCTGGAGTATCAGGCAAAGAAGGAGGGCTCGGGGGACCAGAAGCAACCTTCTCCAAGGGATAGAGCATAGCAGACCCCGCAGACCCAACCCCCGGCACAACAGGCATCTTGCCATCAACTGGCACAGTGGGAGGAAACCGGCACATAGGCACTCCAAACAGTGGGGTAGACCCTAGTGTTTGGGATGAGGGATCCAAGGAAATTGCAGAAGGGGAGGCAGACATACCATGCGACCCTTTCCTAAGATGCCTACGTGCTAATTTCTTAGGAATTTGCCATTCTTCCGACACAGCAGAGGAAGGGGAAGAAGATGTACCCGGAACAGAGGGTTTCTGAGACACTAGTTGCAGCTGCACAGGGGGCTTCCTCCGTCTCACCGCTGTCATCCAAGGACCGAACCGAGGATTCAAAGAGGAAGATGAGGAATCGGGCACAACTCCACAGGTCCCAGAGAAGTGCAAGGATCCACAAAAGCCACAAATTCCTTAAATATGCTCAAATAAAAATTGCTGCCAAAAAGAATTTCCAGAACCTCTAATCCGAGCACCCGGACGAAGGGGTTTACCCAGGTTGACACTGACACATGCGCGAGCGAAGCCGCCTTGCTTGCGGTCCTTGGTCGAAGCATCCGAGTACAGATCCCTGCAGCAGATAGGATTGAGGTTAGAGCCTCATCCGACCAGAATTCGATGGGGAGCAGCGGCAATCGGACCCAAAGAAGAGCTTGAAGCAGCGAGCTCTCAGAAGGAATGAACTCCGGCTGCCACTCGGATACTGCAAAAGCTTGGCCATTCACCACCCATGGACGACCGAGGACAAGCTCCGTAGCATGAGTGTCTTCAAATCGGAACAGGTAATGGCGGTGCGCCAGAGCGACAGCTTCAATTTCCCCTAAGACACCGACACGGTGGAATTCACGAACCAGAGCCTCCGAAGGAACCCAATTGCCAAGACTACGAGCGAGAATGATAAGATTCTTCCACCTACCAACCTCCTCCTCCAGTGGCCGCATGGGAACTTGGATGATCTCAGGGAATAAGCGCTCCATCTCTGCCACCACCACCAGAGACGGAGAGAAAGAAACCCACTCAAAGCGGCTCGATCGGGCGTGGCTCCATGGCATGCCGGCGTTCTTCGGAACATCAGACCCCACCAGAAGCTTGGCAGATGGAGAGCCCATCACCGGACTAA
The DNA here is from genome assembly GCA_900491605.1 of Calamus simplicifolius. Classification (NCBI taxonomy): domain Eukaryota; kingdom Viridiplantae; phylum Streptophyta; class Magnoliopsida; order Arecales; family Arecaceae; genus Calamus; species Calamus simplicifolius. Next base: position 392,383 of record UESW01004942.1, on the reverse strand, counting down.
GCAGCGATGAAAGCAGCAGCAGGAGGCGACGGAAATCAAGAAAGAAGAAGATGATGTCCGAATCTTAAAGCAAGCACTCTCAGACACTCTTAGACACTGAAGGGTCTTTAAACCATTAGGAAAATAACCTCCCCATTGGCAATTGACAATAACAACACAATTATCTGGGAGCATAGGCTATCTACTGAAAAGCATAAAATAAACCTCAATCTAAGACGTGAGGAAACATCTCAAGATCTGACCTTTAAATATGACTGTGCAACAGAAAGCAAATTCATTCATCAAGTGTTGGAAATAACACCACCAAATGCTAATTGGCCTTCCAATTCACAGGTCAGCACCGAACTCATCGATTTATCCCATAAATTAGACAGATGAAATCTGTTGGGCTCATGTACAAAATCCTTCTTGTCAAAAGATAATCAGGTGCTGATGAAAAACTTTCAAAAGAATATCTACTCCCTCCATCAAGGGCAATTCTTGTGCCAGACCTTATTGATGTGACTGGTGCAGCCACAAGGGCAATTTTGGCAAAGCAAAAACATTAGTTCGCCCGGCATCTCCAAGCCCGCCGAGTCGGCCCCGACCATTCCTGGTCGGCCCCTCTCGGCTCCGGCGTCTCCAAGCCCGCCGAGTCAGCCCCGACCATTCCTGGTCGGCCCTACTCGGCCCCGGCGTCTCCAAGCCCGCCGAGTCGGCCCCAACCATTCCTGGTCGGCCCTTCTCGACCCCGGCATCTCCAAGCCCGTTGAGTCGGCCCCGACCATTCCTGGTCGGCCCCTCTCGGCCCCGGCGTCTCCAAGCCCGTCGAGTCGGCCCCGATCATTCCCGATCGGCCCCTCTCGGCCCCGGCATCTCCAAGCCCGCCGAGTCGGCCCCGACCATTCCCGGTCGGCCCCTCCTGGCCTCGGCGTCTCCAAGCCCGCCGAGTCAGCCCCGACCATTCCTGGTCGGCCCCTCTCGGCCCCGGCATCTCCAAGCCCGCCGAGTCGGCCCCGACCATTCCTGGCCGGCCCCTCTTGGCCTCGGCATCTCCAAGCCCGCCGAGTCGGCCCCGGCCATTCCTGGTCAGCCCCTCTCGGCCCCGGCATCTCCAAGCCTGCCGTGCCGGCCCCGACCATTCCTGGTCGGCCCCGTTCGGCCCCGACGTCTCCAAGCCCGCCGAGTCGGCCCCGACCATTCCTCGTCGACCCTTCTCGGCCCCGGCGTCTCCAAGCCTGCCGAGCCGGCCCCGACCATTCCTGGTCGGCCCCGCCCCGGCACTTCCTAATCGACGAGGCTGGCCCCGACCACCCCTGGCTGACCCAACTAAGCCTCGGCTCCCTCGGGAGAGTCGAGACTTCCCGGTCTCCTCCAAATCTGCCCCAACACGGCCCTGGTAGCTCTGGATGCTACCTCTCTGACCCGTGCCACCTGACAACGCCAGATCCAACTACCCACTGGCCACGCTGCTGATGGGACTGGACCCAACTACCTAATAGCCCCACTAGCTGATGGGACTTAGCCCACCAACCGCCATTTTCTCCCTCTCCGATGGGACAGGACCCACCAACCAGCCCAGGTTCACACAACTCCCAAGAACTTCGTGGACATTCCCTTTTCACGGAATCCCATATGATCATGCAGATATCAACCCCTATAAAGAGGTGAATCCACTCAGTAATTAGGTATGAGCGATAACCCCAAAAAATCGCTATCCTAACACCCAGAGAGGAATCCCTCCTCCCGGGGAACATCTTTTTCATCTGAAAAGAGCTCATTCGAGCTCCTCTTCTGCTGTGACCTCGATTGCTGACTTGAGCATCGGAGGGTCCCACCGGAGAATCCCTCCGGTCCTGGGGCTTTTTGCAGGAAACTCGGTGAAGCAAAGATCCTCCGATTAATTCGCTTTCTCATCCTAACGTTTAGGATCAGCGATCGGGCGTCATCACTTATGATTACTTAAAATATGAAAAACCCATATACCTAATTTTCCTGAACAACAACAGCATTGTTGGTCGCACATCACTTATCTGATCAATTAAGTTATCTACTAACCTTGTATTTGTTCTTCATATTAGAATAAGTCCATCACTTACTCTAAGAAATGTTCTTCATATTTCCAAATTATCTACTAACCTCGTATTTGTTCAAAATTTTACTCGGAACTTATGTTGCAATATGATTTTTCATCATAATCATTGTATATTTCAAGACGAGGATTCGAAAAGAACGATTGGACTTGCTAGAGAATGTGATGACCTTTACTACCTTAAAGCACCAAGCCAATTAAGCACCACCAAGAGCAAGTTATCTCATTCCTTTATTTCTAAGAGTTTTTCATCCAATCAAGAAAAGGTATGGCTTTACTATCGCCGACTTGGGTACATCCATCATTTAGGACCATTAAAATTCTATTTTTTTCTTTATTTAATGGTTTATATGTCAAGAATTTTTATTGTGAAGTGTATAGATTTGCTAAACACAAATGTGTACCATTTTAATTAATAATTGATAAAAGAAGACTATTCCTTTTTACCTTATTCATAGTGACATTTATGGTCTATCTACTTTTCCTAAAGTTTATGGAGCACGATGGTTTGTGTCATTTATTGATGATTATACTCGTGTTACTTGGATTTTCTTACTTAAAAATAAATCTGATGCTAGTGCCATTCTTCCAAACTTTCACTTCATGATTAAAAATCAATTTGGGATCAATATCAAAAGATTTTGATCAGATAATGTTAGGAACTATTTCAATCAAATTCTTACTCCATACTTTTAGAAGGAAAGAATAGTATATGAGTCATTCTGTATCAATATCTCACAACAAAATGGAGTTGCAAAAAAAAGGCCACATTCTTGAGTCAACTCGAGCCTTCTGTTAAAATATAATGATTGTTATTCTTAGTATTTTATTTTATTTATTATTTTTAGTTTGTATTGAGCTTTTACATAGTCGGTTTATTTTTTTATATTTGATATGATAGTCTCATATGGATAAGAGGCATTATGTTTATCCATAGAATCATAAATAATATTTTTATGATGGTATGCTTATGAAACTTTAGATTTATTTTTTTTTTTTGAAAGAAAATCTTTTTTTACTCAATTTTTTTTAAAAATAATTTTTGTTAAAAATAATCTTAATAAAAATTAGTATTAAAGCTTAATTTTAAAAAAAATCTGCAGCATGACAAAAGATTAAAAAAAAAAAATCGTTCGACTTTCTTAATTTTATGCATGGTGATCGAGATCGGAGCCAGCGCAGCTAGTCGGTGACGTGGTGCTCCCCTTGCGCGCGTAGCCGATAAGTCCTCCCAATAATCCGTACGGAATCGTGGAGTAAAAGTCGTGCACCGCTTCATTCCTGTCGGAACTCGTCAAAAGTCGTGCGAGAAGCCGAACACCGTGACAGAACAAGTTTCTCAAACTTGTCCCCAGACGGAGGCCCGTCTTCTTCCGTCTTCCAAGGCCACCTTCCTCTCGGGTGTCAGCTTTCCAAAGAGATACTTGGTGATAGGGAAACAGACTCCAAAGTACACAACAAGTCCTTTTTTTTTTTTTTCTTTTACTACAGAAGTTGTCATTGGAGAAAAGGGAGAAAAATAAAAGAACAAACAAAAAAGGAAGAGGACAAAGGAGTTGCTGGCCTGACTCATGAGGTTATCGAGAAATAAAGCCTAAATTTTAACGAAGAAGGCTGTAATATATATATATATATATATATATATATATATATATATAAAAAAAAAATTTAAAAAAAATAAAATACAGACTTGATTCATGACAAGCTCAAGTAATATGGGGATGACTATCAATCAACCTTCTATTTTTATTTTTGATGAAAAAATTATGATTGCCGGAGCATCAAAGTGAAAACCCTTTTTATTTCACAAAAGATATGGGATCTAGTAGAGAATGGGTACAAAGAGCAAGTTAATTCAACAAATCATAAAAGACAGCAACTGAAGGATTACAAATAGAAGGATGTCAAAGCCATGTTCTTCATTCAACAAGTTGTGTCTGAGAAACCTTTTTTCAGAATTATTAGAGCCACCAAATCAAAGGAGGCATGGGACATCTTGTAGGAGGAATTTTAATGCAACATCAAGGTGAGTGCTATCAAACTTTAAACTCTAAGAAGGGAGTTAGATAATTTAAAAATGTAAAAAATAAAAAATTAAAGGATTACTTCTCCAAAATTATGGAGACTGTTAATCAAATGAAGAGCTATGGTGAAACCATCACCGAGCAAAGAATATGTGAAAAAATTTTGACTAGTTTATCTTCAAAATTTGATACAATAGTTACAATTGTTGAAGAATCTAAAGATCTTTCTGTTTTAAGTGTTCATGAATTGATTGGATCTCTTGAAGCTCATGAGCAAAGATTATTTAGGCATAAAGAATCATCAACTGAAAGTGCCTTTCAATATAAACTCAAAGTGGTTGATAAAAGTTTTCAAAAAGAATTATCTAGCCATGCTCAAGTTAAAAGAGAGTCATTTAGAGGTGAAAACTAGAGTAGAAGAGGAGGAAGAAATATGAGAAAGAAGAGGTAGAGGAATGCAAAGAAATAATCTTTCAAGAAGATAATAAGTTGAGAGCACTCAACAAAAGTGTAACATATGTAAAAGATCTTCTTATGTTGAAAAAGATTGCTAGTTTAAGGGAAAACCCTAATGTTATAATTGTAAAAAATTTGGACATGATCAAAAGCAAATGAGCAAGCATACTTCTCATAAGAAAATAAAGGTAAACAAAGCACATTATATGCATGTCAAATTGCAGAAAAGCAAAGGAATAATGTGTGGTATCTTGATAGTGGGTGCAGCAATCATATAACTGATGATAAATCTATTTTTGTGGATATTGATAGTTCTTCAATCTCATAAGTGAAGATAAAAAATGGTGTATTAGTCCAAGCAAAAGAAAAATGTACAATTGCAATTACTACCAAGAAAGGGAGGAAGTTCATTCATGATATTTTACTTGTTCCAAACTTGAAGCAAAATCTCTTGAGTGTTGGACAATTGTTGAGCACGGGAACATGGTGCACTTGGAAGATAATATTTGCAAGTTATATGACAGATGGATGAAAAAGCAACTTATGAAAAATATCAAGATGAAGAAAAATAGAAGTTTTTCTCTTATGTTGCACTATGCAAAGGATGTTGCTTAGAAGATGAAAGTAAATGATAAGTCATGGTTATGACACAAAAGGTTTGGACACTTAAACTTTCAAAGCTTAAGAAGTTTATATCAAAAGAACATGGTATATGATCTATCAGTAATACATGACAAGGAAGAATCCTGTGAAGGATGTGCACATGAAAAACAACATAGAGAGGCATTTCTAAAAGAGCATGTATGGAGAGCCAAAGCACCATTGGAGCTTATTCATATTGATATATGTGGACCCATAAAAACTCATGTAGGTAACATCTACTTCATTATTTTTATTGATGACTATTCAAGGATGACATGGGTATATTTTATGAGATATAAATCAAAGGCATTTTTTATCTTCAAGAAGTTCAAAAATCTTGTGGAAAGATAAAGTGGGCATTATATCAAGGTGTTGAGAAGTGATAGAGGTCATGAATATAATTCAAATGGATTTAAAAAGTTTTGTGAAGATATTGGTATACAAAGACAATTGACTATTGGCTATGTACCAAAGAAAAATAGAGTTGCAGAAAGAAAGAATTGTACTATTGTTGAGATATCTAGATTTATGCTTAAAGACAAAGGCCTTCCAAATTCTTATTGGGCAAAAGCAGTGAATACATCAATGTATTTGATGAATAGATTATCCAACAAAAGCTCTTCAAAATATAACACCATTTGAAGCCTGATCTGATAGAAAGCCTTCAGTGAAACATTTCAAAATATTTAGATGTGTATGCTATGCACACATTCCAAAGGAAAGAAGATACAAAATTGATGAAGTAAGTAAAAAATGCATCTTTGTTGGATACAGTTCTAAATCAAAAGGGTACAGACTTTTTAGTTTGAAGCAAAATAAAGTGATCATAAGAAGAGATGTTATTTTCAATGAGAAAGTTGCTTGGGATTGGAAACAAAAGAGAGTTAAAGAAATATTATTTCTCTTGTTGCAAAAATTCAATATGCTCAAATGAAAAAATTAGGTTGAAGGTTCACCACAAACTTCTCCAAGTGTAAGTCTATTTTCAACTTTAAGTTCAAGTTCATCTTTAAGTTCTACTCCCATAAGAATGAGAAGGTTAAGTGATATTTATGCATCTTGTAATTTATGCATGATTGAGCCTGAAACTTATGAAAATGCTATGCATGAAGAAGTGTGGAATAAGGCAATGCAAGAAGAAATCAATATGATTGAGGAGAACAAAACTTGAGAATTAGTGAAGAAACTAAGCAATAAGAAAGTCATTGACTTGAAGTGGATCTACAAGATAAAACATAATCCAAATGGGACCATTCAAAGATACAAAGTAAGATTGGTAGCAAAGGAATACTCTCAATTATCTGGTATTGATTATCAAGAAACTTTTGCATCTATTACTAGACATGATACAATTAAAACTCTTATTTCTATGGCAGCATATAAAAGTTAAAAACTACACCAACTAGATGTAAAGTCAGCATTCTTGAATAGAGTATTGAAATAAAAAATTTATATTGAACAACCTCAAGGCTTCATCATTAAAGGTCAAGAAAGCAAGGTATAAAAGTTAAAGAAAGCATTATATAGGCTGAAGCAAGCACCCAGATCATAGTACTCTCAAATTGATACTTATTTCAAAGAGAAAAGTTTCTAAGAAGTCCAAGTGAATCAACACTTTATGTGAAAAAGCAAGGTAATGATATTTTCATTGTTTCTCTTTATATTGATGATTTAATTTTTACTGGTAACAATGAGAATATGATTTTGAATTTCAAAAGTGATATGATGAGAAGATGTGAAATGAATGATATGAGTTTGCTTCATTATTTTTAGAAATTAAAATTAATTAAAGAACAAATGGCATCTTTATCAGTCAAAAGATGTAGAAGGCATTCTCAAGAAATTCAAAATAAAAAATTATATTATTATGAAAATACCTTTTATGGTAAATGAGAAGTTGATGAAAGAAAATGAAAGTGGTGAAGCCAATGCATAATTATACAGAAGCATTATTGAAAGTTTATTGTATCTAACAATTACAAGGCCAGACATAATGTTTGCATCAAGTTTACTTTCCAGATTTATGCAAAAACCAAGTAAGATTCACTTTGGACAAGCAAAAAGAGTCTTGAGATACATCAAAGGTACTAAAAATTATGGGATCATATATGAAAGAAACAAGAATAATATTGTGAAGTTATTTGAGTTTTGTGATCGTGATTGAACTGAAAGCATTGATGACATGAAGAGCATATCAGACTATGTATTCTTTTATGGATCAGGTATCATATCTTGGGCATCCAAGAAGCAAAATACAGTGGCATTATCATCTTCTGAAATAGAATATATTTTAACTACTATGGCAGCACAATAAATAATTTGGTTGAAAAGAATACTTAAAGATATGGGTGAAAAGCAAGAAGAAGCTACTACTCTGTCATATGACAATAAATCTACCATTTCTATGACAAAGAATCCTATATATCATAGCCGCATAAAATACATCAAAATCAAGTACCATTTCATAAGATATGTGGTAGAAGAAAAAGAAATTAAAGTCAAATATGTGAAGACTCAAGACCAAATGACAGATATCTTTACTAAGGCACTACCCAAAGAGAAATTCATTTACTTTAGAGATCTCATGGGGATCCAAGAACAACCATTAAAGGAGAGTGTTAAAATATAATGATTGTTAATTCTTAGTATTTTATTTTATTTATTATTTTTAGTTTGTATTGGGCTTTTACATAGTGGGCCTATTTTATTATGCTTTGATGTGGTAGCCACATATAGATAAGAGGCATTATGTTTATCCATAGAATCAGAAACAATATTTTTATTGTGGTGTGCTTATGAAACCCTAGATCTATTTTTTTCTTGAAAGAAAACCTTTTTCTATCCAAATTTCTCTTCTAAAAATAATCTGTGTTGGAAACAATCCCAACACCTTCATGTTTCAAAATAATGTACCAACATCTTCATGGGGGAAGCAGTTCTTATAGCTATACAGTTTATAAATCATTGCCTTCCTGAGTCTTGGGTTTCAAAAGTCTAACGGAAATGCTCTCAACATTTTATTCTGACTTAAAAACCATAAATAACCTTGTTCTTGGGATATTTGGATGTGTGGCATTTGTCCATATTTATAGTCAAAATATGGGAAAACTTGATATGAGGGCATTGAAATATGTCTTTATGGGTTATTCTTCGACTCAAAAGGGATATAAGTGTTATCATCCTCCATCAAAAAAAATCTATGTTTCATCAGATGTTACCTTCAATGAACAAGAGTCCTATTACACTACTCCTTATCTTCAAGGATCAAAATATGCAATAAAAGATAAGGACTTTTTTTCTCTTGAGCTACCATCATCATGTTCATTTCCTTTCTCAAGTTCAAGCTTTTTCCCTCTTAAGTTACCATTGTCATCCTCATTTTCTTTCTTAAGTTCGAGTTCTCAACCAGTTTCGTGTCCTTCTCCTGTATTCGCAAGTCTATGTCTCATGCCTGATTCGATGTCTATGGCTATGTTTGTGTAAGAAAATTTTCTAAAAACATCTAACTCTACTCTTGAGGATGAGAGAAATAGCAAGGTGTATTCAAGGAAGGAGACAACTATCCCTGAACCTATACAGACCCAAAAGTCTAATCCAAATTCTACGAATGAGGTAACACTTTCTGAACGTACATTACAGACTAAGATTGAGCCTTATGAAAATGATGATGATTTAAACATTCTCATTGCAATTAGAAAGAAAACTATAGAGTACGCAAAAAGACCTTTATATCATCTCTCAAATTTTATATCTTTCAAGAATTTTTTACCATCTCATAGAACTTTTCTTATTAGCCTAAACACTATTGCTATACCTACCACAATGTCCGAAGCTTTATCCAATGAGAAATGAAAATAGGCTATGAATATGGAAATGGAGGCATTGGAGAAAAATAAAACATGGAAGCTAGTGAAGTTGCTTGTAGGAAAAAATACTATTAGGCAAAATTGGGTGTTGCCCAGATGTAGTAACCCAAGAGGGGGGTGAATTGGGTTATTAAAAATTAATTACTATTGCAAATATGTACTTTAACCCTAATTCAAAATTACTTGGTAGTGGTGTAATGAAGTGCACAGAATGAAGATAACACAGAAAATTAAGCAACCACAAACACAAGAGAATTTATAGTGGTTCGGTGCTAAACCCTGCACCTACGTCAACTCCCCAAAATACCCTTTGGGAATTTCACTAATCGTATCACATGATTACAATATCTAGCCTTCCCCGGCTAGCCCTCTTATTTTACAAGGCACAAGGCAGCCAAAACCCCGAGCCTTACCAGGCTAGTCCTCTTGTTTAATGGCACAAGGAAGCCAATAAGAATCAAGGGTTAACACTAATCCTTTTACAAAAGATTCAGACCAACTAATAAAAGGCAGCTCCTATAATGAGCAAATATTCAGAGAATACTTTACAAATTTGTAGCAAATCCTCAGCAATAAATAAACAATGTCGAGGTGGCTTGAATCTTGATTTGCTTGAAGCTTTAAAGAGTATGGACGACTTTTCAGCAATGAATGATCTTCAATGCATAGCAACTAGCTTTCAACCACTCCGAAAATATGCAATAAAAGCTTTCTTTCTTGGATATCTCTCTTATTTTTCTTTTCAAAAATCCGTCGTGATTTGCTTCTAATCTCAGCTATATATAATGATCTAACAGCAAAAAGATCTGTTAGATACAATTGAAATAAATGAAAATAAAAACGGGAAGAAAAGATGACTGTTGAGATTATTTCCCTTAAGCATTGAATGCAAGAATCCATTTGAGGTAGGAAGAACTCTGTCATCATTCAAAAATTAAAAGTTAGTCTAGCTGAAAATAGTAATCAAATTAAAATAGAGAGAGAGAGACGCCCAACAATGGCCAGAAGCACAGCTAACTGGAATTAATTCCAGGCGGCTGAGAGCATTGAAGATGATCGGCCATCAAAAGGAAAAAGAGTCCTTAGCTAGCTAACAAGCTAGCTACCAAGAGATCACACGCCAAAAGCTCAGGAGAGGAGAGCTAGCTAAAACAATGGTTAGTTAGCTTCTCAGCTAACTAGCAATCAATTCAAGCGGCTGAGGAGAAAAAGTCAACTCCCAATAGTTAGCTATTTAGCTAACTAACTCAATAGATAGTTAGCTCACCGGCTAACTTATTTTGAATATCTTTCGGTCTGCAACAAAAATAGAAACGTTAGAGAGTGAGGAGTTAGCTATTGAGCTAACTGAGCAATTGATAGTTAGCTTCTCAGCTAACTAAGCCAAAAGCAATAAAGCAATCGTTCAGAGGAGTTAGCTATTCAGCTAACTGATGAAAAGCAACAGCCATACGCTCAGGAAGGAGCCAGCTTCCCAGTTAGCTAAACTAAAAGTTAGCTAACTCTCCAGCTAACTCAGCAGTGAATCCAAATGGCTTGAAAGAGTGGAAGTTAGCTCTCCAGCTAACTGAAAAAGAGTGGCTCACGGCTTGGAGGACCATGTGAAGTTTAGTTAGCTAAGAAAGAAATCAGTTAGCTCCAAAACAAAGCAGTCAACTAACAGGAGAAGCTAGCTAGCTAAGAGAAGCATCAGCTAGCTCACCAGTCAGCTGGAAAAGAGGGGCGATCGGCCATGATATATAATAGGGAAACATAGTCAACTAAAAAGCAAGCTAGCTAGCTAACAATGAAGTCAAGTTAGCTAAGCAGCTAACTGATACCCAAGGTACACGGCTGGCACAGTGGCATTCAAAACCATAGTTAGCTAAAATGAAAATTAGCTAACTAACAGAGAGGCCAAGCTAGCTAATAAGAGCTTTAGCTAGCTAATGAAGAAGCAAGCTAGCTCACCAGCTAGCTTCAGAAAGACAAGGCTCGGCTAGACAATTTTAACAGGCACCTCAGCTAGCTAAAAGGAACTCCAGCTAGCTAACAAAGGAGCAAGCTAGCTCACCAGCTAGCTCCAAAAAAATAAACGATCGGCCAAGTCACAGATACAAATTGGTAGTTAGCTAAAAAATATGCCAGCTAGCTAGGGAAAAGAGCAAGCTAGCTAGATAGCTAACTCCCAAAAATAGAATAGAATGACCACAGGAATTTGATAGCATAGAGTTTGATAGCAAGCAAGTGGCAAGTTAAAATGAATATATGCTCACATAAAATTTTGCATGAAGATACTTACTTGTAGAACATCTGAATTTCTCTGCAACGGGCTTGATTAATCATTGCTTAATTGTTTTGTAAACATCAAAATCAATGTAGAGTCAACAATCTCTCCCTTTTTGATGATGATAAAACCATTAAGCTTTCAAAGAAAATAATATGAATAAACAGGAGTGTATACAGAAAATCATTACTTTCTTCCCCTGTCAATTTAAATAGGTAAACTCCCCTTAATGTATGGAGTTTATTACTTCCTCAATTTTCTTAATGTATGCAAAATTCTTCTCCCCCTTTTTGTCATTGATCAAAAAGAAGATTGAAGATTTTTGCAATGAATTTGAGCATAATACATTAGGATAATATGATTATTCATACATATTAATAACAGTCATACATATCATCAAGTAAGATCAATACCACATTTATTACATGACATAGTTTGAAGTCATACAACACAAATAGTAGAGTCATAAATATTCATTACATATGATAAACAGTAATAAACATTCATAAACATTCATAAGCATTCTTCACTTCTCATCATCATCAGAAGAAATTTGAACAGAAGAGGAGGGTCCTGACTTGTCTTGTTGAGGTGGAGGAGACCAAAGATGTGGATGGGAAAAAGAAGCTCCTGGAGCTGAGGCAGCAGTGAGAGCAATGTGAGTTTTCACCAGCTTGATCAACTTTGTCAGAGATGCAGACCAGTGATCAATAGCATTTGTGGCGTCTCTTGTCTGATTGACATTCGTTCTCGTCTGATGTTCAACCCAATCAGCCTTGGTCTCAAAATTTTCAATTTTACCTTTTAAAAAGTTAATTTCTTTCAAGATTTTATCCATGAAATTTTCATTGTGATGAAACACTCGCCCATTCAGAATATTGACATCATGAACGAGTTGGCTTAGAGTAATCTTGAACTAAGACATAGTCTCGAAAACTGATGAAATATGAGGTACAAGGGTTTGATCATTAACTGATGAAGCGCTGTCTCTAGAGCTTCGACTGGATTGGGCAAGGGATAATTCATTAATAATGTGTTGGATTTGATCTTCACTAATACGGACAGTAGCAGGAGTAGCAGGAGCAGGGTTGTCATTTCGATAAGAGGGTCCAGCAGCAGGGACATCAGGTGGTTCAGTTAAGAATGGATTTTGATCAGCCGCCATTGCGGCAAGGAATGGATTTGGTTGATGAAAATAAAAATTAAAGAAATTTTGAGGAGAGTTAACATTTTGAGACTGGTTTGGAGGTGGCAAAGAGCTTGATTGACTGGTTCTAGATCTAACCTTAAGCCAAACACCATCCCTTTTGGCATAGTCCATCCGATGCAATGAATGAGCATTAAACACATTGGTGTGACGTAGTGCCACAGTAGTTTCTCCCTTAAGTTTTATATTGAAATATTCAAAGACATAGGTGAGAAACATACCAAGGGTAGTACGGCCCTACACCTACTTACAGATTCTTTCATAATAGCCATTATTATTTCAGTAAGATCTATAGGATTTCCTATAATAATGTCATACATAAAGCAAATGTCATGATCAGTGACAACATTGAACGAACCAGCACGAGGAGCAATAATCTTAGCAATGATACTATGAAATAGTCTATTCTCAACAGATAACATGTTGGCATCAAGAGTATCAATGTTACTAGCCTCGTTGTCATCTATGCCAATAATTAAATCAATTTTATAACCTCTTTGCTAGGTAGGATTTCTAGGATACCATCATTAGGAATACTCAGGGCAGAAGCTAGAGTCTTGCTGTCAAGATCAATCCTAGTTTTCTTTATGTAGGATGAAAGAGTTCCAAAACCAAATGTAATATTCTCATAAAATTCTTTAATTAACTCAGGGTAGATTGGCCTTTTGGTGGATAAGATAGATTTCCAACCTTGATTATCAAGAAGTTCTCCTATCTTAAAGTTTTCTTGTTCTAAGAAATTAAAGTCAACTAACCTGCCATGCACAAAAAACTTAGCGGCAATGTGGGTGTTGATTTGAGAAGATGAGGAAGACTTCCTTCGAAGATCAAAATCGTCATCTCTTGCGATTGCTTTCTTCTTGGGAGCCATCCATGATCTTCTAGATAGATTAATAGATAAAGGAGCTAGGAAGTATGATGGAATGAGGTTAGATGAAAGATGATTTGATGGAGGATTGATTTGAGGAGGAGAATCCGGATGGAGAAGAGCCGGATGAATAAGGAGCCGGATGAGTGAGGAGATGAATTGAAGAGGAAGACAAATGAATTCTATGAATGCAAAAGGATATATATAGAGAAGGCTTTGGTCGGTTAGCTGGCCAGGTGACTGAACAGTTGCCTGGTTGGTTAACTGCCATGAATGGTGTAAAAAGGAGGAAGACCCGGTTGGTATTAATTCAACTTTAAAAGCTAGCTAACTTCATGTACACTCAAAGCATTCAATTTCATAAAGATATTTGATTGAAAGATGTCATGCAACTTCAGTTTTCGGATATGAAAAGTTTTATCAATTAATTCATTAAGCATTAGGATCAAACATTCCTAATACTCTTCTAATTTCATAAAATTTTGTTTCATCTAGAGGCTTGGTGAACATATCAGCAATTTGATTTTCAGTGCTTATAAATTCTATTATAACATTTCCATTATTCACATGATCTCTAATGAAATAATGTCTAATTTCAATGTGTTTTGTTCTAAATATTGTATAGGATTTTTAGTTAGGCATATTGCACTTGTATTATCACATTTTATAGAGATGGCTTTTTGCTTAATGCCATAATCTTCTAATTGCTGCTTAATCCACAAGATTTGAGCACAGCAACTTCTAGCTGCAATGTATTCGGCCTCAGTCATAGACAATGCTACTGAAGTTTGCTTTTTGCTCAACCATGAAATTAAGTTAGCACCTAGAAATTGGCAAGTACCGCTAGTTGATTTTCTATCAATTTTACATCCAGCAAAATCTGAATCAGTGTATCCGATTAAGTCAATGCTAGATTGTTTATCATACCATAAACCTAAGTTTACTGTTCTATTCAAATATTTGAATATTCTTTTAACAGCAAGCAAGTGTGATTCTTTAGGATTAACTTGATATCTAACACACATTCATACACTGAATAAAATTTGGTCTACTAGCAGTTAAATATAGCAATGATCCTATCATGCCTCTATATAATTTCAATCAATAGATTTTTTAGTATTATAAGTTTCAAGTCTACATGATGAGCTCATAGGAGTACCAATACTTTTTGATGTCTCCATGCCAAACTTTTTGATCATTTCTTTGATATATTTGGATTGGCTTATGAAGATCCCGTCTTTGCTTTGTTTGATTTGTAGTCCGAGGAAGTAATTTAGCTCTCTCATCATACTCATCTCGAACTCTCCCTGCATGAGCTTAACAAAATCCTTGCACAAAAATTCATTAGTGGTACCGAATATGATATCATCAACATATATTTGAATAATTAAATATCACTATTTTGTCTTTAATAAATAACGTTGTATCCACGTTTCCTCGAATAAATTCATTACTAATCAAGAATTTGCTTAACCTTTCATACCAAGCCCGGGGTGCTTGTTTCAAACCATATAAAGCTTTATTCAACTTAAATACGTGATTTGAAAACAAGTGATTTTCAAAACTGGGTGGTTGTTCCACAAAAACTTGTTCAGCAATGTATCCATTTAAGAAAGCGCTTTTAACATCCATTTGATATAATTTAAACTTTATAAAGCAAGCATAAGCAAGAAGTAATCTGATAGCTTCTAATCTAGCAACTGGGGCATAAGTTTCATCAAAATCAATTCCTTCTTCTTGATTATAACCCTTAGCTACTAATCTTGCCTTATTTCTAATTATATTACCATGTTCATCTAATTTATTTCTATAAACCCATTTAGTTCCAATAATTTGATGATCATGAGGTCTTTCAATAAGAGTCCATACATTATTTCTTTCAAACTGGTGAAGTTCCTCATGCATGGCATTTATCCAATCAACATCATTTTTAGCATCATCATAGCATTTAGGTTCAATTTTAGATACGAATGCTAAGTTATTACATGTATCTCTAAATGATGATCTAGTTCTAATACCTTGAGATAGATCACCTAAGATTTGATCTTTAGGGTGACTGAGAATGTACCTCCAACCTCTTTCTAATTCATCATTACCTTGTGAAGCTTCTGGTAGGTCAACGTTCCCTTCTTCATTTACCTCTTGAGTGTCTGATTCATCTTTATCCTTTAAAGTGGTATCCTTGAGTTGATCTTCAATTTCATTTGCATCATTTATACATTTTCTCTTCCTCAATGGAAGATCATTAGATTCACCAAAAATAACATGAATAGATTCTTCTACTACTAAAGTCTTTTTGTTAAATATTCTAAAAGCTCTACTATGCAAAGAATAACTGATAAAAATTCCTTCATCAGATTTAGCATCAAATTTATCAAGGTTTGATTTTTCATTGTTTAAAACAAAACATCGGCATCTGAACACATGAAAATAATTGATGTTTGGTTTTCTTCCTTTCCAAAGTTCATAAGAGTCTTTTTCAAAATAGGTCTAATTAATGCATGATTTAAAACATAACATGCAGTGTTGATAGCCTCAGCCCAAAAATACTTTGGGAGATTGCTCTCACACAACATGGTACGAGCCATTTCTTCTAAAGTTATATTCTTTCTTTCAACTACTCCATTTTGTTGAGGTGTTCTTGGTACAGAAAAATTGTGTTCAATTCCATTTTCATTACAAAAATCTTCAAAAGATTTATTTTCAAATTCTTTTCCATGATCACTTTGAATTGATAAAACAGAAGAATTCTTTTCATTTGTAATTCTTTTAAATAATTTTTGAAATGCGGGAAATGTTCATCTTTACTACTTAAAAATAAAACCCATGTAAAATGAGAGAAATCATCAGTAATAACAAAACCATATCTTTTTCCTCCTAGACTAGTTGTTCTTGTAGGACCGAATAAGTCCATATGCAAGAGTTCCAAAGGTCTACTGGTTGAAACCAAATTCTTTGATTTAAAAGATACTCGGGTTTGTTTTCCAAACTGACAAGCATTGCAAATCTTATCTTTTTCAAAAATAAGTTTTGGCAAACCATGCACCAAATATTTCTTAATTAATTTAGATAATAAATCCAAGCTTGCATGAGCTAACCTACGATGCCATAACCAACTACAATCAGCTTTATTATTTGTAGCAACTAGGCAATCAATATTTTTATCATGCAAATCATTTAAATTAACAATGTAAACATTACCATGCCTTTGACCAACAAATTTCATTTTTTCATTAGTAGAATTTTTAATAATGCATAATGATGATTCAAATGAAACATTAAATCCTTTGTCACATAATTGACTTATACTAAGCAAATTGTGTTTCAGTCTTTCACAAGTAAAGCATCATCAATATAAGCATGAGGTGTGATACCTATTTTTCCAATGCCAATAATTTTCCTTGGCCATTATCATCAAAGGTAACAATACCTCCATCCTTTGCCTCAAAGTGATGAATTGATTCATCACCTGTCATGTGTCTTGAGCACCGCTATCCAAGTACCATTGTCTTTTAGTTGCTCGGGTCGCAAGACACACCTGCATACACAATTTTAAATTTTGCTCTTAGGTACCCAAGCCTTTCTTGGGTCCTTTAGGGTTAGTTAAGATAGTTCTTTTGGAACCCACATTTTTCTCATATTTTGTGTGACAAGTATAAGCTTTATGTCCTAATTTACCATATTTAAAACATGTAATTTTAGTGGAGTCATTTCATGTACATAAATATTTTTAAAAACTTTTGTCTTTCAAAAGGATTATATCCAAGACCAGCTCTATTGTAAATAGCTCTTTGACTATTTAAAATTATTTCTAATTTTTCTGAGCTTAAAGTAAATCTATCAACAATTGTTTTAATTTATTTATTTTATTTTTCAAATCTTGATTTTCTTTAATAATGATTCATTATCTTTTGAAATTCTTTCCTTTTCAAGAATAAGATTTTTTATTTCATTTTTAAATCCTTATTCTTTGAACTTAAATTTGCAAAATCATCAACAAGTTCATAGAATGCACCATGTAATTCATCAAAAGTAAAGTCATCTAGAAAGCTAGGAGTTACCTTATCATTATCAGCCATGAAACATACATTGGCCACTTCAGTTTTCTCTTCATCTTCTGAACTTGTAGCCTCACTATTGCTCCATGTAGCCATCATTACTTTCTTCTTTACTTTTTTGATCCTTTCTTTAATAGTGGACATTCTGGTATGATATGTCCAGGCTTTTTGCACTCATAGCAAGTAGGAGGTTCACTCTTTTTCTTTTCTTTGCTATGGTCTCCTTTGACAAAATATTTTCTTTTTCCAAACTTCTATCTTTTCATGAACTTTTTGAATTTCCTTGAGATAAGTGTCATTTCATCATCATTCTCACTATTACTAGTGCTTTCCTTATTTTCATCATTTTGAGTTGCACACTTCAATGCCATGGTCCTTTTCTTCTTTGATTCATCTTCATCAATGTGTTGTCGTTGTTGAAGCTCATGTGTCATCAAAGAACCGACCAACTCTTCAAGTGATAAAGTGTTGAGATCTTTTGCTTCTTGTATAGCAGCGACCTTTGCTTCCCATGTCCTAGGTAAAGATCTTAAAATTTTTCTAATAAGATCACTGTTAGCATAAGATTTCCCAAGACTTTTTAGTCCATTAATAATATCAGTAAATCTTGTAAACATATCAGTAATATTCTCAGCAAAATCCATCTTAAATAATTCATACTTATGAACAAGCATATTTATTTTGGATTCCTTGACTTGATTTGTGCCCTCATGGGTAACTTCAAGTCTATCCCAGATTTCTTTAGTAGACATACAAGTAGATATGCGATTAAACTTATTTGCATCAAGAGAACAATAAAAAACATTTATAGCTTTTGCATTTAATTGAGCTAATTTCTTATCTTGCTCATCCCATTCTGATTCAGGTTTTGCAATATCAAGATTGTAAATCTTAATAGTGGGTGTGTGTGTCCATTAATTATGATTCCCCATAAATCATAATCTAGTGCTTGAATGAAGATGTTCATTCGTGCTTTCGAATAAGTGTAATTTGTTCATTAAACAAAGGTGGTCTATTAGTTGATTATCCTTCAGTCAACATAGATCCCATTTAGATTGCTACAGATCTTTGGCTCAAAGCTAATTAAAGCTAGTAATCAAGAGCACTCTGCTCTGATACCACTTGTTGCCCAGATGTAGCAACCCAAGAGAGGGATGAATTGGGTTATTAAAAATTAATTACTATTGCAAATATATGCTTTAACCCTAATTCAAAATTACTTGGCAGCGGTGTAGTGAAGTGCACAAAATGAAGATAACACAGAAAATTAGGCAACCATAAACACAAGAGAATTTATAGTGGTTCGGTGCTAAACCCTGCACCTACGTCCACTCCCCAAAATACCCTTTGAGAATTTTACTAATTGTATCACACGATTGCAACCTCTAGCCTTCCCCGGCTAATCCTCTTATTTTAAAAGGCACAAGCAGCCAAAACCCCTAGCCTTACCACGCTAGTCCTCTTGTTTAACGGGACAAGGAAGCTAATAAGAATTAAGGGTTAACACTAACCCTTTTACAAAAGATTCAGAGCAACTAATAAAAGGCAGCTCCTATAATAAGCAAATATTCAGAGAATACTTTACAAATTTGTAGCAAATCCTCAACAATAAATGAACAACGTCGAGGTGGCTTGAATCTTGATTTGCTTGAAGGCTTTAAAGAGTATGGACGACTTTTCAGCAATGAATAATTTTCAATGCACAGCAACTAGCTTTCAACCACTCCGAAAATATGCAATAAAAGCTTTCTTTCTTGGATATCTCTCTTGTATTTTTCTTTTCAAAAATCCATCATGATTTGCTTTTAATCTCAGCTATATATAATGATCCAACAGCAAAAAGATCCATTAGATACAATTGAAATAAATGGAAATAAAAATGGAAAGAAAAGATAACCGTTGAGATTGTTTCCTTTAAGCATTGAATGCAAGAATCCATTTGAGGTAGGAAGAACTCTATCATCATTCAAAAATTAAAAGTAGTCTAGCTGAAAATAGCAATCAAATTAAAATAGAGAGAGAGACACGCCCAACAACGGCTAGAAGCACAGCTAACTGGAATTAATTCCAGGCGGCCGAGAGCGTTGAAGACGATCAGCCATCAAAAGGGAAAAGAGTCCTTAGCTAGCTAACAAGCTAGCTTCCAAGAGATCACACGCCAAAAGCTCAGGAGAGGAGAGCTAGCTAAAATAATGGTTAGTTAGCTTCCCAGCAAACTAGCAATCAATTCATGTGGCTGAGGAGAAAAAGTCAACTCCCAATAGTTAGCTATTTAGCTAACTAACTCAATAGATAGTTAGCTCACCGGCTAACTTATTTTGAATATCTTTTGGTCTGCAACAAAAAATAGAAACGTTAGAGAGTGAGGAGTTAGCTATTGAGCTAACTGAGCAATTGATAGTTAGCTTCTCAGCTAACTAAGCCAAAAGCAATAAAGCAATCGTTCAGAGGAGTTAGCTATTCAGCTAACTGATGAAAAGCAACAGCCATACGCCCAGGGAGGAGCCAGCTTTTCAGTTAGCTAAACCAAAAGTTAGCTAACTCTCCAGCTAACTCAGCAGTGAATCCAAACGGCTTGAAAGAGTGGAAGTTAGCTCTCCAGCTAACTGAAAAAGAGTGGCTCACGGCTTGGAGGATCCTGTGAAGTTTAGTTAGCTAAGAAAGAAACCAGTTAGCTCCAAAACAAAGCAGTCAACTAACAGGAGAAGCTAGCTAGCTAAGAGAAGCATCAGCTAGCTCACCAGTCAGCTGGAAAAGAGGGGCGATCGGCCATGATATATAATAGGGAAACATAGTCAACTAAAAAGCAAGCTAGCTAGCTAACAATGAAGTCAAGTTAGCTAAGCAGCTAACTGATACCCAAGGTACACGGCTGGCACAGTGGCATTCAAAACCATAGTTAGCTAAAATGAAAACCAGCTAACTAACAGAGAGGCCAAGCTAGCTAACAAGAGCTTTAGCTAGCTAATGAAGAAGCAAGCTAGCTCACCAGCTAGCTTCAGAAAGACAAGGCTCGGCCAGACAATTTTAACAGGCACCTCAGCTAGCTAAAAGGAACTCCAGCTAGCTAACAAAGGAGCAAGCTAGCTCACCAGCTAGCTCCTAAAAAATAAACGATCGGCTAAGTCACAGATACAAATTGGTAGTTAGCTAAAAAATATGCCTGCTAGCTAGGAAAAAGAGAAAGCTAGCTAGATAGCTAACTCCCAAAAATAGAATAGAACGGCCATAGGAATTTGATAGCATAGAGTTTGATAGCAAGCAAGTGGCAAGTTAAAATGAATATATGCTCACATAAAATTGTGCATGAAGATACTTACTTGTAGAACATCTGAATTTCTCTGCAACAGGCTTAATTAATCATTGCTTAATTGCTTTGTAAACATCAAAATCAATGTAGGGTCAACAATGGGTTTATACAGTAAAGTATAGAGCGGATGGATCAATAGAGAGATATAAAGCAAGATTGGTGGCGAAGGGGTATACACAAACCTATGGGGTGGATTATCTAGGGACTTTTGCTTTGGTTACAAAGATGAACACTATTAGAATATTATTGTCTTTAGTAGCTAATTATGGTTGGAGTTTGCAGCAGTTTGATATCAAGAATACATTTTTACATGAAGAACTAGAGAAAAAAATTTATATGAAAATTTCATCAGGTTATGAAAAAGATTTAGCAGCTCATACAGCGTGTAAGTTAAAGAAAGTTTTGTATGAACTCAAACAATCTCCATGGGCATGGTTCAAAAGATTTGCAAGAGTTATGATAGACATAGGATACAGGTAAAGTCAAGGGAACGATACATTGTTCAATAAACACTCACCTTCAAGGGGAGTTACAGCTCTCTTTGTGTATGTTGATGATATAATAGTGAATGAAGATGATAATGAGGATAAACGGTTCTTAAGTCAATATTTGGCTAAAAAGTTTGAGATCAAGGCGTTAGGGAGACTGAAATATTTTCTTGGAATTGAGGTGGCTTTCTCGAGGTAGGATATATTTATCTCCCAACAGAAGTATGCTACAAATCTTCTAAAGGAAATAAGCAAAACAGTATGCAAACCGGTAAGTACTCCAATAAATCCTTATCATAGACTTGGATTAGCAAAAAAAAATTCTATAGTAGATAGAGAGATGTACCAATGTGTAGTAGAAAAACTTATTTATTTGTCTCACACATGACTAGATATAGCTTATGTTGTGAGTATAATTAGCCAATTTATGCATAGTCCGAAGGATATCCATTTGTGAGTAGTTACAGGGTGTTATAGTATTTTAAGGAAAAGATATTTTGTTTAAAAGGAATGGAGGTTTAGTACTTGACACATATACAGATGCAGACTATGCTGAATTAATTATAGACAAAAGATCAACTTTAGGCTATTGTACTTTTCTTGATGAAAATCTCGTGACGTGGAGGAGTAAGAAGCAAAGTATGGTAGCATGATCAGTGCTGAAGCAAAATTTCAGGCAATGGCTGTATGAGCTAATTTGGTTAAAGATCATTTTATAAGACTTAAAAATCAAATGAGATGGTCCAATAAGATTCTATTGTGACAATAAGTCAGCAATCGGTATAGCACACAACCCAGTACATCATGATCGAACGAAATACATTGAGGTGGACAAACACTTCATCAAAGAAAAGTTGGAGAGCGGATTGATCTATATACCTTATGTTTCTAAACATGGCCAACTTGCAGATGCGCTTACCAAGGGTTTAAGTAGTTCAAGCCTCAAGGTTTCAAAATGTAGTGTCCAAGCTAGGAATGAAGAATACCTTTTCATCAACTTGAGGGGGAATGTAAAAAAATTTGTAATAATTCTTAACAGCTTGTATTCCTAGGATCAGACTGATTTCCTAGGACCAGGATGATCTAATTAGAATATTTTAGGATTAGACTAATTTGCTAAGATCAGGTTGATCTAATTAGAATATTATAGAATCAGGCTGATTTTCTAGGATCGGATTGATCTAATTAGAATATTCCATAAATCATGGGATCTACTTAATCAGTCTGTAAATCATGGGATCCGTCTAGTCAGTCTGTAAATCATGGGATCTGCCTAGTCAGTTTTTTTTTAAATAGCTAGATTTTGTATATAACTAACCTTTTGTGTATTATATAAAAAATAAAGAGAAAAAATTTTATTTTTAAATTTTTAATAAAAGCTTTACTTCTATTCGCGAGGGTCACACTTCAAATCCATTATAATTCTGAGTTTAGCTGCTGTATTTTTTCTAATATTTATATCTAATTGGATTTCAAACCCATATGTTCCAAGGTCCCCACCCAATACGTTTGGGTCTTTACGAATGCTCAAATGCCGTTCTGCTTTTGTTTGCGGTATCACCCCGAAGGATGATAGAAAAAGCCGTCAAATCTAAAAACCACATAGGGTGAGGAAGCAAGCCGGCAAAACACATAGATTCGATCTTTTGTCTTTACTAAAAACCAAAATCGTTCCCGCCCACCTTTCGACGATATCTATAGGTTCCTTTATGGTATCATAAAGTGGGCTGGCACTTGATATATGGATCTTTTATGAAGTTAGTTGCATGTTTTGAGGATAACAAATCAGAACTCCTGTGGTTGCGTTTGGATGTCAAAAAGTTATTTCGGGAATAGAAATACAAATTTCATAGGAATAGCTTATTCCTTTGTTATTTCAGATTTCTGTTTGGATGAAATATGGTATTTCATGTTATTACAGTGTAATTAATGCAGTGTTATTCCAAATGATGTTTAGATGACATGGAAATAAGCATGTATTTCAGTAGGAATAGATGAAGAATTTTTCTAAAATTTCAAAGGTACCCTTCTAATAAAAATGGTTTATCAATTTTTATTTTTAAAATGACTTGAATAAATTATTATTTATTAATAAATAAGATAATAGATTAATTATTATTAATAAAATAATATAAGAACATATTTAATAAATTATTTTATATTAATAAAAAAAATAACATACTTAATTTATTATTTTCTATTAATAATTTATTTAATTTTAAATTATATTATAAATAAATTTATTTAATTTATTTAATTTATTTAAATGGCATTATAAATAAATTTATTTAATTTATTTAATTTAATTTTATCGGTGCCCTTGAAATAGTTGCAGTGGGAATAAGAGTTATTCCATGATACCATGGAATAAGAAATCGAATTAAGAGGGTTGACTGAAATATGAATTACAGTGGGGCCTATGCTCCTTTTTTTTTTTTTTTACCTTGTTTGGGGGGAATAAGCTGGAATAAGGGCCTATTACAGGCCTTATTCCCCCATCCAAACACAGCCACAGTGAGAATATTTGGGAATAAAATGAAAGTTCACAAGCAATAAATAATTAGGTATATTTTAATATAATAATTAACCTAGATTGGCTCTCGCGGCGATTTTCTAATTAGAAGCATTCATATTGGAAACTTTATTATATATTTTGAGAGAGAAGAAAGTGGATTCGCGGACTTTATTCATGGACAAAAGTGGAGAGCAACTCGCATGACCGTTAAATGCCATGACTCATGAGGCCTGGGTGACTTGGGAGTGGGATCGACAGATGTTCAACTGCTATGGGTGGAAGTACGTCAAAAGTCACCGTCGTCAGAGGAGGTTTGGGTACCACTTGCCTTTTTTTCTGACATCACCGGCGACAACATGCATTAGTTTCGCCTTCCATGCTGCTCATCAAAAGACAACCAAATCACCACTTGCTACCATCGACTCCCCTTCCACTCCCACTAGCAAGCAGCCATCCACGCCCCAAGCCTCTCGAGTTCCATCAACAGGCTTGTGTGAATTATTTTTGTGTGGCCATCACAGGCTACTTATCACCATACTAATCCACAGACTCCACAAGTTGTCAAGGTTGAAATACCTAAAACCTTATCGACAAAATGGTTGGTGACACCTTTGCTACGTATCCATACATGGACACTGATGTGCATGAAGAAGCACATCACTGGCCACGTGTGGGTTCTACATGCTGGTCCGCTAGCACTCAACCTAACTTGCATACATAGGCATCGTCTTTTTCTTCTATTTATTTTGGTAAGCTGACACATGGGATGACATAGAGGAATAGAGAGAGGACATTGTCTCTATCACCCTCCCACTCCATGCCACTGCTAAGTTAAAGCCAAATAGTGAAACAAAAGAAAGCTGGAAAACATTGGGAGGCTCGTGAAGAGCGGCTAACAGATGGCTTTAGCTGGTATTTGGGTGGATGTGTTGTTTTATGCCTTGCTGTGGGCTCATAGAATATTATATTCGTTAATAACGGTGGATGACTTGTTTGGGTGGAGACTCTTTTCTTGCCACGGACCTGCTCGCATGAGTGGCTCACGAGCCACGGACACTTCAGAGCTCTCTCTAGATGACCTAGGGAGGGGTTTCAAGCATTCCTTGTTTTAATAAAGATTACCGTTCGCATGGGCGTACACTGTACGTTTCTCGTTGTGCAGCATCCTTTCTTCTAGGCTTCTGTGGAAGTCCAGGCTACACAATCTTCTAGAAAAGAATTTTTGTGTCAGTACATGAAGGAGACCGTCTCTTGACATTGATCGAACAAAGCTTCCCTCTGAAAGTGAGGCTAACCCATAGGGCAAAACTTGTTATTTTGTGGCACATAGAATTTAAGGGCAAACCTAGGAATTAGAGGTTTGTTTTTGTGAGTCTTGTTTGCGTAATGTTTAAAAGAAAATAGAGATCGTTTAATAAAATTAGAGATGTGCTAACGCTACACGCGGATTGGTTTTCCTTCGCCTCGATAGCACGCTGCATGTGCTGGATATTTAGATTAGGCCAAGCATAAGTGGGAGTCTGGCGTGGTTCATTTGGCGTGCAAGCGATCAAAATCATACGTGCATATCCACATAGCATAATTATATATATATATATATATATATATATATATATATATATATAGAGATTTTAAAAAAAACTACATAGGAATATTAAAAGAATCAATGTATTATCTTCAGCCATTGAATCTATTTATAATCTACCTTTTGAGGATCTGAATCTTGATTAAGTGCTTTCAGGATTTGAATCTTAATCGAGTGCTTCCAATCAATGAGCAATCGCACAATGATGATATATGCCCTCAGGATTTGCTCTTGATCAGGGATCTAATCTCTCTCTATCTTCCATATGGTTTGTTCTCACGTATGATGATATGATGTGAAAAACCTTCAGAAGGATCTCTATTTATAGACAAACTTTTCAACTCCGTTCCATTGCCTACTCCCATCAAAGTAGGCATTTTAAATTTTCAAAAGAAATATAGTTGTCACTTAATTAATTAGTAGATGGATATTGTTGAGAGTTATCTCCAAGAGGATGAGAAATATCTGCAAGTGATTACCAAATAAAATAAAATAAAATAGAACAATCACCTACGGGATACTACATCCTCCCACTTGGTCCTCAATACTGAAAAAGAAACCAAATATATGAATTATGGCGATTGGTCCTTTATAATTAACAATTATCTTTCATGTATTACAATGCATTCAATTCCTTTACCACTATTCCAAATGTGACAATATAACTTAGGTAGTGTTTGAAATAGGGGATAAGAGGGGATATCCAGGGGATATGGATATCCCTTCTTATTCTCAAAAGCCATAACTATAAGGGATAGTTGGGAATAAAGTTAACCAAAGGGATAATCCATAGTTAACCATGGTTAACCATGGGATATCCCCTCAATTTATTTCCTATAAAATGCAAGAATAGCTGGTTATCCCTCCAAATAAGAGTAAAAAAATGTTATCCTATAGATTTACCTTTTTGCATTTGATATGATCAATAGGATAGCCAAAGGATATCCCTAGGGATAGCCAGGGGACAAACTCTATTCCGTACACTTATCCATGAATAATATTCTTTCTATCAAACACTACCTTAATGAATAAACCCTATATTTGTTCAGAGTCCAAAAGAAAATTTTGTTATTTCTTAAAAGTCAAATAATGTGTATACTCGAATGAGAAATAAATAAATAACTTAAATAAGAGTTTCATTGTACAAGTAGTGTCCATGCAACTAAATTACATCATGGGATCAATTCTCATTCGTACTACATGATCCTTAAAATTTTTAATTAGCATGTCTGTAGTCAAAGGATCAACTATCATCAATTCAGTGCTAACGTATGACCACTTTATTTTTTTTAACACGTTCTCTTATGTAAATACTTAATATCGATGTGCTTACTTCGACTACCACTCTTATAATTTTTAGTCAAAAATACAACAATGAATTATTATAGTACAATTTAATTAGCTTAGCAATAGAATCAACAATTTTAAGCTCTGAGATGAAACTCTTCAATCATACACTATGTGATATAGCCTCAAAACAAGCAACAAACTCTACTTCCATAGCAGATATAGCAGTCAAAGTTTGCTTTGTACATCATAATATGGCTCTACCAGCTAACAAAAATATAAATCTGATGTTAATTTTTGAGAATCAACGTACCCAACAAAGTTTGAATCTGAGTAACCTTCTACCTCCAAATGATCAGTTCCTCTATACATGTCGTCCTTGGTCCCTTGAAGATACATCATGACCTTTTTAGCAGCTCTCCAATGGCTTAAACCAGGATTACTCTGATATCTTCCCAATATTTCTACTGCAAATGCAATGTCAAGCTTGTATAAACTTGAGCATACATTAGGCTTTCAACAGCTAAAGCATATAAAATGTTGTGCATTTGTTTCCATTCAAATTTATTTTTAAGGCACTGGTTCAAAGTGAACTTGTCACCCTTCACTGTGGATGCAACACTAGGTGAACAATCTTTCATCCAAAATCTCTTCAAGACTTTATTGATATAAGTTTCTTGAGATAATCCTAAAATGCCTCGAGATCTTTTTCTATGGATCATAATGCTAATGAGATAAGATGACTCACTTATATCTTTCATATCAAAATTCTTGGAGCAAAATTGTTTCACCTCATATAGCAATCCTTTATCATTGGTTGCAAGTAAAATGTCATCCACATATAGGAGTAAAAAATAAATTTTTCTTCCACTAACCTTCTAATATACATTAATCCATGATGTTCTCTTCAAAATCAAAGAAAGATATCACATCATGAAATTTTAAATACCACTAACGTAAGGTTTGTTTCAATCCATATATGGATTTTTTAAGCTTGCAAACCAAATGCTCATCATCACTAGAGAAAAATCCTTTATGTTGTTTCATATAAACCTCTTCCTTTAGATTTTTATTAAGAAATACAGTTTTCACATCCATTTGATGTAACTCAAAATCAAAATGAGCTACCAATGCCATAATTATCTGGAGAGAATCTTTCTTGGATACTGAAGAAAATATCTCCCTATAGTCGATTCCTTCCTCTAAGTGAATCCTTTGGCAACGAGCCTTGCTTTATGTCTTCCAATGTTGCATTGTAAGTCTTTCTTTTTTTAAAGACCCATTTACATCCAATAACTTTTATACCATCTGGCAACTCAACAAGATCACAAACTCAATTAGATGCTATAGAATTCATCTCATCGTTCATGGAATTATACCATAAGTTTGATTTCTTAGAACTTATGGCTTGTAAAAATATTTTAGAATCATTTTTGGTTTCAATATTATAATTAGATTTCTGTAGATACACAATATAATCACTAAGAATGGTTAATTTCTTTATTCAAGTTGATCTTTTTAATGTTTTATCAATGTTCTCTTGAAGAGTATCTTGTACAATAGATTATTTTTAAATAACAGGATCTTCTAAATTATTATCAGCAACTTGTGAAATCTCAATGACTGGTTATCAAGCACTTATTTGAGCTTTAGGAGTGCTATGAATGACAACCAATCTCTCACTTGAAGTGAAAGTTAAAATATCTAAATGTTCTTTCTCAAAAGAAGCCAAATACTGAGATTGATCACTCCCACTAATCAAGTCATTTTTAAAAAAATTTGCATTTCTTGATTCCATAATCCTAGTGATATGAGATGGACAATAAAATCTATAACGCTTGGACTTCTCAGTATATCTAATAAAATTTCCACTAATAGTCCTTGGGTCCAATTTTCTTTCTTATAGATTATAAACTATTACTTCAGATGGGCATCTCCAAACACGTATATGTCGCAAACTTGGTTTCAACCTTTAAATAACTCAAATAGCATTTTGGAAATAGCCTTGGTTGAAACTTGATTTAATATATATTTGGTCATTTTAAGAGCTTTAGTCCACAAGGATTTAGGTAGCTTGGAGCTGCCAATCATGCTTCTTACCATGTCCAATAGTGTTCGGTTCCTTCTTTCAACTACACCATTTTAATCTGAAAACCTTGGCATGGTGTATTGTGCAACATTTCTATTTTCTTCAAGAAATCGAGTAAACGGATTAGGTACCTGTCCATCCTCAGTGTATCTACCATAATATTTTCTTTTCTATCTAACCTCACAATCTTAATTTGCTGATCACATTGCTTCTCTACTTCTGCCTTGAACATCTTAAAGGCATCTAATGCTTCGTTCTTATTATGAAGGAAGTAGAGATACATATATCATGAATAGTCATCAACAAATGAGATGAAGTATCTCTGACCATGCGAGTCTATATCTGGACTATATATATCTGTATATATGATCTTCAATATTTTTGAACTCCTCTTGGCATTTTTCTTAGACTTGTTGGTTTGCTTTCCCTTTATGCAGTCCACACAAGTGTCAAAATCAGTAAAATCAAGAGTATCAAGTATTCCATCTTTTACTAATCATTTAATTCTCTCAATGAAGATGAGGCATAATAATCTTTAATGCCATAAAATAGAGAAATTCTCATTCACAACATGTCTTTTCATACATGTGTTAGTTTGGGTATGCATTACATTATAAGAGGTATTATTTTTTAAATTGATTTGGAAAAGATTGTCAAACAATGTATCATTCCCAATAAGCTTAGATTTATAAAATAAATCAATAAAGCTTTTTTTAAAATTAATAAAAATATTCTAAGAATACAAGTCTTGATACTGAAATAAAATTTTTAGAGAAACTTGGAATATAAAAAGTCTTTTTCAAATCTAAAACAAGTCTGCATGTCTCAATCACTTCCACATGTGAACTCATTTTATTTCCTGAATAGATGTTTTGTTCACTTACCAATGGTTTTTTTTTTATTTAGAAAATCCTGCAAAGTATTTGAAATATGGATTATAGAACCAGAATCAATCCACCATGTATTATAACAAACAACTACATTGGATTCATACCATACGAATGAGGTTAGAGTAACTTTCTTCTCAAGGCAAGCCTTGAATTTGAGCCAATCCTTCTTTATATGCTCTTTCCTTTTGCCAAAGAAGCACTTGAATTCCTTCTTGACTTTTGTATGGATGGATACTTTATCCTTTCCTTTGTGTTTGGCTTTAGCAGCTTTAATCTTTCTCTGAGTAGCTCAATATACACTTTCTTCTATTTCTAGAATTAGCTTTCCTTTCTCTTGAATGCATATGGTTAGAAGTTCATTAATTGATCATTTATCCTTATGTAGTATTGTAAGATATTTTGAAGGGACTATACTGCTATGGGAGTAAATTTAGAATAAAATATACTTAAAAAGATTCTAACATCTCAATCTTTAGGGATTTTAGCTGAGCCACAATGTTTCTCATCTTCATGATGTGCTCACGCACACCTCCAATAGTAGTAAGCTTCATTGATGATAACTTTATCATTAGAGTGCTAGTCAGTGCCTTATCTGAAGACTCAAACTGTGCATCAATAGCCTTTAGAAGTTTTTTGATATTTTTGGACTCAAAAATTGAACCATATATACTAGCAGAAATCTTAGATCGCTTCCATCATTCATACACAGCAATCTCAGCCTGAGTGTTAGTAGGTGTAACTGAATGTGATTCATCTTTCCTGATAGCATCATCAATGTCCATGCACCCTAATTGAAGAAGAATTCTTTTCTTCCATACTTTATAATTATCACCACTTAAATTATGAATATTACATTTCATATCAGAAATATTAATATGCAAAATAGTTGTACAAAATAAAAATCATGTTCATGTAATTGAATTTGAGGCATACAACTCGCTGTCATGTCTTACCAATATAAGCATGCAATAATATGAATCAGTAGTATATAATAACTACTTGTGGGTTAAGTTATTCTACTTAAATAGATTCATTAATTTAATGATGTAACTAGCAAATTATATTTCTTTCCTAATTTCTATGGTTAATTAAGAAAATAATTTGTTATTCTATCCTAATTAATTATCTAAATGCAATAAAAATTTCTATGGGATAAGATTTATTACATTAAATATAATTAATTATAATTAATGTCATCTAACCTTATGTGATCTTTGCAACTCAATATATAATTTTGATTAATTAAATATATTGTGATTACTCTTTAATTAATCAAAATTATATTGACCACATGGCATTCAAACTCCATTATATGCATACAAATTAACCAATTTATCTTAGTATGAAGAAGGCATTACATGCATACAGATTAGCCAAACATAGGAAGTTGGGTCAAACATACAAAGCCTTCCTTATTAGTGTATCCCTAATATCTCTACCATACGCCCGTTGGATCAAATAGTCTAGGGTACTATCAGTAGCCTTCCCTTTTGGACTACCCCTAAATGAGAGAAATAGAGACTAAGAACGCCTTGTCACATGAGCAATAAGAATGAGATAATGATTGTTGCTATAGGGATTTAATCAGATCCCAAAATAATAAAAATGCTCGCAACAAAATAAGACAGATGTATTAAATGCTCTGATACCAACTATTAGAGATTTTAAAAAAACTATGCAGGAATATTAACAGGATCAAAGTATTACCTTCAGCCATTGAATTTTTTTATAATCTACCTTTTGAGGATATGAATCTTAATTGAGTACTTACAATCAATGAACAATCACACAACGATGGTGTATGCCTTCAGGATTTGCTCTTGATCAAAAACCCAATCTCTCTCTCTCTATCTTCCGTATGATTTTCTTACATATGATGATGTGATATTAAAAACCTTCAGAAGGGATCTCTATTTATAGAGAAACTTTTCAACTCCCTTCCACCGCCTACTCCTATCCAAGTAGACATTTTAAATTTTTAAAAGAGATAGTTATCACTTAATTAATCAGTGGATGGATATTGTTGAGAATTATCTCCAAGAGGATGAGATATATCTGCAAGTGCCTATCAAATAAAATAAAATAAAATTTATCAAATAAAATAAAATAAAATAGAATCATCACCTATAATATATATATATATATATATATATATATATATATATATATATGTGTGTGTGTGTGTGTGTGTGTGTGTGTGTGTGAAAGGTACATAAAGGTGTCTGCATCTATGGTTTGTGAAATTGCTGCATCATGAAGCCATGGATGATATAAATACCATGCGAAGAAATCACTATAATTAAAAATACGTATAGCAACATACCACCATCAGATGGGATTTAATTTTCCTTGCAGACTTCGAGAAGAACGTAGAGGGCACTCTTGTAATCAACACGATTCCGTTTTCATACGTACAAAGCTAGTGTGCACCACCTATTCACGTTGATGCATATCAAGGCCATATGGTAGGCTTATCCATATATATATCATGCCTGCCTGAACCGAATGCTTTTGTACGTAGTCAACAGAGAACTTCCAACTCTCGGATGTTTACAAATATTTTTAATAAAGCAGAGAAAGAAGGGAATGGCTTAAGATTGAAAGGGAAAGGTGAGGAGTAGCGAAGCCATCTCAGCCGCTAACCCGATGCTTTGCTTGCACCACTTTCCTCGGGTCCATTGGTTATATATTTAATACTATAATGATAAGCCGTCCAACGGATCCAAGCCTAGCTTGGTGAGTATATTTAACAGATGAAGAGTCTTGAACGTGGGTGGCAGGCTCCTTCCTATATATAAGCAAATATATTATGGTGATTGTTATTTGAAATAAATTAAACGGTAAGTAAAAAACACAAAAAAAAAAAATTATGTACACCGTGGTGACTTGGATAGGAACCACTTATTATCATCTGAGATCATGCGTGTATTAGCTTTTTAATTACTTAAATTCAACATCGTTTTGTCATCATCTGCGAAAAATAAACAACCATCATCTTCCCAAGTCGACTGCATTTGCATACAACATAAAGAATAATAATTACTGGAACGGAAATATTAAAGAAAGAATTATTAGTAAAATGAATCATACCGGTAGGAAGCAATATCTATTTCGATTCAACTGGCGGACATAAGCTTCTCAGTGATCCATTTCTTATGATTTTGCCGCCTAAGCCATCATAAGAGTAAGTCCCCCTCTCTTTTATATGCGTTAAAGCCCAAACGGTGCAAAGTGTGTGTTCTCTCTTTCTCCTCCCACTATCATACGTATTCAACACATTGCTTATAATTAGAAAATAATTAGAAGCCCATGTATTTCTTTAACGTGAATGACGAATGATACATTAATGAAGTGAATTGCTCGGTAGCCTCAGTGAGGAGAACCCATAACCACATCAGCTGTTACTTTTGTTACTCAAAACCAACTCAATAGCAATTCATTCCCTCGCATACTATATAAGATACATCTACTCTCATGTCCGGAATTATCGTAAAATGTATTAAATAGTTTCATTCAAAATTAAAAGATACTATTTATTGTCCTATTGAGCTGAAACTCCAGGGGGATGCCAAGACCAATTCTACGCACGGCATCACGCGCATCATGTTCTGCTTTTATTTAAACCATTGCCGTGAGGGATCCACAACAGGTTTTCTTTGGCTGGGAGAGCGAGAGGGAGAGAGAAACAACAGCGGAATATGTGGCAGCTGCTTGCACCCTCACAGCCACAGGTAGTCCCCACTAACTTTAGTGGTGGCGGTTTGGGGACGGTGAACGGAGGGAGCCTATTTGTTTTTCCAGTTAAAGCCAAGTCAGCCACCCTCATGTGGTTCTCAAATAAATAAATAAAACACAGATATGGACATGTCAAGGAAGGTAAACAGTAGCTACAACAAAGGTGAAACAAAGCAAACAAAAGAGGGTGAGGTGAAGCGCATTTTCCGTGGTCTCCAGGTTGCACTCCAACTACTCCCTGTCACCGAGTCCTCGCACTAAAATTATGGGTTTGCTTTAAAGCCAACCGAATCTTATCCTTCTCGTTCTTATCCTTCTCGTTCCCCGGCCCTCTCACTATTATTAATTGATTCAGCTCCTCTCTGTGTCTTTTTTTTTTTTTTTTTTGATGGAATAGCTCATCTCTTTCTGTCAACCCGTTTATTAGCACTTCCTGGAGAGGCAAGGCAATGCATGAGTTTCAACTACTTCTCTCTTTTTTTCCCCTCCGTAGCTATAAGCCTATGGATTTTTGGAGCCAACGTACCCACTTCTAAACCAACCTTAGCAAAGTGTCGAGGGCGCGCAACTCCAAAATAGACCTATTTCAGTTAGCTCTTCCCCGTCCTTTTCTATATCTCCACTTCCCCTCCTCACTCCACACCTCTCCTATTTCCGCCTAATTTATATATTTTTACTCCTCTATTCTCCCTGTCTCTTAACTATATATGAGCAAGCGAGCTTGGCAACAGAAGGAATGGCGGACTAATTCACGGTTAGGAGAACGGACGTCTTCTGACTTGGCTTTCTATAAATAAATAAATAAAACCCACCCATCCCATCTTTGCTCAACTTCTCTCCTCTCGTTATAAATATATTATCATCCCCCTCTTCCACTCCATCCACCTCGCTTTCTCCATCACTCTCCCTTGTTTTCTCCTCCTCCACCTCTTCTCTTTCACGCTCGTCCCAGGGAAAGGGAGATGGAAACTCTAGAAGAAGCCATGGGCTCCAACAGCACCACCAGCACCGGCGTCGGCGAGATTACGCATGGCACCGCCTGTTGGAAACAATCCGCCGTTGTCGTGAAGGGAAAGCGCACCAAGCGGCAGAGGATCCACTCGCCGACCCTAGCGGCGGTCACCGACTCCTCCTCTGCCTCCTCGGCTGATGCTTCGGGGAGCGTCACCGAGGAGGAGGAGGACATGGCCAATTGCCTCATCTTCCTCGCCCAGGGCCACGCTTTCGATGCCTGCCCCAAGCCGGAATCACCGGCCGAGGAGAAGTTCACGAGCCGGCGATTCACTGAGGCTGCCACGATAACCGGTGGCAAGGCCGGGCTGTATGTCTATGAATGCAAGACGTGCAACAAATGCTTCCCGTCCTTCCAGGCGCTCGGCGGGCACCGCGCCAGCCACAAGAAGCCTAAGCTAGTGATCACGGCGGTCGCTCCGCTGCCTGAAGAGAAGAAAGCGATGATCGAAGAAGAGATGCTGCAGATAAGTATGAATTCTTTCTCCAAGGTAATTGGCAGCAGCATCAAGCCAAAAGTACACGAGTGCTCAATATGCGGGTCGGAGTTCAACTCGGGGCAGGCGCTAGGGGGCCACATGCGGCGGCACCGGCCGGCGGTCATACCGGAGGCCCCGGAAGCCAAGAAGGAGAGGACTATCCTCTCCTTGGATCTAAACCTCCCGGCGCCCTCCGACGACGAGCGGGCCGAGCTCCGGAGGCCATCCTCACCAGCTTTCTCCTTCGCCAGTAAGCGGCA
Organism: Calamus simplicifolius; assembly: GCA_900491605.1. Taxonomy (NCBI): domain Eukaryota; kingdom Viridiplantae; phylum Streptophyta; class Magnoliopsida; order Arecales; family Arecaceae; genus Calamus; species Calamus simplicifolius. The sequence goes on along the minus strand of UESW01004942.1, from coordinate 357,276 downwards.
ACTCATCTTCTCGGCTTCAGCGTCGGCTATGGTGGATTGCCATTACTGAGAGGAAACTAAAGGAAAGCAAAGTGATCCACCGTTTCTTTCTTTCTTTTTTTTTTTTTTTTTTTTTTTGTGGTTCAAACAAATTAAATTGGCGATTATGTGGCTCATGTGAATTACCTGTCTTTGCAAGTTACTATTCATACTGATTATTTTTGGATTCTTTTTTATCTATATTTTTTCTTAATTTCTCCGATTGAGATGGTGGCTATTTGCATTCTGTGACCAGGATAAGAAAGGTTCCATAACGTTCACGAAAAGAGGGTGAGTAGTTCTCTTTCTCTTTCCTCTTTCTAACCCTTTCCACAAGTTGGCTTGGTTTCTCCACCACCAAGGAAAAGGCCGAAGATTAGGTTCGTACTCCCATGAGTGTCTTTCGCTTGCAAGACAACCATCCCTGCCCCATAAATGCCAAAGGAATAAAATGAGACGGGCAAAGTGGCAGCTTGCTAACTGCCTTGAGAGCCCCACAGTCTCACAATCACGCACTTGTACCTTCCGTCCATTCTCTCACTCCTATATCCTCTATCCACAATAAAAACATCTCTTCTACTTTAGAAGTAATTACTTATTGCACTCTGAAATTTTAGCCTGTTAGAATTATTTTTAACACAGATTATATTTTAAAGAGTAATTTAGAAAAAAAATTATTAAAAAATATAGATCTAAAATTTTATAAGCATACTATTATTAAAATATTATTTCTAATTTTACGAATAAACATAATACTTTTTATCCATATGAGACTACCACACCAAAGCATAATAAAATAGGTTTACTATGTAAAAGCTTAACACAAATTAAAAATAATAAATAAAATAAAATAAAATAAAATACTAAGAATTAATAACCATTATATTTTAACACTCCTCTTTAATGGTTATTCTTGGATACCGATGAGATCTTTAAAGTAAATAAATTTCTTCTTGAATAGTGCCTTGGTGAAGATATCTACCACTTGGTCTTGAGTCCTCATATACTTCACTTCAACTTCTTTTTCTTCTACTATATCTCTTATAAAATATTACTTAATTTTGATGTGCTTGGTGCGACTATGATAATAGTATTCTTTGTTATAGAAATGGTAGACTTGTCACATAGTAGAGTAATAGCTTCTTCTTGCTTCTCATCCATATCTTTAAGTATCCTTCTCAACCAAATTATTTGTTATGCTGATAAAGTTGTTAAACATATTCAACTTCAGAGAATAATAATCTCATTGAATCTTGCTTCTTGGATGCCTAAAATATGACACCTAATCCATAAAAGAATACATAGCCTAATGTACAAATCTGGAAAGTAAACTTGATGCAAACATAATATCTGGCCTTATAATTGTTAGATATAATAAACTTTCAATAATGCTTCCGTATAATTGTGCATTGCCTTCACCACTTTTATCTTCTTTCATCAACTTCTTATTTACCAAAAATATATTTCCACACTATTGTAACTTTTCATTTTGAATTTATTAAGAATGCCTTCTACATACTTCTTAGGACTGATAAAGCTGTCATTTATTCTTTGACTAATTTCAATTCCCAAAAATAATGGAATAAACCCATATCGTTCATTTTATATCTTCTCATCATATTACTTTTGAAAGTCAAAATCATATTCTTATTGTTACCAATAATAATTAAATCATCAACATAAAGAGAGACAATAAGAATATCATTACCTTGCTTCTTCATATAAAGTGTTGGTTCACTTGGACTTCTTAGGAAACCTTTCTCATTGAAGTAGGTATCAATTTGAGAGTACCATGCTTGGAGTGCTTGCTTCAGCCTATACAATGCTTTCTTCAACTTGTATACCTTGCTTTCTTAACCTTTGATGATGAAGCCTTGAGGTTGTTCAACATAAATTTCTTCTTTCAATACTCCATTCAAAAATGACTTTACATCTAGTTGGTGTAGTTTTCAACTTTTATGTGCTACTATAAAAATAATAATTCTAATTGTATCATGTCTAGCAACAGATGCAAAAGTTTTTTGATAATCAATACCAAGTAATTGAGAATATTCTTTTGCTACCAATCTTACTTTGTATCTTTGAATTGTCCCATCTGGATTGTGTTTTGTTTTATAGATCCACTTCAAGCCAATGTCTTTCTTATCACTTGGTTTATTCACTAATTCACAAGTTTTGTTCTTCTCAATCATATTGATTTCTTCTTGCATTTCTTTGTTCCATACTTTTTCATGCATAGCATTTTTATAAGTTTTAGTCTCAATCATGCAGAAATTTCAAGATGCATAAATATCACTTAACTTCTCATTCTTATAGGAGTATTGATATGGAATACAACAAATATTCCTCTAATAAGATCGCTATTAGTACGGCCAAGCACGCAGTTGCGATATAATCAAAATCAACACAGAATAATAATATGAACCAAAATCAAAGAAAATAGTGAGAGACGAGGATTTTACGTGATTCACTCAAACTGGGCTACGTCCACGGTGGCACAGGATCTGCAAGGCTTCACTAAGAGTTGAATCAGGTACAAGCCCTTAAAAATACTCCCTTAGAAACTCTTATAATCTCACTAAAAGATTACAGAACCTCCTTTTTTTTCTCTTTCTGCAGCACACAGAGGTCCTCACCGAGCCTCAATTTATTTCACACATTCGTAACTCCCACACGAGATTTTTGTGGTGGGCGGTTGCAGCTGAGATGATGCCTCAAATCCTCCTCCAAAAGCTCCCTTCGGTGACTTTGGATAATGGCCAAAACATCCTCAACTAACTCCCCAAAATCTATCCAAATCTCATGTTTGTTACTTTTGGATAATAACCAAAACATCCTCAACTAACTCCCAAAAATTCTATCCAAATCTCATATTTGTTAGTTTTGGATAATGACTGATTTGCCAACTCCTTCATGAACTCTGATTTGGGGCTTTCTCTTGATGAAATTAAGCTCCATCCATAACAATCTCCTACTTGGAGATTAATGACATCAATCTTAGATCTGCCTTCTTTCTCTGTGCCGCGCTCTCCTGATCTATCTCTTGGAAAGCTTTACCAAGTTGCAACAGAGACTCAACTTGTCTCTGCTCACAACCTTGGTGAACATATCTGCAGGGTTTTTAGCTTCATCAATTTTCTTCAGCTTCAACTGCTCCTCATCCAATGCACTGCGTATGAAATGATACCTAAGCTGAATATGCTTGGTTCTTGCATGAAATGCTGGATTCCTTACCAAGTAAATTGTGCTCTGGCTGTCGCTCCAAAATGTATTACACTCGTGCTCCTTGCCGAGCTCCTCCATCAACCTCTGTAACCAGATTATCTCTTTACTAGCTTCAGTGATCACCACATACTCAGCTTCTGTAGTTGACAATGCCACTATCTTCTGCAACTGAGATACCCAGCTCACTGATGTATCACCGACAGTGAAAACATAGCCAGCGGTGCTCCTCCCACTGTCTCTGTCATCAGAGTGATCGGCATCTACAAATCCTTGTACTTGAAGACTATCACCTTCATAGCACAAACTGTAAGTTGATGTACCCCTGAGATATCTTAAGATCCACTTCACTGCATTCCAGAGCTCCTTGCTTGGATTCTGCATGTACATGCTGACTGCTCCCACTGCTTATGCGATATCTGGTCTTGTGCAAACCATTGCATACATTAGACTTCCCACGGCTGAGGCATATGGAACTCTAATCATCTCATCCTTTGCCTTCTGAGTTGTCGGACACAACTGCTTGCTGAGCTTGAAGTGTGCTGCCAAAGGTATTGACACTGCCTTTGCATTCTCCATATGGAACCTCTTTAGTACCTTCTCTACATAGTCCTCCTGAGATAGCCACAGCTTCCGTTGCTTTCTATCTCTGTTGATCCTCATGCCAAGAATCTGCTTCGCCTCTCCCAAATCCTTCATTGAGAACTTCTTTGCCATCAGTTTCTTAAGTTCTTCTATCTTCCTCATACTGGAACCTGCTACAAGCATATCGTCCACATACAAGGATAAAATAATAAACTCATTTGTAATGTACCTCTGAAAGTACATATAATGATCTGACTGGCATCTGGTGAAGCCTTTCTCTAGCATGAAATTGTCAAACTTAAGGTACCATTGTCGTGGAGCCTGCTTTAGACTATACAAACTTTTCTTCAATCTGCAGACCATGTCATCCTTTCCCCTGACCTGGAAACCTTCTGGTTGGTGCATGTACAGTTCCTCCTCCAAACTACATGAAGAAATGATGTATTCATATCTAGCTACTCTAGATGAAGATCCTCCACTGCTACCTTGCTCAGAATCACCCTGATGGATGTCATCTTGACTACTGGGGAAAAGATCTCCTGGAAGTCAATTCCCTCTTTCTGTGCATAACCCTTGACAACTAACCTTGCCTTGTATCTCTTGGTACCATCGACCTCATTCTTCATCTTGTACACCCATTTGTTGAACAAAGCTTTCTTGCCAGCGGGTAACTTCACAAGATCCCAAGTCTTGTTTTGCTTTAAAGAGTTCATCTCCTCTTTCATAGCCAACTCCCACTTGACCTTAGCTTCATCTTGCATAGCTTCAACAAAACATTCTGGCTCTTCAGAATCTGTGTACAAAACATAATCATTAGCAGAATACCTCTGTGATGGCCTGGTAACTCTCGTGGTCCTCCTTAACTGTGGGGACACCGGCTGAGGTATCGATGTATGCATGTGGCTATCTGTTCCAACCACATCTTCCTCCTCCACATCCTCGGAGTTTCCATCTTTAGTTTGCACTCGGAGAATTTCTCCATCTCTGACAGGATCGAGTTCTATAAACTCATGTTTCTTTTCTTCCATTGCATCATTCCTGTCTTTGTAAGTATGCTCTTCATCAAATACCACATTCTTGCTCCGAATGATCTTATTGTTCTGGAAATCCCAGAGCTTGTAGCCATACTCATCACCACCGTATCCAATGAAAACACACTTTGTAGACTTGGAGTCTAACTTACTCTTCTTTTTCTCAATCAGAGAATAAGCAATGCAGCCAAATACTTAAGAAAAGAAAGTTTTACCTGTTTTCCTATCCAAACCTCCTCTGGAATCCCACCATCCTATGCACAGGATGGACTCCTGTTGATCAAATACATTGCGGTGTCTAGTGCTGCCACCCAAAAATATGTAGGTAGACCTGAGTCAAACCTCATACTCCTCTCTCTCTCAAGAATTGTCCTATTCATTCTTTCTGCCACACCATTCTGCTCTGGTGTCCCTGGAATGGTCTTGATCCTTCTAATTCCATGCTCTGCGCAATAGACATCAAACTCTCTGCTATAGTATTCACCAGTGTTATCTGTCTTGAGACACTTGAGACTTGCTCCAGTCTGGCTTTCACACATGACTCTCCATCTCTTGAAGATGCCAAAGACCTCAGACTTTTCCTTCATAGAAAACACCCAGACTTTCCTGCTAAAATTATCTATAAATGTGACAAAGTACTTATTTCCCGCATATGATGCCACTGGTGCTGGACCCCAGACATCTGAATGAACCAACTTCAACCTTTCAGTCTTCTTCTGAGTTCTTTCTAACTAAAAACTCACTGTTTTCTGCTTACCATAGATACACTCTTCACAAAACTCTAAATTCACCTTCTTTAGCCCATGTAGAAGCTCTCTCCTATGTAGAATATTCAAGTTCTTCTCGCTAAGATGACCGAGCCTCCTGTGCCATAATGTAGTCACTGTACCTATGTCTCCTGCTGCCACTGAAATTAAACTCTCACTGTCTGCCAAGAAGTAGAGAGTGCCTATTCGCTTCCCTTTGACAACAACCATAGACCCTTTAGTAATTTTCCACTGAGAATTACCAAAACCGGATACATAACCCTCAACATCAAGTTGACTGATAGAAATTAGGTTTTTCTTTTAACTCTGGGATGTATCTGACTTGTGCAAGTCTCAATTCTCCGCCTGTCACTGGCTTCAGTACAATTGTTCATCTACCAACAATTCTGCACTGCTGTCCATTGCCAACTGTGACATGACCAAAATCTCTTTGGACAAAATCTGAAAATAGGTGTCTCTTTGAGCTGCAATGGTAAGAAGCCCCTAAGTCTACAAACCACATATCTGAGTTTGCCCCATCGCTGGCTGACAGGCACACATCCTTAAAATTCCGCTCAATAGTACTCACAACATTTGCTTCCTGACCCTTCTATCTTGCTCTCTGCAACTTTTTCCTTCTTACCCCTAACAATCCTTGCTCATATGACCTTTCTTGCCGCAGTTCCAATACTTCATGGAAAATCTCCCTTTGGACTTTTATCTGCTCTTAGACTGGCCTTTCTCTGACTTCTTCCTCTCCTGTGATCTTCCTCTAGTATCCACCATGAGTGCAGTACTTGTAAAAGTCTCACCCATGGCCTTTCTTCTCATCTCATCATTCAATATAAAACTAACTGCATCATTGAATGTAAGGATACCTGATACCGAGTTGCTGACTGTCATCACAAGATTGTCCCAACTCTCTGGCAAGGAACATAAGAAAAGAAGCGCCTTGAATGAATCATCAAAAACAACATAAACCAACTCCAATTGATTAATCATCGAGTTGAACTCATTCAGATGCTCCGTTACTAAACTATTCTCAGCCATCTTCAAATTGAAGAGCTTTTTCATGAGAAATATCTTGTTTGAGGTGAAAGGTTTTTCATACAACTTTGTTAAAGCGGTCATCATATCCACGGTGGTCTTTTTCTTTACAATATTATACGCCACTTGAGGTGTCAATGACAATCTGATCTTGGCCAGGGCTTTCCTATCCAGAATCATCCAATCTGAGTCGCTCATTGAATCCGGCTTCATTCCCTCTAATGGAAGATAAAGATCCTTCTGATATAGGTAGTCCTCAATTTGCATCCTCCACCATCCGAAATTATGACCATTAAATTTTTTGATTTTGATCTTGTCTTCTGCCATCTCTTTGTTGATTTATCCGACCGTAATAATATGAAGAGAACCAGGCTCTGATACCAATTTGATAGGGAATACAATAAATATTCCTCTAATAAGATCGCTATTAGTACGGCCAAGCACGCAGTTGCGATATAATCAAAATCAACACAGAATAATAATAGGAACCAAAATAAAAAAAAACAGCGAGAGACGAGGATTTTACGTGGTTCACCCAAACTGGACTACGTCCACGACGGCACAGGATCTGCAAGGCTTCACTAAGAGTTGAATCAGGTACAAGCCCTCAAAAATACTCTCTTAGAAACTCTTATGATCTCATTAAAAGATTACAGAACCCACTTTTTTCTCTCTTTCTGCAGCACACAGAGGTCCTCATCGAGCCTCCAATTTATTTCACACGTTTGTAACTCCCACACGAGATTTTTGTGGCGGGCGGTTGCAACTGAGATGATGCCTCAAATCCTCCTCCAATTAAAGCTCCCTTCGGTGACTTTGGATAATGGCCAAAACATCCTCAACTAACTCCCCAAAATCTATCCAAATCTCATGTTTATTACTTTTGGATAATGACCAAAACATCCTCAACTAACTCCCCAAAAATCTATCCAAATCTCATGTTTGTTATTTTTAGATAATGACTGATTTGCCAACTCCTTCGTGAACTCTAATTTGGGGCTTCCTCTTGATGAAATTAAGCTTCATCCATAACAAGTATAACTTGAAGATGAACTTGAACTTGAAGTTGAAAATGAAATTACACTTGGAGAAGTTTGTGGTGAGCCTTCAACCTTATTTTCTTTATTTTGAGCATCATGAATTTCTTCATCAAGAAAAATATTATTTTTTTAACTTTCTTTTGTTTCCAATCCCAAGCAACTTTCTCATTGAAAATAACATCTCTTCTTATGATCACTTTATTTTGCTTCAAACTGAAAAGTTGGTAACCTTTTGATTTAGAACTGTATCCAACAACGATGCATATTTTACTTCATCAAATTTCTATCTCATTTTCTTTAAAATATGTGTATAGCACACACATCCAAAGATTTTGAAATGCTTCACTGAAGACTTTCTAGCATATCAAGCTTCAAATGGTATCATATTATGAAGAGCTTTTGTTGGATATCTATTCATCAGATACACTACTGTATTTATTTCTTCTACCTAATAAGAATTTGGAAGGCCTTTGTCTTTGAGTATAGATCTAGCCATTTTAATAATAGTACGATTCTTTCTTTCTGCAACTCTATTTTGCTTTGGTGCATAACCAACAGTCAATTATCTTTGTACACCAACATCTTTATAAAACTTTTTATATTTATTTAAATTGTATTCATCACCTCTATCACTTCTCAGCACCTTGATATAATGCCCACTTTATCATTCCATAAGATTTTTGAACTTCTTGAAGATAAAAATGCCTCTGATTTATGTCTCATAAAATACGCCTATGTGAATAGTAATCAATAAAAATAGATGTTACCTACATGAGAAAGAGTTTTTATGGGACCACATATGTCTGTATGATAAGCTCCAATGGTTATAGTTCTATGCAATCTACCTTAGTTTACTTTTTAAATTTCATAATTAAAATTCCATAGTTATCCTAGAAATCCTAGTTTGTGCTTAGAAATTTACTGAAAGATATGTTATTTTGTTGTCTTATATGTGACTTGTACTACACTTCTTGTACTCAATGGATATAAATGAAATGTTTATGACTTAATGAAATCTCTTTAATATTTTTAAAATGATTGTCTTCTTAAGTTATTATGTGGGTTTGATTCTAATTTGGTTGATTTGAATATCATTCTGAGCAAGGACTATCCTATGCCTCCTTAACTTTTTGTTGATGACAAAAAAGAAAGAGATTTGTATATGCATATTGATTTTAAATAGTATGCACATACATAGGAAGAGCAACTACTCAGAGGGAGCTTAGAACTTATCGAATTTGAATCAATTGAATTGGTAATTTGAATTGATTAATTTGAATAGTATGAATCATTGGATATAAATTGGATAAAAAAATTTTTGAATTCGTGGAATAGTTGAACTAAACATTTGAAATAAAGTTATAGTTCAAGATAATTATATTAAAATTTTATTTACTATCATTCTAATGAAAAGTTATTTAAGTTGACGTTTATGCTTTAAATATATATACATATATTCCGTGTTTTTGTCATCATAAAAAAGGGGAAGATTGCTGACCCAATTATTGATTTTGATGAATAACAAAAATCACATGTGTATATTTCTTATGTTACTAATAATTTTGATTAAGTGTTTCAGGAATTTAAATGGTTAATCATTCAAAATTAAAGAAAAATTGAGTTTGACCCTATGTCTAGTGTCAAGTGTTAAGTTTTAGCATTTAGAGCCGACTTCAGAAGTCTAAAAGCCGACTCTGGAGCGTATCGAAACAATTTAATACTTTCGGCATGCGGTAGAGCCAACTTATGCAAAGTTTGGAGTCGACTCCACAAAAAGACAAAAAGTTCTCAATTATGTGTGAGTTGGAGCCGACTCTTGCAGAGATTAGAGCCGACTCTATCGGTTATACAGAGAGTATTTTTCAGAGCTATAGTCGAGCCGGCTCTTGCATCCAAATTCAACAATAGATGCGGATCTAAAATTCACGCAGCTTAGTTATTTTTATTTTCATATAGTTTTTTTACGTGTTCCTCCAAAAACCACTTCGACCAACAAATGGAGGAGGCATTTACGTGCACCTCCAAAAATCTCTTGGTCTAACAACGTATCTGCTGCATATGAGGATGTCGAAATCAATCCTTGCTTAATATTTCTAGATCAATGCAACAGCATATCAAGTGTAGAAGATATAAAGTTGCCATCTGCTCCAAGCCATCACTATCAAGATGTATAATTTCATGCTGCCCATCTTCGACTGCTGTCAATCAATAGGGCCGAAAAAGGCCATCATTCCGCACCTATTTGATCCTGAGACTTGCTGAAATCTCGTAAACGACACGTTGTAAGCTACCAACCATGTTCCTTCATTTGGCTCACAAGCTAGTGGAGGCATTTGGCGAGGGAATCATGGAAAATTTTAATTCTTAATCGTATTAAATTTCTCCTTTTCATCTCATATAAAACTGTTGAAGGGCTTCATGACTTTATCTTACTAGAGTTTAGTACACGTTTTGGCAGTCGAGAGTGGTTGACAATGTCACATGGCGTCGGGCAGCTGCCTTTCTTGATCCATTCATTTCGCCAGCATTTTCCTTTAACCTATATTAATTTCAAGAGCTTCTGATTGGTGCGATTCCTACAAGTTAGGTTACCTACTGCAGTGGATGGTCCAGCCCGTGGAGTGCTTCATGTAGGATATTTTTAATTTTTTTTTAATATCGATTGCAATCAAATAGGATATGATCCATAATATTTCATAAAATTAAAGTATAATTTAAAAAATGAATTCCTTAATTTAAGCATGATTTTAGCCTATGAGTTTGCTCTTTGATGAACAGAGCAAAAGTAAATACGTAGCTTACTTCGGTTGGTCCCTAATCCTACTCTTTAATTTTTCTTTCAAAATACATCATCGTTAGGAGAAGAAAAAGGTTCAGAAGTGTTTTCTGAAATCAAACACAATCAAATCAGAGAGCAAATGTGAATGACAATGGCGAGAGATAAATATTAATCCAATTTTGCTTCCGCTTGTTTATATAGTTTAACATGTAAATCATATTTAAATCTTCATTATTTTACAAATAGTATCAGAGCCGATCCGAGCGTACGAAAGTTGATGGACATGAGGAAAAGACTACTTATGGGGGACGATGATAGAGTCTCGTTATGGCATGAAGCCATCATTGCGGTACTAATGACCTGACTGATGCGGGATGTACCATGTAAAAGATTAATGTAAAGCAATGATTCAGATTTTAAGGAGCTTTATTTCTTGAAACGAGTAAGAATAAACTAAGGATGAATATGCGACGAGTAAAGTAACTACCCGCAAAACATGATTCACTAAGTAATAAAGAAAATAGGATCCTAGGGTTAAGAAACCACTACTTAGAACTTGCTTTTTCTTCAACAAAACAAAACTTATAAGAAGGGATGGGTCTGATTACTATGTGTTGACCCAATTATTAATTTTAATGAATAACAAAAATCACATGACTATATTCCTTGTGTTACTAATGATTTTGATTAAGTCAGGAATTTAAATGGTTAATCAATCAAAATTAAAGGAAAATTGAGTTTGACCCTATGTCTAGTATCAAGTGTCAAGTTTCAGCATTTAGAGCCAACTCTAGAAGTCTAGGAGCTGACTCTGAAGCGTATTGGAATAGTTTGACACTTTCGGCACGCGATAGAGCCGACTCCTGCAAAGCCCGAAGCCGACTCCAACAAAAAGACATAAAGTCCTTAATTCTGCATTGAGCTGGAGCCGACTCCTGAAGAAATTAGAGCCGACTCCTGCAGAAATTAGAGCCGACTCCACTGGTTATACAGAGAGTATATTTTTTGGGACTATAGTCGAGCTGGCTCCTGCATTCACTAGAGTCGACTCCCGCACGTAAAGGTATTGATCCCTCGAAAAGTTAAAGCTAACTTCACGACGGGCAGAAGTTCATATTTTGCTCATCCCAACTCTGCTCGAGCCGACTCCAACCTGTCAAGGGAAACTCCAGAAGTATCAGAGACGACTCCAAACTCTGACATTTCTTCAACAAATTTTAACGGCTCTTTCCTCTTCCGTGCTAAACTCATCCTCAAGTATTTTTAACGGCTAGTTTTTTTTCTAAAAGAGGATTAAGATAAGATTATAAATAAGACCCATGGGACCATTTGAAAATAAGAACACAAGAGAGAATACTTTAAAAGAGCTCAAATTCGAAAGCCCTTTTGTTCGAAACAGAGATTAAGAAAATTCAAAGCATTCCTAGACCAATCTTGAAGGATTTCTACCAAATCAAAAGGAGAAGAAGAGAGCCCTATGTTGGCCCAGATGGCAACCCAAGAAGGGATGGTGAATTAGGTTCTTAAAAAATTTTGGTGTTAAAAAACAATTTTACAATTGATAGTGCACAAGAAAGTATGCAATAAGTGTGATGCTAAGAATGCAAAGTAGAATATAAAGACAGAGTAGAGAGAAAGAGAGATAAGCATGGCAAAAATCAAGATTTATAGTGGTTTGGTGTTAGCTACACCTACATCCACTCTCAAGCAACTCTTGGACCCACACTATAATCACCTTGATTATAGCTGAGTTGTTTTATAAGCTCACAATCCAAACTTATTGTTTTACAACGGGATCACAAGGAACCCAGCCAATTTTCATAGGCTCACCAGCACACAACCTATCACAAGCTAACCAAGCTTGCATGAGGCTAACTGCCTCCCCTAATTCAATCACCTGATTGAATCAATCAATAAGAGTAATTAGAGTAAAGGTTACAATAGATATTCAGCTCCTCAAATGAGCAAATAAAACAATATAAATGAGATAGAAATAGAAGAGCCTCATGCTTGATCATATCTAATATTGCTATCACATAGCATTTTTGGATCCTACAACATGCATCATCATTTGATTGCACCATTTAAGGATGGCTCTGATATCACTGTTGGGGTTTCCATGCATGCCTGAAAGCGCAGCAGAAGCGTGTGGATTTTATAAATTTCTCAATAAAATATATTTGCATGAAACCCTTAATAGCCAAGATCTCCTTAATAGTAACAATCAAATGAATAAATAGTAAATGTAAGATAAGAAGAAATAAATCCAATATGTTGGATATCCACTAGGTGCCCAAGTGTTCATCCTCCAACGTTGATCCACACAGGAACTGGGTTCAAGATTCTAACTCTTTCAAAACTTTGATCCTTGATGCTTTAATCCTTCTAAAGGATTTGATTGGCTTGCTTTCTTTCTCTTCTAATTTTCTTTCTCTTACAAGAAATCCTTCAAAGCTTCTTGTCCTGACAAAGACCTCTTTGTTTTGATTTAGGACAAGACAACCTTTTATCTTGAAGAAGACCTCTTTGCTTGGTTTACGACAAGACAACCTTTTATGCTGAAGAAATCCTTCTTGTCTTGATCTAGGACAAGACCTAAAAGAGAAATTATGGAGAGATGGGAGTTTATTTCTCTTTGGATGGATTCTCTGTATCATGAAACACGAAAGGCCTTCCTATTTATAAGAGGCAGAGGGATGCGGATGCATCTCATCCACATGCCTCATCCTGCCTTATCATGATGAGGCATGTCCTAAGGATAGCGCCTCATCATGATGAAGCACTATAGAGAGAGCGAAAAGACGTACAAAAGACTTATTCGATAAGCCTTATTTATGCCCTTCTCACATTAATAACCTTCCACACTTATTTCATGATAATGTTCAAAATAAGACACCATCCAATGGTCCAGATTAAGACATCATCCAATGGTCCAGATTAAGATATCATTCAATGGTCCAGATTAAGACACCACCATCCATTGATCAAAATCGAGCCACTGATCAACGATCCAGATCCATTATCCAAAGAGCCATCCAATGATCCAAATAAAACCAATTAGGTTCCAACTCTTGGCCAACCCACATTAGGTCAAGATCTAATCATATTAAATTAGCCTAATACAAGAATCTGATTCAAATCTAATTCGAATCAGGAGCTATAGTTTGCAACACGTGCTAGCATATCTATCCTGCAAACATGATCTAATCCAATTAGACCCTTGATCAGTTCCTTTGTATTTGACCCATTGGGTTCGATATTGAGCCAGCAGTAGGTATGAGTGCAAATTGACCTATCATGATTAGAATATTTCTAATCCTTATAGGTCCAATCAATGTGATCCCGAACTTGATAATTAGAACCCTTTCTAATTGTTAATCAAATCAAACTCTTTAACCCAATCAAACCTACAAGATAAGATTGACATATAGCAACGTATCATGTCTACCCAGAAGATATAAAATTTGATGGATACACCAAATATACCACTATAAGAAAAATCAGAAATAGCGATGCCAATTTAGCAACGCATTTTTGCGTCACTAAATTGCGACCAAATTGCGACAACTCAGCGAGAAAAAAAATAGCAACTCAATTAGCGACGCAATAATAATGCGTCGCAATATAGCGACGCATTAGCGACGCAAAAACCAGAAAATAAAAAAATTCATTAATATAGCGACGCAGAGATTGCGTCGCTATTTAGCGATGCAATAGCGACGCATATAACAAAAAAATAAAAAATATAAATAATTTTTAATATAGCGATGAAATTAAAAAATATATAATTTTTAATATAGCGACGAAATTATGAGTCGCTATATTGCGATGCAAATATAGCGACGCATTAGCGACGCAAAAACCATTTTAATTTAAAAAAAATTGTTAATATAGCAACGCAGTGATTGCGTCGCTATTTAGCGACGCAATAGCGACGCATTTAATAAAAAAATAAAAAAAATTTAATTTTTAATATAGCGACGCAATAATGCATCGCTATATTGCGACGCAACTATTTGCGTTGCAATATAGCGATGCATTATTGCATCGCTAAAACCCTAAAAATTTAAAAAAATTCGTTAATATAGCGACGTAGTGATTGTGTTGCTATTTAGCGACGCAAATACTAAAAAATTAAAAAAATTTAATTTTTAATATAGCGACGCAACATTGAGTCGCTATATTGCGACGCACATTTTGCGTCGCAATAAAGCGACGCATTAGCGACGCAATAGCCCAAAAAATAAGAAAAAATTCGTTAATATAGCGACGCAACATTGCATCGCTATTTAGCGACTTAATAGCGACGCATATACCAAAAAAATAAAAAAATTTAATTTTTAATATAACAACGCAAAAACCTAAAAAATTAAAAAATAACTCGTTAATTTAGCGATGCATATAACAAAAAAAATAATTTTTATCGTGGCCGTGGTCGGCAACCAAGGCCGTGGCCTGGCCACTGCCAGGCCGACGGTAAAATTAAAAAAAAGGGGTGTTTTTTCCAGAACCCCTGCCGTGAAAAAAAATAACAAAAAATATAAAGTGGTTCCCTCCTTTCTTGCCGGCCACGGTAGTGTCCGTCGTCGATCATCGCTGATCGGGATCATGGCTTGGATCACTCGCAACCATCGGATATCTTCACCGATCGAATGGATCGCAACGATCGGATCGATCATCGCCGATCGGGATCATGGCTTGGATCGATCGCAACCGTCGGATCGTCGTCGATCGGATGGATTGCAGCGGTCGGATCGATCATCGCCGATCGGGATCATGGCTTGGATCGATCGCAACCGATCGGATATCATCACCGATCGGATAGATCGCAACCATCGAATCGATCATCGCCGATCAGGATCATGGCTTGGATCGATCGCAACCGTCAGATCGTCGCCGATCAGTTGGATCGCAATCGTCGGATCGATCATCGCCGATCGGGATCATGGGTTCAATCGATCGCAACCGTCAGATATCATCGCCGATCGGATGGATCGCAACGATCGGATCGACCATCGCCGATCAGGATCATGGCTTTGATCGATCGCAACCATCGGATTGTCGCCGATCGGATGGATGGCAACGGTCATATCGATCATGGCCGATAGGATCATGGCTTGGATCGATCGCAACCATCGAATATCGTCGTTGATCGGATGAATCACAGCGGTCGGATCGAACATCGCCGATCGAGATCATGGCTTAGATCACTCGCAATCGTCGGATATCGTAATCGATCGGATGGATCGAAATGGTTGGATCGATCATCATCGATTGGGATCATGGCTTGGATCGATTGCAACCGTCAGATCGTCGCCAATCGGTTAGATCGCAACGGTCGGATCGATCATCGCCGATTGGGATCATGGCTTGGATCGATTGCAACCGTCGGATCGTCACCGATCGGATGGATGGCAACGGTCGGATCGATCATCGCCGTTCGGGATCATGGTTTGGATTGATCGCAACCATCGGATCATCGCCGATCGGATGGATCGCAGCAGTCAGATCGATCATCGCCGATCAGGATCATGGCTTGGATTGATCGCAACCGTCGGATCGTCGCCGATTGGTTGGATCGCAACGGTCGGATCGATCATCGCCGATTAGGATCATTGCCCGAATCGATCGCAACCGTCGGATCAGTGCCGATTAGTTGGATTGCAACCGTCGGATCGATCATTGCCAATCGAATCATGGGTTCAATCGATCGCAACCGTCGGATATCATTGCTGATCGGATGGATCGCAACCGTCGGATCGATCACCGTAGATCAGAATCATGGCTTGGATCGATCGCAACCATCGGATCGTCGCCGATCGGTTCTATATGTAATGGTCAGATTGATCATCGCCGATCGGGATCATGGCTTGGATCACTCGCAACCGTCGGATATCGTAGCCAATCGGATGGATCGAAACGATCGGATCGATCATCACCGATCGGGATCATGGGTTGGATCGATTGCAACCGTCAGATCATCGCTGATCGGTTGGATCGTAACGGTCGAATCGATCATCGCCGATCGGGATCATGGCTTGGATCGATCGCAACCGTTAGATCATCGCTGATCGGATGGATCGCAGCGGTCGGATCGATCATCGCTGATCGGGATCATGGCTTGGATCACTCGCAACCGTCAGATATCGTAGCTGATCGGATGGATCGAAATGGTCGGATCGATCATCGCCGATCGAGATCATGGCTTGGATCGATCGCAACCATCGGATCATCACCGATCGGTTGGATCGCAATGGTCAGATCGATCATCGCCGATTGGGATCATGGCCTGGATCGATCGCAACCGTTGGATCATCGCCGATTAGTTGGATCACAACCGTCGGATCGATCATCGACGATCGGGATCATGGGTTCAATCGATCGCAACCGTCGGATATCGTCGCCGATCAGATGGATCGCAACCGCGGATCGATCATCGCATATCGAAATCATGGCTTAGATCGATAACAACCGTCGGATCGTCACCGATTGGTTCTATATGTAATGGTCGGATCGATCATCGCCGATCGGAATCATGGCTTGGATCACTCGCAACCATCGGATATCATAGCCGATTGGATGGATCGAAACGATCGGATCGATCATCGCCGATCGGGATCATGGCTTGGATCGATCGCAACCGTCAGATCATCGCTGATCGTTTGGATCGCAACGGTCGGATCGATCATCGCCGATCGGATCATGGCTTGGATCGATCGCAACCGTCAGATCATCGCCGATCGGATGGATCAAAGTGGTTGGATCGATCATCGCCGATCGGGATCATGGCTTGGATCATTTGCAACCGTCGGATATCGTAGCTGATCGGATGGATCGAAATGGTCGGATCGATCATCGCCGATCGGGATCATGGCTTGGATCGATCGCAACCGTCGGATCGTCGCCGATCGATTGGATTGCAACGGTCGGATCGATCATCGCCGATTGGGATCATGGCCTAGATCAATCGCAACCATCGGATCGTCGCTGATTAGTTGGATCGCAACCGTCGGATCGATCATCGCTGATCGGGATCATGGGTTCAATCGATCGCAACCGTTGGATATCGTCGCCGATCGGATGGATCGCAACCGTCGGATCGATCATCGCAGATCGGAATCATGGCTTGGATCGATCGCAACCGTCGGATCATCGCTGATAAGTTCTATATGTAATGGTCGGATCGATCATCGCCGATCGGGATCATGGCTTGGATCACTTGCAACCGTTGGATATCGTAACCGATCGGATGGATCGAAATAGTCGGATCGATCATCGCCGATCGGGATCATGGCTTGGATGGATCGCAACCATCGGATCATCGCCGATCGGATGGATCGTAGCGGTCAGATCGATCATCGCTGATCGGGATCATGGCTTGGATCAATCACAACCGTCGGATCGTCGCCAATCGGATGGATGGCAACGGTCGGATCGATCATCGCCGATCGGGATCATGGCTTCGATCAATCGCAACCATCGAATCGTCGTCGATCGGATGGATCGCAGCGGTCGGATCGATCATCGCCGATCGGGATCATGGCTTGGATCACTCACAACTGTCGGATATCGTAGCCGATCAGATGGATCGAAACGGTCAGAACGATTATCGCCGATCAGGATCATGGCTTGGATCGATCACAACCGTCGGATCGTCGCCGATCATTGGATCGCAATCGTCGGATCGATCATCGCCGATCGGGATCATGGGTTCAATTGATCGCAACCGTCAGATATCGTCGCCGATCGGATGGATCGCAACGGTCGGATTGATCATCGCTGATCGGGATCATGGCTTTGATCGATCGCAACCGTCGGATCGTCGCCGATCGGATGGATGGCAACGGTCGGATCGATCATCGCCGATCGGGATCATGGCTTAGATCACTCGCAACCGTCGGATATCGTCACCGATCGGATGGATCGCTACGGTCGGATCCAAGCTATAATGCGTCGCAATATTAGTTTATAAATTAATAAACTAATATTGCGACGTAACGTATTTGCGTCGCAATATTGCGACGCATAACGGATGTGTCGCAATATTAGTTTTAAATTAATAAACTAATATCAATTTTGTAATATTAAATTAATAAACTAATATCAATATTGCGATGCAGCATAATTGCGTCGCAATATTGCAACGCATAGTGGATGTGTCGCGATATTAGTTTCAAATTAACAAACTAATATTGCGACGCATAATGGATGCGTCGCAATATTAGTTTTAAATTATTTTTTCGACGCAATATTAGTTTTAAATTAACAAATAATATTGCGACGCATAATGGATGCGTCGCAATATTTGTTTTAAATTAACAAATAATATTGCGATGCATTATGATTGCGTCGCAATATTGCGACGCATAATGGATGTGTCGCAATATTAGTTTTAAATTAACAAATTAATATTGCGATGCATTATGATTGAGTCGCAAGATTATGACGCAATCATAATGTGTCGCAATATTAGTTTTAAATTAAGAAATAATATTGTGACGCATCCATTTTGCATCGCAATATTGCGACGCATTCATAATGTGTCGCAATATTGATATTAGTTTATTAATTTAATAATACAAATATTGCGACGCATTGCAGTTGTGTCGCAATATTGCGACGCATAATCACTGCGTCGCAATATTTGTAATATTAAAATATTGCGACGCAAATCAAATGCGTCGCTAATTTCCGCCTAAATGCCTAATGGCAGCAACTTAGCGACGCAATCAGCGATGCATAATTAGCGTCACGGATTAGCGACATATTAGCGATGCAATCTTGCGTCGCTAAGCCTAATTCATAAATCCGTGCAGATCCCCCTTTTCTTCTTCCTCCTCACGAACCCGAACCCCCCTCCCGCCTTCTCCTTTCTCGTCCTCCATCTTCCCCACGTCGTGGCCTGCCCACAGTGGCCAGGCCACGGGAAAATATTGATTTTACAGGGGGGAACCCCTCCCCCCCCTCCCGTCTTCTCCGGCCATGGCCGCGGCCGTGGCCGGTTATGGCCTGACCACAGTGGCCAGGCCACAGGAAAAAATTAATTTTACAAGGGGGGGAACCCCTCCCCCCCCTCCTGTCTTCTTCGTCCATGGTCGCGGCCGTGGCCGGTCGTGGTCTGGCCACAGTGGCCAGAACATGGGAAAAAAAATATTTTATAGTGGGGGGGGGTTTCACCCCCCCCCCTCCCATCTTCCCGGCCACGGCCGCTGCCGTGGCCGGTCGTGGCCTGGCCACAGTGGCTAGGCCATGGGAAAAAATTAATGTTACAAGGGGGGAACCCTCCCCCCCCTCACGTCTTCTACGGCCACGGCTGCGGCCGTAGCCGGTCGTGGCCAGGCCACGGGAAAAAAAAAATTTAACAGGGGGGAGGAAATCCCCCCTCCTCCCATCTTCTCCGGCCATGGCCCCGGCCGTGGCCGTCTGTTGCCTGGCCACGATGGCCTATGGCCAGGCCAACAAAAAATAAAAATTTAAAAAAAACAAGGATGGGTTTTTTTTTAAATTAATATATAAAATAAATTTATTACGAAATATTATTACTAAGCTGTTTTAATATTTTAATTTTAATAGTTTATTTAAAAATATTATTATATTTTTCCAAATTTAGAAAACCCCTACAATAATATTATTATATTAAATAAATAATTTTACAATAATATTAGGATATAGTATAGTATTATTTTAATATTATATAAAATATTATATGTTATATTATAATATAATAATATAATGATTCTATAACATCAATATAGTATTTGCTAATTAGTGATTCTGATCTATAGTAAATTAATTAAAGAAATTACTTTACGATTATTTAGTGCTTATTATGTTTAAAATTAATTCAGTCATAATTGATTAGTGATTTTTATATAGTCATTGTTCAATTTCTCAGTCTATTAAACTATGCATGACAGTTTATTGGTGAACATTTCACATAAATGAGTTCTAATTTTATTGATATTATAATATGATTTTATAATGATTTTATAATATCATATTATGTCTTGATTATTTACATCCTGCTTCAAATTGAATGATGCAATAAATTATGTAATGCTAGAATGAACGTCTTGTTGTAATTCTATTTAATTTTCAGCACCGAATTAGTAGTTTCAATGATTTATATTTTAGTCTTCACATAGAATTATGTAATGAGTTTATTACGGAATTGACAAGAATTTCTGAATAATAAGCATAAGTTCGATTGTCTTTGGATTTTCATATTATTTCTCACAGCACTATAACCTTTAGACCCGTTTGAGAATTTGTAAGACTTAGTCTTGTAAATTCTCAAATTGTCCTGGTGGACAGTTTAAGAATATTTTTTGTGATATGTTAGTCTGCTATTCATCATCGTTAGTTGAGATTGCGGTTTGTATTTGCTCATACGTTCTCCTAGTGTGGCATATATATATGCCACACATTTATGAGAACATATGGGGAAATGCTGCTGAAATTTTAATGTAACCGATCGATGATAATTAATAGCAGAATAACATATCACAAAAAATATTCTTGAATGGGATAGGGCCTTACCTTTTAGACATGGAGTGAAGGTGGAATTAATTTAGAACACTTGAATGCTTGTGAAGTCTCATGATTGAACGGACCGCCTTGCGGCCCGACCCGAACTCAAGCCCTAGCATTAGCCTGGCATGAACCTGTGCCTCGGTCCTTGCTAGCACGCCAAGGATCGTAGCTGTGGCCCGGCCTTGCAGGGTAGGGACCTTAGTTGTGTAAAAGAAAATTGGTTTAGTTATAAATGATTTAAATGGTTGTAATTAACCTTAATTGTGTAAAAGAAATAATTTAGTTATATATTTAGTAATGCTAATATAGTTTTATAATGTGGTTTCCTTTAATGGTTTACCAGAAATTGTATAAGTCGGTCAAAAATGAGCGGGGCTTGCTCGTGGATGTATGCAAGGATAAAAGATGGCTTGCTTAATCCAGATTTTCTGAATGGATTGGAAGAATTTATCGCATTTGCATGTAGCCAACCTGAATGGATGGATGGGCCTAGGATTAGATGCCCATGCAACTTTCATAGGTGTCAGAATAAAGCCTACAGAGATGTTGAAACTGTTAAGGTGCATTTGTGTAAAAAGGGGTTTGTTCATGACTACGATGTTTGGTACTGTCATGGTGAACCAGAGAAAATTCTAGCAGTTGTTACAAGCCAACAAGTGTCAATTCTCGTAGAAGAACCATTTGTGAATTTAAACACATATGAAGAAATGGTGATAAATGCATCGGGTAATGAATTCAATCAGAATACATTTATAGAAGAACCAAATCCAGATGCACAGCAATTTTATGATATGTTGCGTGCTGCAAATCAAGAATTGTATCCTGGTTGTGAGGGCCATTCCCAGTTGTCTACGGCTGCTCGGTTGTTGAATATTAAGGCAGAACATCGATTATCAGAAAAGGCGTTCAATTCTGTAGCTGGGTTAATCAAGAAAATTTTGCAAACGATAATGTTGTAGCAGACAGTTTTTACTCAACGAAGAAGTTGTTGCGTGGGCTTGGGCTCCCAGTTAATAAGATCGATTGTTGCTTGAACAATTGCATGATATATTGGGGTGAAGACTCAGAGCTGCGATGGTGTAAGATTTGTAGGCAATCGAGGTACAAATATGGCGAAGGGGGAGCTAGTACAAGTAGGAGGAAAAGTATGCCTTGCAAGAGGATACATTACTTTCCTCTTACTCCACGCCTGCAGAGATTATACAGGTCTGAGGCTACAGCTGCTGATATGAGATGGCATGCCGAACATGAATCTAAAGAGGATGAAATGCGGCATCCGTCAGATTCAAAAGCTTGGAAGCATTTCAATGAAAATCATCCTGATTTCGCTGAAGATATAAGGAATGTGAGATTAGGTCTTTGTACCGATGGCTTTCAACCATTTGGTCAAGCGGGCCAACAGTATTCATGTTGGCCTATGATACTGACTGTATATAACCTTCCTCCATGGAAGTACATGAAAGATTCTGCAATGTTTTTGACAGTTTTGGTTCCAGGACCATCAAATCCAAAGGAAAAGATTGATGTCTTCCTGCAACCGTTGGTGGCCGAATTGAAAATGTTGTGGGAAACAGGAGTCATAGCCTACAACATTTCTATGAAACAGAATTTCATCATGAGAGCTGCTTTGATGTGGACAATAAGTGACTTCCCGGCATATGCAATGTTGTCTGGTTGGAGAATTGCTGGACGTCTGGCATGCCCCCATTGCATGTATGATTTGGACGCATTTACATTGCAGAAAAGTGGTAAGCAGTCATGGTTTAATAATCATAGAAAGTTCTTGCCTCTAAATCATCCTTACAGGCGTAACTTGATCGCCTTTCGGAAGAACAAAGAAATCACAAAATTCGCCGAACCGGTTAGGTCCGACACGGATATATTTGATACTATAGAGCATTTGGGGTTGAGGTATGCTTGGGAACCAGATGCAGATAGAATAAATGGCCGTATATGTAAAGAACATAACTGGAAGAAGAGGAGTATATTTTGGGATTTGCCGTATTGGAGCACAAATCTCATCCGGCACAACTTGGACGTTATGCATATTGAGAAAAATTTCTTTGATAACATATTTAACACGGTACTAAACATCCCGGGAAAAACCAAAGACACTGCAAAGTCAAGAGAAACTCTTAATCTTTATTGTAGAAGAGGGGATTTGAGGAGGAGTGCCGATGGGACCTATCCTAAAGCCTGTTACACTCTTGACAGAAACTCATGAGAAGTATTATGTAACTGGGTTAGAGGGTTAAAATTTCCAGATGGTTATGCCTCAAATATCGGTAGGTGTGTGGACATGCATAAGCTCAAGTTGTTCGGCATGAAGAGTCACGACTGTCATGTTTTCATGCAACGATTATTGCCTATAGCTTTTTGTGAGTTGCTTCCGCACCATGTCTGGAAGTCATTGACGGAGCTCAGCTTGTTCTTCAAGGAGTTATCTACCGCAGTCATTACTTTTGTATCCATGGCAAGGCTTGAAAAGGAAATTTCAATTATTTTATGCAAGCTGAAGCGAATATTTCCTCCCAGTTTTTTTGACTCAATGGAGCATTTACCGGTTCACTTGCCATACGAAGCGAGCATAGCTGGTTCCATGCAGTATCGCTGGATGTATCCTTTCAAGAGGTAAATATACATCAGTAAGACATGTTGACATTTCAAATATTATTTCATTGCGAGAACATTGGTTTATTTTTTTTTTTCACCTTTACATATAGGTACCTTAAGAAGTTAAAAAATAATGTGCGTAATAAGACAAGGGTTGAAGGTTCAATATGTAATGCACACTTGGTCAAGAAGTTTCATCTTTTGCCTCGCATTACTTTGAGGGTCACGTCCGCACGAGGAGCCGAAATGTTGGTCGTAACGATGACGTATGTGTGGACGAAGGAGAACCTAATGACGGTAGAATATCAGTTTTTAAAGGTATCGGCCGTTCATTTGGGGCGCAGAAGTCAAGAAATCTTAGCGATATAGAGTATAATGCAGCACATTATTACATCCTAATGAACTGTAGAAAAGTCGATTCATACATTGAGTAAGTATATACTTCAATGCTTAATTGGAACTTCTAATTTAAATTGTAATATACCACAATATTTAATTGGTAACAGATGTTTTAATCCTTATCATCCCATAAGGATGTATTGTGATAGACAACGACAGATGAATCCCGACATCAGTCAAATTGCCATTGGGCAGAAATTAGAAACGGAGTTCGCTTACTGGTTTTATGAATTTGTAAGTAGTATCACTCAATCAATTTCAATAATGGCTTTTATTTTTCGAATTGGTTGTGAATAGCTTATTAATTTATAGGTAAACGGTCCATGGTCCACAACTGATAATATTTTCATTAAATGTCTATCGCAATGGCCATTGAAGACCGTAACAACCTCTACTGGCTATTTTGTTAATGGGTACAAATTTCAGATTGAACGACTAGCAGCTTCAAAAGGCACGCAAAACTGGGGCGTGTGTGTTAAAGGAGAAAGTGTTGGAGCAAATATGCAGGATTATTACGGAAAGTTAGTAGAGGTGGTTGAAGTTGAATATCCCGGTTGGCCTATTAAACGAACCGTATTGTTTCGTTGCGATTAGTTTGATCCGACACTTCCTGTGGAAAAAAGGGTTCATAACGACTACAATCTAGTTGAAGTGAACCATCGACGAAGATTGCAGAAATATGATCCATTCATCCTTGCATCCCAAGCTCAGCAAGTGTTTTACTGCGGATATCCAAGTTTGCGCAACGACAAGTGAGATTGGTGGGTTGTTTCTAAAATCGTCCCACGATCAACAATCGTATTAGATGAGAGTTCATCAAGTCAATCAGCCGAGTGCCCTGCATTTCAAGAGGATGAGATAGAAATGCATGCAATTGAGGATGACACAAGGGCTCCTGAAACATCACTTAGAGATCCAAATGGTGATGTCCAAGAAATTGCGGATTCAAATGTTCGGTTGCCTTTCGATGATAATGAAACTGAATCACAGTCCGATACGGCATCGGATGTTGAACCAACATTTCACGAAACAAATGAAGCCGACTAAACATAGAGATTTTTTCAAATTCAATTTATTTTTACAAATGTTATATTTTACATATTTAATCATTAATTGTAATAATATTCATGAATCTATGACGGACCGAGGTAGATCTACCGTTTGGAAAAGATCGTGCAACAAATCAGATGATTGATGCAGCCAATGAAATCCTTACATAAGCAATGAATAGTGAAGAGGAGGTCCAGTTTGTAGATCCTACTGAATTTGAGAGTAACAACTCCATTCCCCAAACTCCTATGGGTCATGTTCAACAAAGTGCTTCTTCATCAAGGTCAAGAAAAAGGAAGGCTTTTATCGAGGAAGAAGTTGCTTTTACAAGCACTTTGATTAAAACTATAAATAATCTTGAAGTAATGTGTCAAAGTTCAAGTAAAGATATTGATAAATTGGTATATTGTTTTCAGTTTCTTGCAAATGATAAGAAGAAGGCTTATGAGGCAATAGCAGAGGGTTGCATGAGTCATTGATGGTTAAAGCTGGATTGATAATTGCTCGTGATAGTGCAAGTCCAACTTACTTCTTTTCACTACCTCAGAGG
Organism: Calamus simplicifolius; assembly: GCA_900491605.1. Classification (NCBI taxonomy): domain Eukaryota; kingdom Viridiplantae; phylum Streptophyta; class Magnoliopsida; order Arecales; family Arecaceae; genus Calamus; species Calamus simplicifolius. The sequence continues at coordinate 331,663 of UESW01004942.1, read as the reverse complement.
TTAAGAAAATATCATGTATCCTTGATTTGAATCCTAGTTAGGACATCTATATGGCCAATTATGGTTGTTTTGGATGCTGTAGTTGTTTTGTTATTTATCTATAATATTTTATCTAATAAACATTTGGTTAGCTAGTAGATACTTTTATTAATAGTTTGGATTTGAACATACCAACTTTTATGTCGTGTTGTTGTTTTAACAAACTACAAATAATTTTTGCTTAGATAGTTGAAAGTATTTTAAAATTTTAAAAGAAAATATTTATATTATATTACTATTTATATTGTTGTTGAATTGTTCATATTGCTTATTAGTGTTCAATTTATTATTAGATTATATATTACTAATTTTTATTATATATGATGCATATTTAGATCCTATTTATTCCATTTTGTTATATATGAAGTGCCATATTCTTAATTTGAGGATCATCAAATTTTGGCTATCATTTATAAATGTAAGTTTTTTCAAATTCAATATATAATAGTATATAAATTTTTAATAGATTTGATTTAGAAATATTTTAAAATTTTGATGTTATATGATAATCTATTTGTCAATCAATATTACTGTAACATTACCTATGTATATACCAAACACAATAATCAACATTACTAGCAATCTATCCAGTAACAATCTATCTTATAAGCAAATCACATTACCATTCAGGATTGGATATATTACCATCGTATAAGTTAGTAAGCTCATACCATAATAAAAATAAATTATGCATGATCACTCCAGGTATATTTGGTATAAGATAATGGGCTCCACATCAGTGATCTTGCCAAGTTAGATCGGTCTAATTTTTGAGAGGAAACATTGACGCAATTGCAATAAAAGCAAGTTTTGTTGTCAGATATCCATAAGCTAGCTTGGCCTTTAACAAGGACATGTGATGCAATGTAAATGAAGTTAGAAAATTTGTTTCACCAACAAGCAATAATGTTGCATTTATTTTATGCTAAAGTATTATGTACAAAGTAACAGATATGAGAATTATCTGTTAGTCACAAGAAATAGTTAGAAAATTTGAGATTGAAAATTCTTCTGGACAGCTGCTCCCCTAGAGCCGTTCCGATGGGCTCCATTCGAATCATTGGGCATCAACCAGGTTTGGGTCGATTTGAGCTCCAAACTCAAGGTCCAAAACGTACCATTTTCTTAATCAGGTGGGCTTGGGGGTGGCCAACCGGTATCGTTGGGAACAGGATTCAATAATTTGCATATATGTACCATTTTCGTTTTTAACAATAGATAGGCCATATTTGGAGGCCTTTTGGCATAAAATTTGACTTGTAATTACAGAGGAATAGCAATAAGTTGCATATAAAATAAATTGCCTCAGAAGTTGCCACATATTTTCCCCTACCGTAATTGTTTTATCCATTACGCTGACAAAATTGACATATGAAACAATAACTCATTTGTGCAACATGTACACTCTACAGCTTGAATCCTGGACCGTACCGTGGGCTTCCATTGTCTTCTGTCGTCTCCCGCATATGTAACATCTAATCAGTTGCGCTTTGCATAAGCTCAAACCACTGCAGTGGAAGACAACATACAACATGGTAATCAGAAAGTTCGAATTCACAACTGTCTTACGAAAATGTTGTGAAGTAGGGAGTTGATATCAGATGGCCCTCCTAGACGTGTAGAATTGGACAGTACCAGTTTTCATCATCAAATGCTTACAGGAATGCGCAGGACACATCAACCTGGACAAATTCTGAATGATGAGGAAAAGAAGGGAATAGGACTATGCAGGAAGAATGCATTACCTGTCTCAATAAGTCAGCTAGTGTACGAGGAAGTGCTTCAATATTCTTCAATACAATATAATACGGGAATGGAAATGAATTTAGATATTTTGTTAAAGAAAATTCTTTGCCCTCAAACGACGCTTCCTGCAAGAAATATACATTTTTTGAAGTAACTGCACTCAACCTCGAGAGAAATGAATCTGAATTTGACTAGTAGCACTGAGGATGGACTGCAAAAAGTACATACCATTTGATCCATGATTGATTCTTGAGGGCTATCTAGAAGTATAAATGCAATCATCCGCTTTCTATTTAGAACATCCCTGACACAACGTTTCAGGTTTTCCTGCACTCAGAGCAAGTTTAGGGAATATTACAAAACTTGCATTATAGAGTCTTTTCAGAAGAGAGGAAAAAGAGATCAACTTAGATACCTTCTCATGAAGTATGCCATCAGATATAATCAATATGAGTTGGTGGAGCGGGTTCTGCCCTGAGGGCATGCGTGCTTTTGCTACTGCAGTGTCAAGCATGTTGTTCAAATACTTTAACAGATCAACCACTGGTTCGTCAGCTATGGTATTATCTTGCTTGAATGATAAACTGGAAATCATCTGTTCCATTTTTGATCAAATACATCAGCAAAACAAGACTTCACAAATTCCGAAAAACCGGCATCAAAAACTAGTACCATGACTCACCTTAACTCCAGCTTCTCCAGTAAATGGCTGATCAAATTCATGAAGTAACTTTATGTTTCCCTTTTCACCAAAACTTGCAACAGCAAACTGCCCCACTTCCAGTTGTGACATTGCTCTGCACAATGTCACCAGAGCTTCAATGGCAACATTCCCACAATGGCTTTCAGACATACTACGTGAATCATCAATTGCAACCACCACTTGATAGTCACGCTTGTTGGGCCTGGTTCGCCTCATCCAAAACCTATCTTTCAAGAAATAGCTTGCAATATATTGAATGACCTAATAGTCACAAGCCAAACATTATTCATAAAATATTTGAAATAAGAGTAAATATGTAATCATATGGAGATGCATATGGTACATATAAATCAAGAACCTATCACTGTAAAAAAGACAACTGGAAGTGAAAGCATGAATGTATTCTCATCTTACCTTTTTCATATTAATTCGTTTTCCAGTTCTATAATCTCCTTGAAGCTTGCTGGCCAAGGTTGGCTCTAGGACCAAACGTAACTGCTCAGCCAGTTCCTGAGACAACCTTGTTGTGGCCATTTCATACCTTTTCCAGTCTAAAATTGCTTTCTGCACCGTCTCATCAGCTATTTCTTCAATATCCATAGACTTTGATAATGCCTTATCATTCATAAGGTTATTAAGAGGCAAAATTTTCTCATCCATGTATGAGCTTTTGAATGAAACCATGTCCCCTAACAGGCTGTCCAAATTACTTTCCTCTCTTTCTTCCATTGAAGCATTGTTTTCCACTACTGCATCAAGCAGTTCCTCATCAACTTTCTGTCTCAGTATTGAAGCTTGGTTAGCCTTGAGATGGTGCATTTCAGAATTCTCTTCCAGAACATCAGTTCTATCATCATCTTTTTTCTTGACATAACCTTCCTCTGTGGTGGACTTGGTTCCTTCAGCATTGCTTTTAATCTGATCGGAAGTTGCAGCTCCAAGTGCTTGAGTTGTGCTCTTTTCTGCCCCAGAAACATATCTATATTCATCTGCATTTTCATCAACAATATCATCAGGGGCCACAGATTGATCCTCTTGGGGATCAGCTGATACCTTGGCTCTTTCTTTCCATTCCTCCATGGCATCTCCTATACTTCTGTATGGATTTGTCTTAGTTCTTTGCGTCGGTGTCGTATCAACCTGCAAAGTCTCAGTTTTTGGCTGATCATAAGATAATCTGGAACCAACACTTGAGTCAGGCAAGGATACTTCCATTTTGGGCACCTCATTAAATGGTAAATTCCTCGAAGGAGCAATGCCAGTATTCATGTCACTGCTATTTGCCCAGTGAATCTCTGTGTCTGTGTTTGAATTTATATTATGAGGATCACCGAGTGGCTCGGTTGATCCAACTTGCTCTGCAGGATACTCAACGGACTCGATTTTATCTGACTCCAAAGTTTCTTGACTTGCATCCAAGTCCATGCCTGCATTCTCAGCATCATCTACTTCTGAAGATTTCTCATCATTCATCTGATCAATGGGATTGGACTTTTCATCTTCATCCTTCATTTCCTCGTCAGATGCAGTAGGATCTGAATTGGTTCCATCCATCATGTCAGAACCTTGAGGTTCCTCCATGCTCACATCTTCCAAATTTTTCTCATCTTCATGAAGTTGAATTCCTGTCGGATCTTTAAAAGCATTACTCTTGTCCACATTCATATCATCAGCATTCTCATCGTCATCAGAAATAATAGGTTCCTTGTCCTCCTCGCTATGCTGGTCAGATTCATCATTGCCCATCTCTCCAGACTCTTCCACTCTTAGAGCATCATCATCTTTAGCTCTGAGTTCCCTACTACCAGAATCTGTTTCTTTGACAGATGGACCTGATTCATATTTATCAATAGAAGTATCAGGTTTGCCATCTTCTTCCTTATCCCAGAGCTTCTCATCAACTACCTGGCTGTCATCACCAGTCTCTCCCATCTTAGAGTCCAAGTTTACTTCCTCCTCATCTTCAACATCATCTCCTGAGTCCTCACTGACACTGAATGTATCAGCAGCAAAATCATCATCCATCTCTATTCCTCTATCCTTTTTACTCGGCACTTTATCCGAGTTCTCTAGTCCATCTTGCTGAAAAACATAATAGAAAACAAGTTTTGAGATGAAATTTCTAGCGAAAAAGACACAAACAAGCTGTATCGCCAAGTATTACCTTTTCAGAAGATCCAAGGAGCTGAGATTCATTCTCTATCTGGTCACTCACATCATTTATGCCTTCACCCTCTCCCATACCAGTTCCACTAGCATCTTGTGTTCCATCACAAGCAGTATTCTCTGTCGGTTCTTCTACAGAACCAAATCCTTTAGAAAATAGTAAAGAAAAAATATGGGCAAGCACATGAGTCATTTCCGCTATCTGCAATAGAGGAAGAGCACGTTGAGCAAATATTTATACAAAAACAGGGGAAGGCTGATGAATAAGGTCAGACATGCTTACTGTTTCATGTGCATCTAAAAACTCAGATAGGATGCCCTCACTGAAAGTTACAACAAGTCCCAGCAACACATGAAGATGCTTTAAATCTGTCTCTACCTGAGAGGACACCTCCGGTTTTCTATGTGCAGCACAGTTTACCAGTTCACTCTGCAAAAGCCATTCACCCAGATAACGATCAAAGCAGAAACAAAGATGCCTTCAGACGAATAACAAAAATCATATAATACAGCACGAGATTTAACATGCCAAATACTAGTGGAATATAGAGTTCAAGGATAGAAATATACCGCGGCTACAATTGTTTTACTCAGTGCATTATATATAAGATCTAGATGTAGATTCATTATATATGATTTGAAAGGATGTTCCCACAAACTGATATTCTCAGCTGATAATTCTTGAACACAATTATGGCCTACATGAAGCACATCTAGCTTTCCAAACACATCCTTCATCAGTTTATTTGTTTCTGCAAGAGAATCAGCATATACAGCTCCAAGCTCCATGAATTTAGAATTCTCTTCATTAGCTGATTGGCTTCTTGCCTCAATCTCAGAATTGAATTCCTCCATTAGCATGATCCCCTGCAAAATTCAAAAGCTTCCTTTATTTTCAAAATACTTGACTGATATAAATGAGGAAGCAGATGGTACAACTTAAGCATAGGCTTTATTCAATATGACATATTTCTAAGACATAAATGTTGCTGCAGAAGGTAGATTTGCATTGGAATTGTGCAAAAGTTTGGCTAATATATTCATATCCTCACCCATACAAGTAAATGATCTTACTGAAACATATGATAAATTCAATATGATACGATTTGCAAGCATTATTTGGTCCAATATGTTCACATAGAACTCCATGATATATTGGTTTCTTTCTTATGGTTGCGTTACATCATAGATAACAGCGAGAAAGAAAAATGCCAGATGGGTAAGCCAACTTCGAGCCCTATCAAATTTCACTTACAAGATAGGTATTCCTACATATGCTGATCATATTAAGATTTAAGAACCTATTGAAGTTGTCAGAAAATTCCACCCTTGCCTAATTAAAATGAAAAAAATCAAAAATCAAAAACAAATATATACCTTACTGATTAGCTCCCTCAAACGACCCAACAAATTTCCCTTCAAGGATCTCATAAATGCAGTTTCCATGCCCAAATCTTTAAAGTTCTCGATAATTTGAAAATTGAACATTACTAATTGTTCCACCTGTTCAGTGACAACAAAGGGCAGGTGTGCAGCTGATGTAGTAATGGATCTGTCACTGCCGATTAGATATTTATCCAGTGATTCCTGCAGCAAAGAATACTAGTAAATATTGAGGCTAAGGAGCCATTTTTCAACAAATCCAAGCATTACCTTAGATTTCAACAAGCTTGGGATAATATTCTCAATGAGAGCAGATAATTCAACTGCTTCAGCCCTGACCACGCTGCAAGTACTCATATGACTGCTGTTTACTCTTCCAAGCAACAACCTCACATCTCTTGACATAGCAAGTAGGCTATCAAGTAATTGCTGCCACAAAAAAGAAAACAAGACCAAATAACCTTCAACTTATGAACGGAATTCTCTACATCAGATTGGCAAATCACCAATGCAAAACTTACTTTTTGATTCCACATGCACTTGAGCACAGCATTTTGGTTTGTACTTATGGAAATATTGCTATCAAATCCTACAAGAGTAAATAATGAAGCATAAATGTTGGGCAGAAATGTAGGTCACAATTATGCTATTAGTCATATTAAATACCTGTGCTATTTAGCAAATGAAGCAGCCGTCTTAGATTTTTCAGCTGCTTGGATACACGATAAGCAACAAATCTCTGTTCGCATTGCAGGATAATTAGACGGTCCAGGAAAGAGGCTGCTCGTTTAACCTGCATAAAAGAATTAAATGTGATGACATATTTGCTCCATATACCTATACTAAGATATGTCGTACTTGAAAAGAAATGCAGTGAAGCTTGCCTGCTCTAGGCTGAGATCTTTGCTGAAATTGCTGCATATCTTTCTAAATTGCTGCATCATTGCAAGGCTTTTAAAGTAGTACTGATTTGCAGCCTCCCATTTGAAAGCACTGCTAACATCTTCGGGCTTATCAGCATGGCTAGGAAGACCAATATCGATGTCTTTAGAAGATGGGCAGCGTTCTTTCATAAGCAAATGTAGCACATCATATGATGGCAGAAGAAATGAACTACTTGGTTGGCCAGATTCCAGTTCAACGGGCTTATCAGCATGGCTAGGAAGACCAATATCGATGTCTTTAGGAGATGAGCAACGTTCTTTCGTAAGCAAATGTTCATATGATGGCTGAAAAAATGAGCTACTTGGCTGGCCAGATTCCAGTTCAAACCACATGACACCACCAAAGAGGAATCATAATCAGATGATCATAACAAATTCAACAATGTTGTTATGTGCAAACTCATTATCAACCAAAACTGGTTATCAAACTTAGAAGACCAATGATAAAACTAAAAAGGAATTCACAGATGATCTATCAAATCTCTCACGCTTCTAATTATCCAGTCACAGCTTTTGTTCTTATGCGTTGAAGTTTAACAAGATTTGATTATAAAACTTTAAGAGGGAAAAGTGACTATAAATTGCACAGGTACCTTAGTAATTATGGATCTATGCCTAGATAATCCGCATCCTTCCAAAACCTTCAACAGATCACCTAGTGCTCTCCTCTTTTTGAGACTTTTGGTTTCATGTTTCCAGATATGAGCAAATTCAGCTGCATTGTTGCAAATATTTTCAAGTGAAGTCCAGACATCCTCCCAAGCTTTCTTGAAGTGCCCAAATGCAGATTCAGAGAAGAGGGACTGCTTGATAACATCTACAAGCCCTGCAGCATCAACATCAAATCTTGCAATAAGACCCCATATTTCATTCCCAGTGATCACAGTAACCACATCCACTCAGTTTGTTATATACTTAATCCATCTAAGAAAAAACAGAAGACAAAATATACTTGACCTTTGCTTTGCAAGATATCAGCACCAGGAATATCGTCATAGTACATGCTTTGCAATGCTAATGCAGCCTTGTTTCTCCAGTCTCCATACCATACGAACCTAAACCAAAATAGGAGGAATAACTCAGAGAATGAATACCGTTCAAAAATAAATATGAAATTATATCCTAAAAAGAATACTAGAGAACCTTTCTGTATTTCTTAGCTTCACAAGATCCACAGGAAATTGCAGCACTTCTACTTTCATTTCATCGCAGGTTCTATGTTCAAGCCAAGATGGAACTTTCTCTCTCACTAGCGCATCTTCTTGGTTGAGGACAATCATCACAGGTTGTTGTAGAACATCCTATTCATTAAAAAAAGGTATTTGCAGTTACATGAAGTAGATATTTCCTAATGACAGTAATCACATACAGGTTCATGATAAATATCTAACTATTAAAAGATAATAATCAATTTCTTTTAGCAGACAGAAAATTTTCTGATAAGAATCAAAACAATGTCACTATCTGTTAGGCAGAAAAATGGAGTGCAGCATAACAAAATATGGCAATGATGCATATATAGTCACACTAATCATCCATTTAAGTAATTAACATTCATGATTCTTGCATGTAAATATAAATACATCCAACAACAAAGTTATATGTCAATAGCCCCCCCAAGATACATATGAAAAGACTTGGGAAAAGAATAGTTTTTGAGGTATGGTTCCCATTTTTCCACTAGCATTTGGATAAAGGTCTTGAATGAATCCTTCCACGATCCAATCCATCATATTATTCTGTATGCTATGCACATTTTTTCCTTTTTCTTTTTCCTTTTTTTACCTTCCGGGAGTTGAATGTAAATGGTTACTATACAGATTACAGTCTGCACACACACACAAAAAACTTTCCGAGAAAAGGTATATATTGTAGTGCATGACTGCTTTAAAGAGAAAGTCAATCTAAAGCAAAAGACAATCATGCAATCATCACATTTTTCTTGTGTAACATTAAGGCTTCAATATATAATTTTGAAGAAAATATAGATCAATTGGGAAAAAAACTTAAGACAAAAAAAAGGATAATGATTAGGAACAATTAAGAACAACGAATTAATACATTAAATTTCTGAATAAGTTTCCAGATCTTGCGCCGGGTTCTCCTAAAATTATCAATTGAAGAGTAATTGTGAGGGTTCTCCCAGTGGAAGAGTTTTAGATATTCTTTTAAATCTTTTTCTATAGATCTTCTGCCAGCTTCAACATGCTCCAAGACTCTGAAAGCAAAACAAGTCATAAATTAAATATTAAACATGATAAAAAAGTAAGAAGATATTAGAAAGCTAATGAAGATTAAAAAGTTAACTAAAAACTTACAAGGGCAAGAATTGCACATAATATCCAAATGCATTGTACAGGATTTTCAGTTTTCTTCTCATATTAGGACTGTCACAAGTCAATTTTAGAGTTAGTTCATGATAATCAACATATAAAAGGAAAAAGAAAGAAGGAAAATATATCATGCGCCATGATTTCAGTTCAAAGATGTTTGTTCCAACAAAATTGATGCAGCAATGGTACAGGACAGAGTGAAGAATGAGGGTATCTCAGAATTGTACCATTACATATATTTGAAGCTAAAAGCATAAAATATTTACATGAGCACAAACACAAACATCCACATGCATGCTTATATTTGACTGCTGGCTTTGGGCGGCCACATCAGCCCAGTCAAGCTACAACAAATCAAACTTTGTTTTGGGAAATATGGTGGAAATGCCATCACCAGGGCTTCAACCATGTATCTCTCTCCAAAGCAAGATAATAGGAGAGGGGTGCTGACCAATGGACCCAAGTCCTGTTGGCTAAAAATAAATCATATTTTAAATTGCAGGATGAGTTTCATGAATGACTTAAATTAGCAAACCATATTATTTACTGAAATCACTTCAAAATATGATAATCTATGTTTGTTTTGTTCAAATTTGCACCAAATAGGATTAAACTAAATCATTGATAAGTTTCAGTAAATTTGTAATGGATTTTATTGCATAATAATTATTAAAAAATAATTATAAAGCGTGCTCTTTTTCCAAGAGAAGAGTTAGTCAAGCCAAACCCACATCCCTTCCAAATAACAAGGGTACAAGTCAAACAATTTTCAAAGTAAACACTGTTATAAAGGATTTTTTGGCTACCAATAAAATATGTTATTAGTTATATACAAATTATTTTATCCATTCATTGCAATAAACTCATTATATTACCATCAACAATTCACATAGTACTTCACATTTTATGCTATTGTGCTTACATCAATAAAGTTTACTAAATGATATTTGATAAAATAGAAAGATCTCTAAATGTTTTACTGGTAGCATTAGGGTTTAACCAAAAATCATTAAATTTCACAACAGTACTTAGAATGGAATATTCCATTCTTACTATTACTAGAATGGGTTGGGAATCTTTTAACTCAATGTTTCAAATTTCCCCCTTCGATTCTTTTCAACCACAGTTGGGCATGAAGGGACATACTGGATCACAAAACATAAAAATAAAATTGCAATGAGAATATCTTACCTAGAATAAGCTTTCAAGTTGATACCATGTTGAAGCTGGCCATGGAAGGAGAGAAGGAGATGAAGGCGTTTCTTAAACTCTCCTACACTTGAAGTTTGAATAAACTCCTCGATACTGCATGTTAACATTGTTAGAAACTAAAAAGTCTACATGCTAAAAAATAAACTGGTTCATTAAAGACAAAGTGCTGACACATGCCTCTGAATCGTAAACAAACTATCAGCTTCAGCATAACCGGAATGAAGAACTGCATGCAAGGGAAACCATAACTGCAAAAAAAAAGCAGAATGTTCAAAATGGCAATTGCTTGCCATCTTTAATACACAAATGAATAAATGTACAACTAGCTCAGAACCTACTTTTCCAGCATTTATCTCATACTGTTTCTGAACATCATCAAGTAGAATAGGCCAACAATCTAATTCAAGCTTTTGCCAAGAGGACACCAGGTCATATATTGGTTGGAGCTCATCTGTAGAAGACTATTAGACATGAAAAACTAAACAATCAAAGAAAAATCTTCCACCAAGATTAAGATCTTACCTTTAAGAGAGAATCTAGAAGCATTTTCCTGCAATGATTGGGCTCGACCAACTAGAAGTTGCAACCCTAACAAAGCCTTCACAACACAAAATTTGCTTTAAGAGAAAACAGTTACCAATATTAAGTTGTCATTTAACACTACAAACAAAGTAGTACTAAATAATAGCATCAAGCACTAACATCATACCTTTGACAAAGGTGTACTCAGTGGCATTGCTAAAAGAGTATCTGTAGTGTCCAATATTTTCTGGAGAACTGAATGGTCTGGCCACTCATTCAGAAAAGATTTGACTTGTTCCTGAATGACAACCAATGGTTTTACCATTTTATGCATAACTGAAGCATTTGAATCCTGTAACAAATTAAAGAGTTAAGATATGCACAAAAAACATACATGAATTAACATAAGAAAAGATCATCTTATGCATAACCCTATAGATATTGTAGACATGAGTTGGTTGACAAGATATGCCCAAAGTTCGCTCGTACTCCAAGCATATGCAAAGTAAATGTTCTGGCATTAGGTTGTCATCCAAGATGGAAGAAGGTAATGCCTGTAGGCCTGGAAAGAAAAAAAGAGGCTATAATAACATTATTATACAAGAAGGCTATATGACTGAGGACCAGCTAACTGTAAACCCAGTACAGATCACCTTTTATTATTCTGGCCCCTAATCTGTAGGATTCCATGAAGGAATGCAGTCTCTGTTCATCAGTAATGAGACCAATGCCAGGCTGAAATGCATCCCCCCCCCCCCCCAAAAAAAAAAAAGGGTTAATCAAGAGAGAAAATGTGTGTGTGTGTGTGTGTGTGTGTGTGTGTGTGTGAGAGAGAGAGAGAGAGAGAGAGAGAGAGAGATCATGATCTGATATAAGTTTACCTATTAGTCAGAATAAAGCAGGCATTGCATAAAACTGACTCTTAGTGACAAAAAAATAAACTAAATTGTTCCTAAATTATATTCAAGATTACATACTTTCTCAAAATAATCACTGTATAATCCAGAAATTTTTTTCTCACACACAAGTTTATAATTCTGAATATAACTAGCTCTTAAGCATCAAAAGAAACAAGTTTCAGTTAAAAGTGATCTGAGCTTTTATACACTTGGCAAAGTGCTTATAATTGGTGATGAGTTTCAGTCATACTGTGTTCACTTAAAAAGTCTAGTGCTATTTTAAATCATCTGGGAGTTGAAAAATGCAATTTGATTTACAAGTGTTTAGGCAGTCTATAGAAAAGTATATCTTAACACTAAGCTTTCCAATGTATAATAATGATTAGAAATAATGAACTACCAGACACAAGAACTGACACAAGGGAAGTATTTCTTCCTAGACATATGGCATGACATTATAATTAAACTTAAGGAGGATAAAGATTGATTTATAAATATGAACAGTATTTATAGATTTTGGAGGAAAAGAAAAAATCTCAATGAGAAAGAAGCGAGAAGGAAAAGTTTGGTAGGATTTAAGTACAAGGGGAAAAACACAAAAAAAAAGAGAAAAAAGAACTGTGCAATGATCAAGTATAGCAAATGAAAGGGGGAATGTAGGGGCTTTTGGTAACGTTGCCACTTGTTTCGTTTTCAAAAACAATCCTATTTCAATCTTTATTTCATATAAAATAGAAAATACTCATGAAAACATATTTGGAGACTGAATATGAAAACAGATTTTTGAACAACACAACTCAAAAGTAACAGAAAATGAAACAATTCAAAGATGTTCTCACTGTTTTTCATCAAAACAAATAAAAGAGTACAAAACAAAGGCTAGAGAACTTGAAAATACAACAGTGAACAGTATTTCCTTTAATTTTTTTCACCTATCCTATTAGAAAGAGACGGTTAGAAAGAAAAAGAAAGAAAAATAATTTTTATTCACACTTACCAAAAGCATTTTAAAGAGATTAGGAAGCAGAAAATAAAAATTATTTTTAGAAATTGAAAACAAAAAACATTTTCTAAAACCAAATGCTTAAATTTTGAGTCTCATTCCTCACAGTTGTTTCAGAGGAGGTTGGTGGACAGTTATGTTGGATGCAATGAACAAGCATGCTGTCAATCTTTGCACTGTATGGCTCAATTGTTTTTGTCCACAAGGGATATAGCTCAATAGTAATTCAGGAGCAATACAGCATAAATAATTTTTACAATGTGAGAATAAACGAGAATAAGAAAGTCAACTAAATGAAATTAGTGTTCCCTAGAGTTTTGATTAGCAATTTCCCAAGAGAGTGTTTCCATCGCACCAACCTTCAACAAAGTTGTATTATTCAATTACAGCGGGAGTAGACCCATTCATGTGCTTTGGCAGTGGTGACAAATTAAAAAACATTTTCTTGTTGAAATAGAAAAATTATTAGTGTTTATCTAGTAATGCCCTTGTTGTTTTAATAGCCAGTAACATTCCATCCAAAAGGGTGTCACTGCAGCTTATTTTCCCTTCATTGTCTGATTGAACAATTTTCAGGTGACATGACAGACTGTTAATACCACAAACCTCCTATCTGCCCTAAGGCATGAAGGAAAAGGAACAGAGAAATGATTTTACAGGCGCTGTGTGGAATGTTACTAACCTAACAAAGAAATAAACAAAACTTACTTGTTCAACAAGATCACTTGAGCCAAATAATTCATTGTGGACAAGTACCACACTCTTTAAAATGGAGTCAGGAATGAGGTCCCATTCATCTTCTTTAGTTTCATCTTCTTTAACATATCTCTTCTGGAAAAACAATAGTCTCAATACGAAAAATACAAAAAACAGAAGTTAGGGGCACAACCAACAAAAGAGGATTACACTGGTACCATTTCAGTAAATTCTTGTTGCATCAAGGTCTCTTCATTCTCAAATGTCAGTGGCCCATCCGAATCCAAATTGCTGAGTTGAGACATATCCCCTACCAAAATACCTTCTACCTTGATCAAACGAGGCCTAAACTTATAAAGTTGAGCAGCATCTTCTTTTTTGTCTTTCTTTTGTGATTTCATATTCATCCATAGGCTCGTAAATTGACCAAATATCTCATCCAAGAGCTAGCAAAACGAAGCATGATAGAATATGTTAAAACTTTCCTGCGACATGCATGTCCGAGAGACAAAATCAACATGGGGGCTTACCAGGAAAGAAGCCTTGTCCATCACAAGAGAACAACAAACATGATGTGCTGCACGAAGGAGCATAATATGATGAATCGTAGTTTGTAGCTGTACAAGTGAGACCTGTGGCCATGCAGCACATTTCATTGCCGTTATAAGTTAATCGTAAATGAGCTGGAAATAACTCATAATGAACTGAAGCATCACTAATATGAATGAAATTTTAAGATCAACTACGCTATAACAAGCAAAAACTTAAGTCTGCTCACTGATTTGTCAGTACTGATATCACTTGATATGATAACCAACTTTTTCAATAAATTGAAATCAACAGCCTGGACACTTGCAGATGCATTCAGGTCACAAGCTATATTTTCAGGTCCTCCATCAATCAGCTCAACCGGGTATCCTCCAACCGGCAAACCTCTAGGAAATTGCATGTAAGAATAAATTGTAGCCTGCAGCATCAAAGTCCTTCACACCGTCAATCACAACGATGGGCTCAAACGGAAAGGTCACAACTTTGCACATAACAATAGGATTTCAACACCATATTAACCAGTCTAAACAACAATATGTTAAACCAGTATTAGATGTTTCACATTGCCAACCAGAATAAGAATGCAACACCTATTTCAATGCCCTTAAGCATCATCCACTTACCAAAATCCTTTCAATACGGTGTTCTTCAACTTTCTTTAAGTACTCACTTTCCAGAGCACTAGACACAACCACTGATAAGCCCAATTTCATTTCATATACAGCAACTTGAACTGGTTGAATCAAGTCAATATACTCAGCAAATTCTTCCGATAGTCTTTTAATAAAGGAAGCAGAAGTGACCTGAATATTCAAAAGATCAGTAGCAACAGATTGTAAAACAAAATACAGATTGTAAAACAAAATACATGGTAGACTGGGAAGATGTACATGGACCCAAAACAAAGAACCTGCAAGTTTAATATGTGCATATTGTACCTGCCAATTGCAAGCTTCGTTAATCATCGGTGGGAGATCAGTGCTGCCTTTCAAATTCTTAACAAGATCCATACAGGATGATACAAGCTTCCGGAAGTCAGCACATACTGATCTTAAGTTCTTATATTTTGGAGGCTCAGGACGAAAGACAACCTGTAAGAAGTAGACCATATCAAAAATCTGTGATCAAATCAATTACATTTATTATTTTATATACATATCAACCCATGAATTGTATGAGTGATCTCCAGACGGCCAGTGTGCAGATGGCTTTCACAGATTGTTTCCCCAATGGTAGTGCCACATACAGATATTCAAGAAATTATGGAGACCATTGCAATCCAAATTGATGCACCAAGCCTGTGCCAACAGACTGCAAGTCAACAATTTTCCAGTATATGGCACAGATGTGTCCAATATCACGCTGCTAATTAAGTCAAAAAAGTATCTCCTATAACTGCAGTCAATCATAGGGCTGCAACTCAGGTGGACTGGGTCAGGCTGAGGGTGAACCCAAAACAACTCAACCTCTATATCTCCAACACTAAACCAACCCAACCCAGCCACGGGTTGAGACTTCTATAACCCATTTCAACCCAACCCTATCTTAAGCAAAAATCAAGCTGGATTGGTATAGTCAAATCGGGGTGAGTTGTGTCACATTAATTGAGTTAGATCCGGTAGGATACAAATTTTAAGATAGGGGAAAGGTTTAGGATGCTATTGTTGGATTAGTATCTGCTAGACAGAGGCTTCATACTTTCATCAATTTTGATGGCACACTTGTATACAATTTAACAAACTCCGCCAAGGCTGCAAGCCCGGGTAAAGGAGGAGGGTTGCGTTAGGTAGCCGACAGCCAGCATAAAACTCCATCAGATCTTCTAAAATATGAATATACTTCTATACAATTTAACAGGGCTAAAAATATAATTATACAAACATACAAGCGAGGTTTTCATTACCACTAGAATATAACAGTGCAAACAGTACCGTACCATTCCAGTAGGTTTTTGGCGGTTGGCACTAGTACACACTACACAGTATGTTGGTATGGGACAATGTGTAATGTTTTTAATACCCAGTAATGTATGTTCCAGCAAATACTGATGAGAGATTTGACAACAGTTTTTGAAACCTTGCATATAAATAATCCATTTAATCCATATGAACAAAAATACTTAATGGAAGCATAAATATGGATGACGGTTCGATTGGGTTGTGTCAGGTTGGATCAGAAAGAGTTTGGGTTGGGTTGAAGGTTAAACCCACCACAACCTTAGTTGAGGTTGGCTAGGGAGGGGGGGGGGGGGTTGACCCTGACGAAGTTGCATCCCCAGTTGACTGACAATTCCTATGAGTTGTAACATGTTAAGCAACAGTTACTAGCATTTTCTCTCTTAAATGTTCTGTAATTCTCTGGACTGGCAGCAAAACAAGTGCATGTCAAACATTTATTTATACACCAAGTGAGAATCTTCCTAAGATTGGTTCCCCATTATTAGCATACTGCTGCTCTAAAATATCATTGAGTTATGACCAGTGTTGTTAAAGCTGCTAACCTAGGTCCCCATGGCATAGTCACTTAAAACTTCCAGGCCATGGTATGCTGAACTAGTTTATATCGAGTATACTGAACTATATCAATAATAAACTCGTAGAGATATGGGGGTGTCCTGAGTATTGGCCTGTTGAATCAACTCTCAACCCAAGCAAACCAACACTGTACCAGGACAGTACCTCTGAGCAAACCAACAATGTACCATGACAGTACCAGCACACATCTGGTACTAAGATTCCAGACCTTGCCTAAGACCTACTTTTGCCCCTTCATTTCTCTGTTCTAGAAACCAAGTGGCAAATGTTTGTGCTTGCTAGCCACCCGGGTGACTTTTCTTTGCTGATTGTGTCATGGTCCTCCAGCTAGCAGATTACTTCCATTGCTTCCTCACCCTCCTTCATTCTATAGGCATCAGGTGGCAAGTTAAGGCCCAAGAGGCAGTAGGCAGCTGATTGAAGACATATAAAATGAAAAAAAAAAATATCATACATAAGCATATGTATGAACTCCTGAGGGCATGTAGGCTTTTCCTCCCTATGCAGTAACCTAGGCACCCACCAGGCCACATAAAGGGGTCCACCAACTTGTCCCACCTAGGTTTTTCCACAAACTTGGTAATAAGAATAGTTTCAATATCGATCTCATGGAACAATGCAGTAATTTATGTCCTTTGGGAAAAAGAAGTGATCATATCTTCAGAAGAGTCAGAATTAGAAAGCAATTTTTGGCTAGAAAAGAGAAAAAAATTCTTGATCATTTATTTGATTACAATAATGCAAGGATTGACTTAAAGTTAAAAGCAATGTTCACAATCTCGATCCTATGAATTGTACCAATCAGGTATACAGCACAGTACCAAGCTGAAACATACTCAATACATGGATGCACACCAACTCAGTACCGATTCACTGTTTTTGCCTTTTTTTCTTTTTATTTTAAGATTATTTTGAGATTTATATATCTTTAGATTATAATTTCAAGGGCATTTAGTGTTATTTTATTTCACATTGCCCTTTAAAGAAAGAATTATGGCTTAATGGATGTAATTCTATTTATCAAATTTAGATTTGTAATAATCAAATATAGACAATGTATACTTTTAAGCTTGAAATACGTATATTAAATTGATTCAAATCACAAAATACATAACAACATCTAGTCCATTGTAGAGGTTTTATGCCACTTACAGACATCTAGATCATTTCCATTGTCAAGACATAAAGGTCGATAATAACAAGACAAGGAACTAAGGTGAATGCAAGGTAAAGATTCTATGGATGGTTTAATTTTGAGAAAGAAAAATCATACTAAAAATTGAATTGACACAGGATAATATTCTAGAACATTAATGTAGATGGTTTGATCTTGTACACCAAAGAGAGAAGGCCTCTATAACGTTGATTTTAGCAATGAGCTTAAGGACTAACAGGAAGGCTCCATCACTTATGATGCTCTTTATTTATAAAGTTTTCAACCATATATTAAGTCGTGCTCATATCCTTGCTTCTCTTAATGCACTTTATTACAACTCGTTCGCCCAAACATACAATAAGAGAATAGTTTGTGTGCAGCCACTTATCATTTACTCAATTTTTCCTGTTATCTTCATTGATCCTATATTTCCACATTACTTAAGAAAGATGTTTTTTTAGCGAGAAGATCACTTGATTTATCTTTATTATTTCATGGTTTTGTTAGGAGTTTTACAACTCAATTAGCAGTCATCATCCTATTTCCAATCTGTTTCTACTCTTAACATCAAATGTCTTCTTGTTATACAACTCAAGCATATGAAAAATTAGTAATATGATCCTTTGATTAAACAAATTAACAAACTACAAAATCTCTTGGGGTATCATTGAGTCTGAAAAAATCTGTTGTCTACCCTTGACAACATTGTTGAGCATATGGACATTAAAAATATGATATCTGGTTTAGACAATTTTATGCCTTTTATGGTTTCATTGTTCTTTGAGCACATTTGCTACATACCTATGCATATCAGTGTCTGACCTAGTTTTCATCAGCTACATCTTTCCTTCCAAGTTTCAATAGTTATCATGTTAATTCTTGCTTTTGAACTTTTGTCACCATCTCCTTACATTTAACTCCACTGCTTTTATGTTCATCTCACGGATACGGATAGGCTAAATTATCCCAATATATAGCTGGACATGACAGCCAATTTAGATAGGCTAACTTATGTTGACAAATAGGTGAAGCTTGCACACAATGGTCTAGCAATTTTCTCGCTTCTAGGCTCATGTTTGCACTTCTCCATCTCTCTAAAATTGTCGCAGCCTGATTTACATTCAATATCTACTAGAAAGGCTTATATTAGGATTTTCCTTAGCTTTCATTTTGTTTATGCAACCATTGTTCCCCCCAAGAGTTAGAACAATAAAAAAGGATTCTAAGGTTCGTATGGCTAAACTGAATTTTCTTCTTCAGATCATTAATGCGTGAGAACTTGTCAAAACCAATTACCATTCGTGAAAAGTATTTCTATTTGTTTATGGTTCAATTAAGCAGACAAGGCTCAGATGGTGGTGAATTTTTTCACTTACAGGCATGTCGTAGGTTATGAAAATGGCTATTAATGATGGGCCAAATTTTTATTCGCATATAGAATATTGGGGTTTTATGCATATTGGGGTTTTATGCATTCAGTAGTTGAACCAAAGAAAACCTCTTTCATGGGGATCCATACAAAAACTACATGTGATAGCTTTTGCCATTCTCAACTGATTTGGAAATTGATTATAATCATGACGATCTTCGTTTCAATGCCTTTGATGAGGACAAGGATTTTAAATTTCTATTACAAGCCTCCTTGTGATAGAATATACAATTTTTCCATACAAAACCCACCATTACTTTCATAATTTTTGAAAAAGAGAGAAGAACGGCATCCCATGGCCTTCTCTCTTTTTGGTCACAAGATGGCTTGAATTGGCCCAAACTGAGCAAAACCACCTTCACATCAACAACTCCCAAAACAAGAAGCCAAACTGATCCAATTCCACACCAGTGCAGGTGGGCATGCCCCAAACTGGGAGGTCCAATCATTTTAGCAGACCCATTCTCAAAACTCAGAAGTATTAGGTTAAGAGGAGGAATGCAATGATTATCAAGGAAACATGTCATGAGAAAAGATTCTGTGATCATGAATTTCATATGGCTTTTCCAAGTCAACAATATGAAAGTGTTCCACCCTTTCCAAAAAGGGGTAGAAACTGTAGCAACTAAGTATTGAAATACACAATGAATGATATCAAGAACATGAAGTAAAAGATCATGGAAGCAGACAACATAGAGCACACCCCTATTTGGAGATAGGTATAGTAATCAAAGATGACAATTTCTGATATTCAATAATACTAAGTGATGCAGAAGCATTTCTCCAAAGCACAAAAAGTAATAGAACAGGTATGGTTATCAGATATGATAACTCATCAGCTCCAAAACATAGACACTATTTTCTCAATGAAAACAACACTTTACCAACTTGAAAGCCAAAATGATCCAAAATGCATGACAAAAGCCATGTGTCAGTGATCGATAAAATGGTGACGTAGAAGTACAAAAGGAAAAAAAAAAAAAGATGTTGGGGAAAGGAAATCAAAAGTGGCACCATGAGCACAAAGAAATGAAAATCAATTCAAATGGTATGAGTGCATGTGTTAAGAGAAAAAGGAAGGCCTTCAATAAAGATGGATATGAGTAACAAAGAGTCAGACATTAGAAGAGAGCACAGAACAATCAGATGAACGCCATTTAAATGTACTTGCATTAAAATAAACCTATCGTAATAAGTTGTTAGAAATGGCATGTGAGGAATTATAAAGTTCATAGTTTTTTTTATTTTTTTAAATGCAAATAAAACTCAGAGTTAGAAGAAATAATGATCCTATTGGTTATGATTGGTTAGGGTTATAATGATATAATGGTCAATGAATATAAAGCTGAGCCTGGTTAGATATTTTTTTCCAATGTCATCACGGTTGCTTCATCCTAGCAATTTAGACAGTTTTAAAACAATAAAATAGGCATGTTGCCTCTCCATTGCAGCAAGCACATATAGAAGCCAAAAAAGAGCTTTGATGACCCATCCTTGCAATTTAGACAATTTTGAAGCAACAAAAAACATGTTGGTTCTCCATGATGTAACCAGAAGTTACGCAGATGGTTATACTGAGATGCATTGGGTGAATTGCATTACTAAGAAATAGTGAGCTAAAAACTGAGAAGAATTGGCAAAGAATATACAGAATTATGACATTCATGTTAATAGAAGCAAGTCTGCAAAAATTATTGTTTGCTTATATGCAAACCTAGGAGAAACAACTACTCCCATCACAAAAGAATGCAACAACTACTCCCATCACAAAGAATGCAACAAAATTCTCCACTGTCCACTAGTGCCAATGACAAGCTCTGACCAAAGCAGAAATATACATAACTTTTAAAGTAATTAACCAGCAGCAAACAAATGACTTCTACTTTAAGTGGTCATGTGAATTCTCAAATTTCAGATCTATAATATCACGAATTCTACAAAAGGGCAAAAATTTCACTTTGCAAACAGCATCACATTATGGAGAGGAAAAGTCCCATAGTACATAAGTTTTTCTCAATTGGTTCTCTATAAAATTTCAAAATAATAGATTCAGCATCAAATAATGCCATTGAGATGACCCACCATGAAAAAGTTGCGAACCATTGCTAGATGAATATCCAATATTCCAATTAATAGAACTAACTATAACTAAACATTTTCAATAATACAATCACATATTAAGTTATTGGATATAGATTTTGCATATTTAATCATGTGGCAGTGATACTGTACCATTAAAACTAAAATTCTGGCAACTTTTCATTACCACCATAAGGACATGTTAGCATGATAAGAAAAAAAGAATGGCATTCAACTAACTCTAGTTGTTTAAATGCCATTAAAACAAAAGGACCATTGAAACTATTATACAAACAAAATAAATTGATGTCAATTTTCATGATATATTTTCTATTGCATGAGTGATGAATAAACAAGTGAATCTCGCCTTTTCTGAGACTCAACGAACCAGATGACACAAATACTAACAGAATATGCCAGGAGAAAAGAGGTCATTGTTACAGCAAATTTTAGATGAATTTTATAACAGTGAAATTTAAGTAATGATAAAGAATAATCTTTTAACAATCCCCTAAATTACAAGAGACTAAATCTTTTAACAATCCATGGTAATGATAGAGGTAAAGTAGGCCTAAACTAATATGAAAAAATAATTAAAAAAGATATAACTATTTGTAATTTGAGTGTTACTTAGTCCTGAATAGAACAGAGTGAAAAAAGCAATTCATGTAGCCGAACATGTAGTTGGGAAAAGGCTAGATGAGTTGAGTTGAGTTGAAATTGAAGTAATGGACATGGAAGAAATTTAGAAAAGGGTTTTATATAGGAAAGTAAAGAGCATGACCTTTTCCTGTAGTCGATTCCGTTGTGACTCCAGATTCTGTAATGAAGATATTCTCCGTTTTTCATTATCTTTGTTGAGATCCTTCCTACCAGATGCTCACATTCTCGGCGCACCTACATACAGCCAATTAGCAGCCAATCAGTGATCAAGCTTGTCTTTTGAAAAATATATATTAATTCAGAGGCATATATCAAGACTAAAATATGCAAGCTTAGATGTTAAAGTGAGGCAGAAAATTGTATATGCAATAACATAACTAAACAGTTCGTAGCTCTCTCACCTATTCCAGAAAGAATGTTTTCCTCTTTGTCCATGACACCAAGAGGAGAAACATCTAGAATACATAACAAGTCTTCTGACAATAGAAACCCCTAACATCTTGAGTATCTAGGCCCACTTTGATGGAAGTTTATAAAATAGTGAACCGAACATAAGAAGGATCTTTAGCCATAATAATGGTTGAACCTATTTTACTGGTGGCATGGTCTATTTATATGAAAATGTGCATCACAGTAGAACATATCTGTTGGTTTATCAGGAACTGATTGTGGAAAGTTATTCTATATTTTCCACCATAGGTGAAGTCTAAACCATGGTGGACGGTCATATTTTCATATGTTCAAATGAGTTAGCATTCTCTTTCTATTAAACTATTGCAGGACAACTTATTTATGCAGGTGTTCCCTTATCATGCTGCCAATCTCTCCTCTCTTATTCTTAGACCCTCATATATAACACTATTAATTTAACAATAAACTACCATAAAAAGAAAATTTAGAATATGATATTTGGTGGAATATTACAATTATTCTCACTTTAAATGAACTATATGAAACGCAATATACCATCCTACACAAATACACTAAACATTCTTTATCCTTTTTTTTTTTTACTAACCATAATATTTGTACATCTCAAATAGATGATCATGCTTGCATCTAAACCTCACATCTAAACTAGGAGCACTACAGAATTTAGACAAAGCTTAGTTATTTAGTTTTTTTATAAAAAGTTAATTAATTATTTCGGTTTCTAAGTTCAAAAGAGATAAGGTTCCACAAACACAAATAGCCCGTATGCACAAATTATCAAGAATTTCAATAGTTTGTCTTAATCTTGTAAGCAGGTTTGCAATTTTTTAGCTTTATGTATATATACTTTCCTAACTAAGAATGCATCATACTTGTTAATTTTTCACTAATAATTTCGCATATTAGAAGCATCTTAATAGATCTTTTTCAGATGCTTATAAGGTATACATTCTCCAGCCATTGGAATTGTAAAGCATAAATCCTATAGACTACTCTATCCAAGCATACAATTGAGAAAGAAGAGTTGAAATCAGTGAAAGATGTCTGATATTTGTTCAAAATGCAGTTACTCTGATTGAAAAATGTAACTAAACCACACAAAGGACATGATTTTTTCACTCATAGCTTATTTCATTATTTTTGTATGCATATAGTTACTTGTTATGTATTTATGCAATGACCATAATCCCAGTAGGCAGGATTGATATGGTTTAAATTATGACCTACACCATGCCATTGTCGGAAATGATTTGCATGGTCGATATACACATTAGCTTTCAAAAGTACATTATATGCTTAGATTTCACAGGCTACAATATGCAAGCTATTATGAATGAGTAAGCAAGCATCCATTTGCTTGCAAACCGATATTCAAGGACCATACAGAATAAAGAAAATAAATTTATGCGTGCCTTGATTTCAAGCTCCAGTAGGGCAATCTTTTCTAGTATCTGTGAATGCTTGAACACATACTTCATTGCAGGATCAGGACCATCTGGATTTAACAATAGATGGAAGCGCAACACCCCTATGTGTAACCATGCACAGCCAAGATTGTACAAAAAATCTGTTCAGACGAATAAAGAAAAAAATTTACTAAGTGTCAAATGGCATTTATTGTCAAGATAAGCAGAACATAAATATCCAGAAGGGGAGCGGCTTTCAACTGAAAATATAATTATGGAACAAGTTTATTATATGTATTTGTTGATAAACCATATTATCATTACTAATACTGAGACATACCACTGGATGGGCCTTTGAAGTATAGTTCCTTAAGCAAAGGTACTATAAGCGAATCCAGCAAAGAAGTCAGTACACTGTGACTTGAAAATGAGATGCGTGACTTTAAAACGTCAAGCTCTTCTTGCTGCAGTTAACACATGCATGGAAAATTGAAATCATGATGAGGTTAAACCACACAACATGGAGACCAGAATTCTGAGTAATACAATCAAGAAGTTGATCCTAACAACAAAAATCCCTGCCAAGTGCTTTGATTGATAGTCATACAAACATGAAAGGCAGGTCATGCACATCAAACAAATGTTTGCTTAGTAATCTTGGAAACACCTCATTTCAATACGAACTATACAAAAAAAAAAAAACATCTTAGAATAAAAAAAAACTATCAGCTGAATGATACCTTCTGCAAGTACCAGGCAACAGAAATGCACTGCAATTATAATCCATAACAGGGAAAACATAGACCAAATGCCATTTTCATAATGAATTGATCCATAAAAGAACAGTAATCATGAAATTGCTTCAGAAAGTTGCTTACCGTTATCCATTATCCAATAGTGGACAAAGAATTGATTTTATCTTGCAGAAATCATCTTTATCAAAAGAATTCTCATGTACCAGTAGGATCTGTAACCAGTAAAACCAAAAGAAAATAAAGTTAGAGATGCTCATGCACAGAAAACCACATGGTTACCCAACAAAGCACCTGTTTGAAGAGAGAATCAGCAGCAGAGCGAAGAACACCAATTAAATCTCCCTGCAGTTGAGAATCTTGCCAAAGACATCTGGAGGCAACTCTAAACTTCAAGCAGTTCATATCATAATCCTTTATACAAGAGGGACATTGACTGCAGCAGAGATAATATTATGTATAAGAAAAGACTGTCCCATAACATAAAATGAATGCCATCATGATCAATAACCATTCACTATATGACAACAAATAAAATATTAGAAAACTGCATTAATCTGGGATTTTTTAGTTGACAAGATGAAGCAAGTGTAAACTTCATGAAACAAGGCTAAATTTAAGATACCTTAACCCAAACGTGAGATAATAAAACCATAACCATCTAGCTGTATCCCAACTATCTGAGGTTGTTATTCTCCACGTATTTGGACCTAAGGCCACCTCAAATGTTACTCCAAGCTTCTTCATATGCATTATCACAACCTTCATCTATGTTACCTTAGTTCTTTCCCTCATTTTCTATCAATTTCTGCTTAATTTGTGCAACTCTTATTATTCCTCTAATTTATTCAATTTTCAATCTATTTTATTACACTTCCATCTTAACATTCTCATTTATACCACACTTGTTTTTGTGAACTCTCTTCACTGCCAAGCACCTGAGCCAGACATGATAATGCAAACTGAATGCAATTGAAGATGTAGAAGATGAAGACACTGGAAGAGCAAGATGTATCCATCAGCAAAACAACAACAAGAATGAAGGTAGCAATTTAGTTCATAAAATAATAGATGATCTTACATAATCATGTCTATAGTCGCTGCTCTTGTTTGATACACTAAGTGACATGATTCATCACAACCAGTTCCAGAGCTTATCTGCATTAGATTTTAGAGAGGACAATTATTTTGTGGAGAAACAAAATCATACCATAGCATAGTAAAATCATAATAATCTACCTTGAGTGGTTCGGCATAGTAATTCCATAAGGAAGAATGATATTTGAACCACATTTCAAGAAGAAAATTGGCAAATTTTGTTTTCACTGCCAAAACACAAATCAATGCAAATAAGCTGTTTCCAAACAGTGATCTCCAGATGATCAATAGAAATCAAGGACCGTGAATATGCTGACCTGAATCCACGAGTCCCAAGCATCTAGAATCCACAAAATCATTTGGTGTGGTGCGAAATCCATGGGAGACCTTGATGTGAAATCCAATGAGTATTCCAATGCATCTTGCAGTAAACTGGATGTTTTGGACCGCACCTGTTGATTCAGAAGGGGGGGGGGGGGGGGGGGTTTTACGAGAGAGAAGCAGGAGGGATGATCACCCATGTCAGAAAAACATGGCCCAGGAAGAGATGGAAAAATATTGACATAAAGAGATGAGATCAATACAAACCTGTATTAATGCTTAAGTCATCCATTCTTTTCAGAAACAGAAGAAATCATATATTAGCATTTAAGAAGGTTATTAGCAATGTCTTACTCAACCCATTAAGGTTATAGCAGGACTAACAGAAAAGAAACAAATGAAGGAAAGTGAATTGAGACAATTTCAAGAGAAAATTATAGATCAACGAATTTGCTGCAATGTAATTTCCAATACTATCGCACCTAAAAGAATATTGACCACATATCAGTTTCAAACTCTATATATCAGAAGGGCAGGTTCACAAAGCCTATTCCCTATTCCGTAGGTCCTACTGAACTTTTCAGATAAAGAGGAGCAACCTCTGATTCACAAAAAGGAGACCAGTTCTAGTAATGGATGTTGAACTCTAATAGACATCATGGTCTTCTGAGGGCACACCCTATAGAATTTTTTTAAGAAAATTGTAAGGACTCATTTACTATGTTTTATGGGGCACATCTTGAAGGTCTCAAGCATGCTTAGCAATATCATCAACAAAATATAACAATTTATCTAGAGATGGATGTGGGAGTTTATGGATGGATTACTGAGCGTATGAAACCTTCATAGGATACTGAAGCCCTTCTAGGGCATAAGCTTCCTCCTTGATATAAGAGTACAAGGCTACTGATTTTCTTACAAAAGACTGTTCTCTTGATTCCTCTGCATATACTCACTCTTATTCTCATGTATCCATAACAAGGTTTGCAAAACCAATATTGAGAACTATATCAATACATTACCGATTCAGTACAGCACAGTCGATATAGTATGGTGTACATCCTATACTGAGATAGGATAGCAATACTTTTTCTCACTTTTAGCTATAGTAATATTAGTACTAGGCAGTTTCGCTTAGTTCGAACCAGTTCAGTTCATGAACCTTAGAACCATATCAATATCGTATAGTCAGTACAGGTTGGTATGGTAGACCTTGATCCCTAATCTTCCTAAGATTTGATAATTACTTTCCATTGCGATTTGAAGCAACATTATATAATTACACTTTCCTTGGTATTCTTTTACTTTTCAAAGAAAAGAAACACAACTAAGGATCATGCAAGAACTACAAAGGTAGGTCGAAAGTAATTTACAGACTATAAAATTTATCATCTTTGGCTATTTAGGGTACTCTTTTGGTAGGAAGCATATCCACTGGTGGCACTTGCAATAATTGTGTGTAGGCTACTACAAGAAACCCAATGCCTTCTTAGCTTGATATAAGTCAGGAAGATACATCAATGGCCTTTTGGCAGAATTCATCATAGAAGAGCATCACAAGAAAATGGTGACCAAAACTCTTCACAGTTTTCAAAAGTTAAATATCATGCTCTATGACAGTGACTATCAAATGACATGAAAGGATTGTTCTGATGTATATTTTTTAGTGGGCAAGAGGATGATGACATTAAGGCAGCCATAAAATCAATAATTTTGTAGGGACATTTGCTAGTTGATCAAACAAAGTTGGATAGGATAGCTACTACTCTATTTAAATGGCATAAAATAAAAATAGAAATTGAAGGTTATTTTATTGTTTGAAACCTTAGAGGGAATTTGGTTGGTTAAGATTGTATTTAATAAATTAGAAATTGCAATACAACCTAAAAAAGCAACATTTCAATATGCAATTCTTTGGTTTTGTCACCTTACAGTTGCAGTTGCAGATTGAGGCTTGAGGACGAAGAGATCACACAAGGCTTTAAAGAGGACACTGTCAAGGCTTTAGCGGAGGTAACCGTCCAACATGCCTTGCAAGGAATGGCCTGCAATACTTCAAGTCTAATTGAAATAGGCAGGCACATGTTTCAACTACAAATGTTGCAAGTAGGGGCACTTGCAGGTAAACAAACAAATGGCCCACCTCAGATCACTTGTAAGCAAGGTTCGTCATATTGATATTGAGCTTGTTGACCATAGTAATACAGTGTAAATATGCCTGGGTCAATATGACATACCAAGACTCAATATGTCAATATCACACTTGGTGTCAATATGCCTGGTATGTGTTGGTCAGCTCGATATATAAAGAATCAAAAAGGAAGCATATCGAGTCTAGGTTCAGTACTAGTACAATACAATACATCTAGTACAGGATGGTACGCACCAATATGACATACTATGCATATAAATTTATGACTTACAAGCAGGTCCTTTCTAGCTGCTATTTCACTAGAAAATTTATCCATCACTACAAAAAATAAACCATTTTGTTGGTTAGTTGTCTTCGGATGATTTGTAGTATTGAAATTCCCATTTAATTCAATAAGGAAAACACCAAAAATACCTAACAACTAAGACAGTGACCTCCAATTGTGGTCTTAGGAACTCCATCAAGATGAATACTTTTCTTTTAAAAAAAAATAGTTGTTGACCAATTTGGATGTATTACAAGATCCTATTCACTGTAGAGACTGAATAAATAATCCTCAAATAGATATGCATATTGTTTAGGAAACATATACTCAATGCAAAAGGTTGATAACTTAAATTTCACATCACTACTTAAGTTATTTGTAAAATCTGCCTTAAAAATAGCTGCTTCCCATCTTTTCCAAAGAAGACCAAAGCACTACGGAACAGTCCCTCAGAAATCAATGGACATTCAACAATAATCTAACTAGACATTTAATATTCTTGTCATATTTCCTTCAGTTATTTTCTATCAGTTTACATTTTTAGGGTGAAGAGGTGTGAAAGAGGCTTTTCATCAACAGAATGGCATATGGCAGTTCCACTAACAAAAACATGCAATACGCTTGGCATGTCTCTATGTAAGACTTCCAGCGCATGATCAATCTACATAATCTAGCATATTTAGTGAGCCAATGACAAGCGACGTGAGCCTCTCAATTGAATGCCATATTTTCGTAAAGACCAATTATAGCTCTTTTACTTGAACATTATCCACTCCATTTTAACTACCCATCTGGGATACAGATAGAAAATGAATATAGTAAATAGGTATATATCATAATGAAAATTCCGTTAAAATTGCAGCAGCAGCTGCAGCAACAGCATCAACAATGTGTGGACCTGAAAATCTATCTTCTGTACATTACAATATATAATTATGCAATAAACCAAGGTTTATCTAGTCATGTAAAACTATAATCATGATCATGCATTATCAATTGTTCAGATATGTGCTTTGAATAATCATCAACAATGAAAGACTTGTAGAATACAGCAAAAGATTCTTGAAGTCTCACATTAAGCTACAACACAGTGATTTTGGAACAGAAACAACATATGTAATCACAAAAAGCATCAAGAATCAATTTAGAACCCTACCTGATAAATTTCACTAGCATTGCTGTGGTGCACTTTGACAATTCTTGAAGTAACTTGATATCCAGTGAAAAGCTCTTTATGTCAAACAATGGGATAATCATCAACCAGTTACTGAAACCAGATTGTCTACATAAATCAAAAGAGAGAGAACAACAAGCAGTAGTTGAACATCCCATGGTTGAAGCGTTTGTTCGATTTGTAGATCCAAAAACCAATTCAATATTTCTCCTTTCACATTCAAATCTTTTTAAAAGCCCTGCACAAATAAAAACAATAATAACAATAACAATAAGACCTATTAAAGTATTGTCAGGTCCACATGACTCCAACAATAGCAAACCTGATGCAACTCCTCCAATTGAACCACAGTATTGGTGTCACCTTGATCACCCTTGGTTGTAATATATGATGACATGCAAACAGCTGTAATAAAAAGACAAATGAAACCCCATAAAACAAAGCTAATGAGTTAAAGAAATACAATTGAAACCTATAAAAATTTCAACAACAGACATGCTGAAGTGGAACCAGAAACAGCTGAATTTGATAAGGCTACCCAAATGTAAAATCTTTGTCGTTATATGATATAAAAATGTCATAAGTAATCAAAATGGACAAGCATATTCTGACATGTGCCTTTACAAAAGACAGGTAAAACTGGAAACATGCCTAGCAAAAACAAAGAAGGAAAACACATCATGAAATGTTCTAAATTAGAGATCTGGTTCTGGGATCGGTTTTGGAAAACCATATAGATAGGAAAGAAAGAGGGAACGCAAGGACACTGCCTCATGGACCCCTTGCTAACTTCACAGGTACAACAAAGTTTTTTTGTAGAGATAACATGAAAACACCTACCAACATTTGCCAATCTCCTAAAATTTAGGGATCTCTACATTGGAGGATTTAGTTCATATGCTAGATGCATATAGATTATTTTTTTTTAGAAAAAAATAGGAACGATGACAATTTTCTGCTGTTCAATTCTTCTCAACTGCTGCATGCCTCCATGAAGTCCCAAGGAAACATGAGACTAGAAAGAACTTCCTCTAGCAAAGAATGAAACCCTTTCCCTAATAATATCAAAGAATAAGAGGGAAGAGGAATCTGGTATTAAGATTTTCTTATATAGGTAAGATTTTATAAGAAGAGGCCTGTAGACTATAATCTGTGATTTTCATTTTTAGCCTTTAAATTTTTATTTCTTTCTGATCTCATTATGTTTACTATTGTTAATCATATGAAAGCATTTCTCCCTCTTTCCCCTTGTTTCATCCTGGTTTCAAATTTCCTTATTTTTTTCTTTTAAGAAGATCTGGTTTCAAATTTCATTTTTCAGGGTTTGCTTATTAATATGTTACAATCTTGTCTGAAATTTAATCTATCATCAAACATTTCAACCCACCATGCAGTAAAATAGTAGCCCAACCATTGCTAGCAAATGTGTGACTTCTTGAAAAACATTATGTAATAGAATACCTTCTTGACTAATGCATGAAAGACAACCCAAATTCCTTATGAGTTAAGGCTAATTCTTTCCCAGCTTTTGGTGCATTATTTCATAACTTCTGTTTTAACATCCAAATCACCTCTCTTAACCTCCCAATTTGTGGATTCAACCTTCAAAATGACTCTAGAACAGTAACAATTGAAATGAAAAAAGGAATCAATACAATTTTGGAAGGGAACTAGGTACAACTTAAGAGATTGGGAAAGGGATAAAATTTCTATAACAGCACTACTACAAAACAACAAAGGCTGGAATCAGAACTGCAGAATTCTTAAGATGTCTAGATGTCTTAGAACTGTATTTTAAGATGTATATTCTGTGTTACAGAAAAATGAGACCAATTAAATAATAGGTGTTAGAATTGTCAGATTTAATTTTATGAATTTTTACAACAGATAAGCTATTAAAGAATGACCCATTAACATTATCTATACAAATTAATAAAAGAGAACATAAATATCAGTTAGTAAAACAATAAAGCCAACAATGATGATGATGTAGCAGGAATTATAATAATAACAACAACAACAACAACAATAACAATAGCAGCAGCAGCAACAATAATAAAAGAGTTTATGTGACAACTCCTCAGCTATTAAGTTTCTTATGAGCAAGCAAATGTTAGACAAGAAAATTTACAATCTAATCATTATGTCATGTATGATGTTAATATTATTATATTTTAATCAACAGATTAGCAATCAAAAATACTCCAAGTTCATGAATATATTGCTGGACCATTGATTTGGATATCAAGCTAGCAAGTCTTTTCAATGTGCACATAGGTGCTGCATTGCTGTTGATATGATTAGAGAACAGTCCAATTGACTGTTTAAGCATCCTCAGTGATTGTCTTCCATACTCTTGACAGAACATGATGCCCCTTTTTCTAGTATGTTGATACAGAACATGTATCCTAGTCAGTTTCATAGTCCATGCTTTCTCATATTTGCAGTTTTACAAGTTAGTCACCCATCTTCAAAGAATAGTTCATCTGACACATGAAAAAGGAAGATTTCCACAACAAATAACTGATCCTAAAGATAGGTCAACCAAATTCGGTATGGAAAGCATTCTACTAACAACTGATCCTAAAGATAGGTCAACCAAATTCAGTATGGAAAGCATTCTACTAAAGAAAAGTACAAACATCATAAATACCTTTCATTGCGAGGTGTCGAAGGTCAACATTACTTGATAGAACTGCCTCCATTACTAAATGATTATCTGTAAAAAATTAAAAATATCCATGCATTACTAAATAATACTTTGTAAAGTAAATAATAGACAATAAAAAAATTTAAAAATCATACCGCTAAAATTTTGCTTTAGTAAATTTTTTCCTGGCCAAACTGCATTACAAAAGCTCAATAGTTCCTGCACTTTGTAAAAAACATCGGCAGAGGATGGTAAAATAGGATGACCCCCATAAATCCACAAGGTGAGCTTTTCTACGTGCAAACTCCAATTTGAGACATTGTTAAGGTTCAAACTCTCCGACTGCAACAAGAATTTCGTTGACAATTAATGCTTTAATATGAAACATGTAAGGAACATCACACTGGTCAAACATATCCTTAGAAAAGAAGAAAAAAAAATAAAAACAAGCATACCAATAAAGCATCCACTGCTTCAGGGAATCTAGGCTGCAACTTTATTA
Source organism: Calamus simplicifolius (assembly GCA_900491605.1). Taxonomy (NCBI): domain Eukaryota; kingdom Viridiplantae; phylum Streptophyta; class Magnoliopsida; order Arecales; family Arecaceae; genus Calamus; species Calamus simplicifolius. The sequence goes on along the minus strand of UESW01004942.1, from coordinate 298,855 downwards.
CTTCCTTCCTTAAACAGCTCCAAATTACCAACAAATATTCAAATTGATATGTGGTGATACTCTTCCAAAATGATATATGATGTTCAAGAATATTGGAGTATATTTGCAACAGTTTCTGTGACTCCATAATTACTTTAAGCACCTCACCTTCCAAACATCTCAAAGAATTTAATACTGGCACTACATAATACAATGTCTTTTGTCCATGGGAATAATCTATTTCAGCATTCCATTGTCTGTAAGTAAGCCGCAACAAGTTCACACACTGGATCGCATTATCAAGACGTTTATGGCAATTCTCAATGTTTCCATCTGAACTGCCCAACTCTACCAATTTCATAGAAAGTAACGGAAGAGGTTGCTCATCAATATTTATTTTATGATAAGAAATGACCTCCCTCCTGCAATCTAAAATGCAATTCCAAATGGGATGGTCCCTTTCTTGTTCAAGTATATTCAAAAAGGATTTAAAAAAATTACAATATGGTTGCAACAGGGAACTGAACCACTTGAACCATAAAATATACAATGCGAGATCATTTTCAGTTGCTTGTTCAATAGTCCAGTTTGCAGCAATGAAAAGCATCTGATTGACCAGTGCCAAATCAAATTCCACAGGCACATTATTAGACTTAACGTTCTGCTGGCCAAGAGCACTTGGAAATAAAAGAAGTTGTAGCATATTTGCTGGTATAATAGATGGCTGAACTTTACTGCTCTTGTCAAATGGGAAAGTTCCATTACTGCTCAAACTGAACTTGTATGAAGCACACTGTGAGCCCAAGAACTCCAAATACATGCAGTTTTGCTTTACATAAGCTTCTTTTGAGTACCACAAAAAATTTCTCAACGTATGGGGCACCGGCCATCCTCCTGGCAATGATAACGAATATCCTGACAGTGGATCTAAATCATACCATTCAGTACCAGATAAGTAGGAATTTTTTGCTTGCATAATTGTGTCGGTTCCCTCAGCCTCACCCAATGCTGACACGTAAGTATGCTCCCAACTTAGCTGGAGACTCCACGTGAGCTGGTTGCCATCATGAGAAGCCGCTGGAATAGTTGAATCCAACGCGTAAGCTCAAGAAGAGTAATACGTACACCAAGACGTAATCCAGCTGCTTTGGCATGCATATGTGCCTTGCTCATTGCCAAAACCAAATTGGTAACAGGTATACCAGAGAAAGTTAATAGTCTCTTCACATCGTTCGTTTCACTACTAACAGAGTCATCACAGCCTTGTCCATCAAGCAGCCAATCTGGTTGCATCAAGAAAATTTCCAATCCTCTGTTTCGCATGGCTCTAGAAACGTCACCATGCTTCGGGTCTACAGTAAGGAACATTCGAAATTTGGGATGGGCATGAAGTATTACAGGCTTCCCATCAACAAGACCGCATTCATTAATAATGATTGATCCATGTGGCTCCACCAAAGAGTTGATTCTATCAAGAACCTGAATTCAAAGACAAAAGGGATAAGCATCACACAAAATAGTAATATACATGAACAGAAAAAAAGTGATGTAGAAATAAATGTAGAAGGAGAATGAAAGCATAAAATAACTAAAATCCATCAGGGCAAGGGTCATCAACAAACCGTGGGACTGCAAAGATTTGCATTGTCTAGAACAGCCCATTCACCGCGTTCAATGGCCCTAATCAGGTCCCCTGCAACCCATTCAAAATTTGCTGATGGCTGCATCAACATTTTCCTTTGCAATTCGAGGATAGTCTTTAGGGATTTATCCAGGTCTTTGCATGACCACAACAAAGGCAAGTGAAACATTTCCAAATCATGCTTCAGCTCTTCAATAATCTCAATTAATGGACTAAGCGTGCAGTGAGACTGGGGTTTCAATGATTCAGCAAATGAAAATGCTGAATTATAATTTTTAGCTGCCAAAAATGAAAACCACTTCACAAATAGATCTTTTCTACTATTTATTAAATCCTTCCAGTTGACCTCCAACCGTAGACTGAAGTACTCATCAACATAGCGTTCAACCTGGGATATAACTGCTTTAAAACTGCGATAAAAACTATACTGCTCAAAGCATCCAAGTAACTCAGAAACATCAGTTCCAGAAGAAAGGTTTAGTTCAGTCAATTCATTCCTGTGAGCTGAGCGAGTAACCGAACAAGTGAAGTTTTCCCAGATGAACATGGGCCAACTAAAATACAAAGCCATTGCTGTTGTACACAGTGAAGAGCAGCTTCCAAGCTATGACAAATCCCTGGCAGTATATTGACCTGGCTTTTTAATATTTTTGTAGGTTGAAAATGATTTCTTTCAACATATGCATTCCCCATTATCAAGTGCTTTGGATTGATGTGGAGTCTTGGTGACAGAGTCACTGATGGTTTCAACCCAAATACAGCTTCATAAAGCTTCAGAACTTCTTCTCGGTCAGCTGCAGTACGCATTCTCTGAAGGTATACTATATTTAAAAAGCTGTCAACCTTGGCATTCTCAGGTGCACCTTCAAATAAGAATTCACAATATAAGAAGGCTATGTTAACCAACAGACAATGCAACAATAGTCCATAATGCAGCCAGCAAAACCTTGGTTAAACGCAGCTAACAATAGAAAGGATTTGGAAAACAAATAAGTCTGAAAAATTATTTCTAAGTTGTACCTTCTATAATTTGGCATGATCTAATGACATCACGTAGATTGAACTCCCAGGGAGAACCTTCTTGGCCATATTTCCGATAAATCATTGTATCCTCATAAAGACGATTGTTAAAGAAAATGAGTTTTGAAAGTAGTGTTGGCGGGATTGATGGATAGCGTGATTGACAGATGAAAAGATAATCATCAGCAGCTAGCTCATCCACATAAACCTAAAAATAAATTGCAGAAAATAATGTTAATGACATCAAATAACATTATTTAAAAAGACAACATAAATGAAAGTAAAAATCAACACTAGTATCACCAGTCCAACTAATTTTCTATGTTATATCTACTACTTAATTTATTTAACCAACCTTAGTAAAGCGATTAAGAAACGACTTTGGGAGACCTTTCCTGCCACCACCCTGACAAGAAGGATTCTGACATGCAAAAACTCGGAATGAAGGAGGGCATTTAAATGTTAAACCCAGCTCTGGTATGAAGACCTCAGCACGGTGGTCCAAAATAGCATTCAAACCCTGAAATTTCAAATCTTTTCTATAATATAACTATAGAAAGAAAACAACAGAGCTGGATGAAAAACCAATATGGATAAGTGAAGTGGCCATGCCTCAAGGACAGATTGAGGAGCAAGATTAAGTTCATCTAACAAAACCCAGCTGCCATTCTTTAAAGCCTGCAGAAATAAATGGATTCGGAATAAATCATAAGTAGCAATGCAAAAAAAAGGGGATGCTAAAATGCACAAAGGTATTGAGTACTCAACCTGGAGAAGGATACCATCAGACCAAGAAAATTCCATTCCAGTCTCTCCCTGAACAGGCAAGTCTGATCCCAAAAGATCCAACATGTCCGTCTGGTGAACAGGCAAGGAAAGGTCAAATCGCTTCCTAAAGCTGACCAAACTCTAACTACAAGAAGAATAGTATTAAAGATCTTGAACCTGTTCGGAGAGGTTGATCCGCACAACGTTGTGACCAGAGTATTCTGCCAATGCAACAACTAAACTCGTTTTCCCAACACCTGGACTACCTTCCAACATAACTGTAACAACTTCTGATGTGAGTCATTGATATGATAAGAAATAAGAAGCATCAGAAATGCCCATTGCTAAACACGAATTATAGAAGTTATCCTGACAAACCTGGTTTGGAAAGTTGCATTGCACGCAGCACCCGCAAAGCATTCCTGCTAGTAGTAGGCGCCAGAAATTCGAATCCCTCGTGCTTACACTCATTGCTACCTAAATAAATGAGTATAGCATTATGAACACAAAAAGTTTACAGAAACAATTATATCCAACAAAAGTGAAACTTATTGGTAACAAAGCCAAGGCGTGCCAGGTCATCATTTTGAAATGCAAAAAGCAAGTTGCACAGTGATGCAATGCACTAAAAACCAAGACAGCATTTGTCACAGAGGTGAGGCAGGCATAAATCTTGGGACAAACTACATGCCAAAAAAAAAAGGAAGGAATAAAGAAAGAATAGTTATCCAGTCAAATCCACTTAAGCAAGTAATTATTCCAAATTCCATGGAAAGGCTAGTGCGCATCATTCCCCAAATAATGTCCGCGTGTTCCCTCTTCCTCCTTTCTATGGACAAAAAAACCCAAGCCTAGAGTTATTCCAAAATTTTAGCCCAATGAAAAACAAAAAAGGAAAAACTTCTCGGGCAACTAGTTCAAAAGGGATAAAACTATTCTATCTCATTTTTCTTATTACCAAACAAAACACAGCCCAAAGTACCATCTTCCCACATCAGCACTATAATGACAACATGGTGACCACATAGACAGTTTGAGGAAATGAATAGAGCAACTAAAAAATAATGAAGTAATGAAGATTAGATAAACCAAGAATAGTTAAACTAGTAAAGGAAGGCTTCACTGAAATGCATCAAGACATAATAGGAAGCGTTTGCAAATAAACATATGCATTGGTTAACATCGACACCAATGCATCATATACACATCTGTCATTAAGTATTGCTCAGTAAGCAAAAAACAACAAGAACAATAATAACAAAGCCTTAATCCCAAACTAGTTGGGGTCAACTACACGAATCCTTTTTTTCATTCTACTCGGTTTAAAGTTTTATTTTGTGTAAAATGCAAAGATATTAAAATTTTCGATTTATAAGAATACAGGATATCCTTACTTTACACAATATGCACATGTTCATCTGTATTTATTAAATATGTCAAAACTAAAGAGCAGTTTTGGCCAACAAATTACAAGAAATCACAAAAAAAATTGAAGAACAGTATATCAAAGCCATGCTCAACTTTAGTTTTGTCCAACAATGAAGTGCAAAGATGAGCTTATCAGTGTCATACTTCCCACCCTAGGTCCAAGATGCTCCACCAGTAGTAGGATTCTTTCTCAAAGAAACGAATGTTGGGACTAAAGATACGTCCAAAATTTACCATGCCATGCACCCTCCTTTAAGATTTTCATGAGCCCTAAAATTAAAATTCCATCCATTCAATCCAAAATCACATAGCACAAGTCCTCACATGGAAACAACGTCATCCTAACTTCCTGAGAAGCTTGAATTCTCTCTGATCCTAATTTCTCTCTACTGTGTGTCTGTATCCCATACCTACCTTCCCAAACAAGGTTACCTCTCTTTATTTTTCAGCAGCAAAAGATATGGTCAATGGATGATCAGAGAAGACAACTATGAAGGTGTCACTACCAATAAAGTTTTGTATTTTCTATTTTATTGCATATTCATGTGGGCTCTGTTTCAATGCCAAAGCTAAATATGATTTATAACTGATGCCTTCAAAGCATTTGATTTCAACTTTTCAAGAGTGTTTGATTTATAACTATTTTTCTACAATATGTTTACTGCTTATATCATGTTTTAAAGGTTCTGACGGAGTTTTACGCTAGCTGTCAACTACCTAACGCAACCCTCCTCCTTTACCCCGGCTTGGGACCGGCCTTGATGGAGGGCTAGGACGTCCCCGTTAAGAGACGCGTTGCATATGGAAGCTTTGAAAAATAAGCAAAGGGCGCCGCATCGATGCCCAAGCGCGGTAATAAGTGAGCAAGGATTCCTACACTATGAACGAGTGCGGGTAAAGAAGTTAGTCCATGATAATCAGCTTAGAGTAGCAACTTGGAGCATAGGAACACTAACAGGTAAAGCTATGAAAATAATGGACACTATGATTAAGAGAAAAGTAAATATAATATGCTTATAAGTGATAAAATGGATAGATAAAAGATCTAGAGAAATAAAAAATAGGATATAATGATGTTTCCTTCTATATGTTTATAATGATATTTCCTTCTATATGTTTTTGTGAGTAACATGGGTTAATCAACTTTTTTAAAGGAAATATATATATATATAAGCAAATTGTTGTTAAGAAAAATGTAAATGATAGGCGGTGATAATTTGGTGAACTCCAAATGCAAGAAAATAACCATTGGCAATTTTTTTTATTTTCTATGGGATTTACATTGTATGGCATGTCCAGACCTCCCCATACGAATCTGGAACTACTACATCACCTTCTTCTGCAGACTTTGATTATACACCATGGTTATGATTAATCAACTTGATGCATCTCAAGTATTACAGTTGTTATGCAAATTGCCAAAGATTTCCTTCTAAGAATGCATTGTGAATTTTTAAATCGATTAATTCTAAAACATTTGATATCAAAGTGCCCTTAATGTTAGATCATGTTCCACCATTTACAATAGAATGAATTTGCAATTTCAATCCAACCATCCAAGTTATAACCATCTACAAAAAATAGATTTCCAGCATGCCTCAAGTGTATGCTTTACAATCATTTCAACTTGTATAGAGAATTCGAAAATCAAAAGTTATAATTGCACTATATACAGCACCAAAATTTATAAAAGAACCAAGCTGCAAGTAATTGTGGACATCCATGATGATGAAGTTTTCACTGATATGTAAATTAGTACAGCAGCTCATTTAAAAAAAAACTGAATCAAGCATTCTACCACATGATAAAAACATTGCTACTCTACAAAATGGCATAGATACTACCTCATATAAGCCAAGTACCTTTAGCAATGTAGAATGGCTTGATACCAAAGAGATCTTCTGAATGAGAGTCAATGCAGAATAAGCTATCTGCAAGCTTTAGATCTCCCCATCCATAGTTTTCCATTTTAGACAACCGCGAGTCAACTAAACTACTATCAGCCACCTGCTTTATCAAAAAATTATGATTTTCATACCACCTATATGAACCGTGTAAGCTATAAAACAATGTTTAAGGGAAGACCAAATCTATTATTTATCTCAGATAAACAAACAAAACTATTAAGTATAATTAAGGATCAGCACAGAAGGAAATGCCCCTAAGGATATACATTTTACGAATTTGGATTTTTAGCACTTAAAATTCCAAAACAAATACTCAACTCAACTCAACTCGACTCAACTCATCTAAGCCCTTTCCCAACTACATGGGGTCGGCTACATGAATCTGCTTCCTCCATTCTACTCTATTCAGGACTAAGTCAACACTTAAGTTACAAATAGTTATATCTTTCTTAATTATTTCTGTCCATGTTAGTTTAGGTCTATCTCTACCTCTATCAGTACCATGGACTGTTAAAATATCGCTATTTTTCATTGGAACATCTAAAGGTCTTCGTTATATATGACCAAACCACCTTAATTGGTTTTCTCTTATTTTATCTTCAGTTGAGGTTACTTTTATCATTTCTTGTATATGTTTATTTCTAATTCTTTCTTTTAAAGTTTTACCACATATCCATCTTAAAATGTGCATTTATGTTACACTTAATTTATTCACATGTTTCAGTATTGTCGAACATGCTGTTCCATATAGCATAACTGGCCTAATAGCAGTTTTATAGAATTTATCTTTTAATTTTAATGTGATGCGTTAATCATACAATATTCCCAATACACTCTACTTAATCTAGCCTGCTTTAGTTATATGATTCACATCTTCACCTATTTCACCTTTTTGCTGGATAATTGATCCCAAATACATAAATTTTTCACTCTTTGGTATCTCTTGACTTACAATCTTCACTGTTTCTTCATTTGCATTTCTACTTCTACTAAAATTACAATTTATGTATTCAGTTTTAGTTCTACTAATCTTGAAACCTTTAGATTCTAAAGCCTCTCTACAAATCTCTAGCTTAGCATTTACTACTAAATTCCAGATGGCTAGTGGGATACAGTAGACCTAGAGGCTTCAATTACTTTGACTACTTTGGAGGTTTTAATGATATAAAATAAACCATATCATGATAAAACTCAACTCAACTCGTCAACTCATCTAAGCCTTTTCCCAACTACATGGGGTCGATTACATGAATCTGCTTTATCCATTTTGCTTTATCCATTTTGCTCTATTCAGGACTAAGTCGACACTCAAATTACAAATAGTTATCTTTTTTTTAAATTATTTATGTCCATATTAATTTAGATCTACATCTACCTCTATCATTACCATGGATTGTTAAAAAATCACTCTTTCTAACTGAAGCATCTAAAGGTCTTGGTTGTATATGTCCAAACCACCTTAATCGATTTTCTCATTTTATCATCAATTGGAGCTACTCCTATCATTTCTCGTATATGTTTATTTCTAATTCTATCTTTTAAAGTTTTACAACATATCCATCTTAACATGCGCATTTCTGTTACACTTAATTTATTCAAATGTTTCAGTATTGTCTAACACTCTATTTGATATAACATAGCTGGCCTAATAGCTATTTTATAAAATTTTTCTTTCAATACTCCCGAAGCACTCCACTTAATCCATCCTGCTTTTAACTCTATGATTCACATCTTCACCTATTTTATCTTCTTGCTGGATAATTGATTCCAAATACCTAAATTTTTCATGAAGTATATTTTGCTGGATAATTGTTGGATAATTCATATCATAATGAAACTAAAAGTGAAATTTGAATAAGATGGATGCGCGACATATGCATGAAAAAAAAAAAGTGAAAACAACAAGTTAAAGAAGTTATATTAAAGAAGCAATAGCATTATAAATTGTATCCAAATGAGAAACAACATGAGGAAAGGTAAAATAATATAAATAAACCAAGAAAATGATGCAGTAAAAAGGCGAAAATTTGAAAGTGAAAGCTTCATATAAAAAAAGGATGACAAAAACTATATGTATGTAGTAACTAAAAGAAACATTATTTGAAATGAAAAGATTAATGAAGTGATATATCCTTTGCTATAAGCTGGATAACAAATGGGGTGCAAGAATAGTGATGAATTGGAATAGTGATGGTAAATGACCAATGGTGGTCATGAACAAGAATTCAAGTCTTGGTGGGACATCCAGCAAAACATGGGGATGGGGAATTGTCCTAAGCATTGAAACCAAGGTTCGGAATCACAAATCAGTGCCGAACCAATACGAGTGCCAAACCATTGGCATACCGCCATTCGGCCCTTTTTGCAATTTTTTATTTTTTATGGTTTTTTAATTTTTTTTTTTATGTGGTAAATAAGGCTAAGATCCGTTTATGAGCTCACATCCTCTCTCTCTTTTTTATTTTCATACAAAATCATTTAATTAAATGCCATCCTTTCTCCTTTTTCCTTTTTTTTCATTTACTTAAAAATAATAGGTCAACTCTCTCTCTTCTCGAGAACAAAGTCGGAGAATTTCAAAAAATCACACTTTAGCAAATAACAAGTTAAGAAACTTCCACTTTGGATAAAAATCTTTAAAAATCACTCTAACTTAAAAATGATGACAAAACAAGATATCAAAAAAATTTATCTTAGAACATAATTTATAAGGCCTTGGTCAACACTTGATCAAACTTATAGAGCTCTCCGACAAGATCACAATAACAGTAAACCTCATACTAACATATACCAACTTAATCCATAGTTCAACAAAATAATGAAATTAAACTTATCATAAAATTCTAAGGTTCAAGTATTTTCTGGGGTCCATACTATGATGTGTCACTGGACCAAAGGTCCCCAATTAAGAAAAACATCCCAATCTTCGATCAAGCATCATTATTTGGACCCTAAAAAGTACATTTTAACCTTGAAATTTTATGGCAAGTTTAACTTTATTTTAATAAATTGGGGATTAAATAGGCATAAGTCAGTGTAAGGTTCCCTGTTATTGTAATTTTATCTAAATCTAAAAATTATAAGTTTGACCAAATGTTAACCAAACCTTACAAAATGTATGTTAAGATAATTTTCTCTGGTAACTTATTTCTCATCATGTATAAGCTAAATTAATTCTCTAAGATTTTTATCCAACTAAAGCACTATTTCCTAAAATTCTCAATTTTTTCTTGAAGCAAGAGTTGACCTTTTTCTTAAGAAACTTAATTTTTCTTATATTTTTTTTGTTGAATTCAAATGGAAGGTATTCCCTTATTCCACAAAAAATCTTAAATATATAAAAAGAAAAAAAGGAAAGAGAAGAAAAGATGAAATTTACTTGAATGGAAATAAGAAAGAGGAGAAAAGCTCACAAGAAGAGGCTCTCAACTTCATATATCACATAAAAAATGAAAAAAAAATGAAAACTATAAAAAAATTAAAAAAAAGGTTGAAAAAAAGGTGAACCCACTTTTATACCAACCAAAAGGGTAAATCAAACAGAATTCCAGGCAGTTTGGTTCGGTTCAGCAATCAATGATTGGAATAGACCTTTCCACCATCTCATCATCCCATTCAATGCATCCTAAGAAATTCCCCAATCTCTATTTTTGGGATAGTGTGACAGTGTGTCACGCCCCCAGTGCATTGCATTCCGAGATGAAGGAAATGACTAGGACAATGCCCATCCTACGCCAGCCCTTAGTAAGTCTTATAAAACCTCAGCAATTACTAGAAAATCTGCATCTCGATGAGATTGAATGGATTAGAATGGATGTATAGAGCAAAATATAAATATAGAAGAACCTAAGAGCTGCTAACAAGTGCAATCATTACATGTTCTAGGCATCAATTGCAGTTTGCGACAAATAACATGAGTAGCACTATGGCAAATTTATGATCACTTTATTATAGCAAGCCATGCGTATACCTCACTACATATATTGCAGCATGGAGATAGTAAGGTGCAATTACTAGCATAGAACTGAATGGATCAAAATAGTAAGAGCTGCTAACAAAACTTGCATTTCTAGGCATTTGCAGTTTGCCCAAATGTAGCTATGGCAAATTTACAATATGCAAGCCATATACCTAACATATGCATCAATATGGTTAGCCTAGTACCTATGTATTCAAATTAACAAAATGCACCAATTACCCTTGGGTCATTATCTAAAAGGCTTCCCGAAAACATTTGGGATTTATAGGGGCAGGGGTGCTAGTTACGTCTTGATAAGGAGCATGAGGCATCGATAATTTTAGCATATGTGACATTGATGTTATTGTTTATACTCAAATAGATTTGAAAATGACTTATTAGACTTAGCTTTTAGATATCGTACATGGAATATGAGTTATGCGATTTACATAATCCAATATGCTTAATTGATGGTTTTTACAAGTTCATTTTACATATAAAAAAATCCATTCAGTTATTGTCATGTCCCATATGCATCTCAACCTTGAATATCTATTGTATCAGTGCATCATGTATACATCCATTCTTCATAGTTGGGTGGCCCATCTTGTATGAACAGAGATTTGGCCAGAAAAATTAATAACAAAAGTGCACAGCATAATTAATTACCTTTAGTTTTTTCAAAAGGAAAGACAAAGAAAGCTCTCTCAACATTTTAGCATCGTTTTTGGATATACCCGTCCCTGCATAGTTAAGATTGCAACATTAACAGCTAAGAATGCAGTGGCATTTAAGATACGATCCACAACAAAATTAAAAAAAATAAATAACCATTGACAGACAAATCTTCCTACTCAAGAAACAATAATTACCATACAGAAGTACAGAATAATAGAAAATCAGAGATATGAATACCAGATGTATATGTACAATCCACACAGTTCACTCTTATAAATAAAAGAAAAAAAGAAAAAAAAAATGCAGGAATCACTGGAATAGAGCCACACATCCTTCATCAAGGAGCACCAAAGCCGCATTACACAAAAGAATCCTACAAGGGCTCCAAAGAGGATTAACGGACGCACCAAAAAGTTCACTTTTTTCCTTTCCAAGTACAAATATTTATGTGACTAGAATAGAGCAAATACCATATAATATCCACATTATCCCACACCAAAAGAAGAAAAAACGTGATAAAAGAAGCCAGCAGAACACAATGCATTTTGTAATGCAAAATTTCCACCTATCTAGTAGTAAACTACTCCACCCTATGTGATGGAGTATTTTGTTTCAGAGCAAAGAGAATTACAGGTATATTAACCTATTACTTCTGGTTAACTTATTCCACAACAAAATGCAGCTTAGATTTCTTTTCTTTAACTTCATCAGTTCATCCAAACAATCAATCAGTTTTGAAAATCTGGTTTTTCAAATATTAACCTGAACTGTAGGACATTAGCTAGATTATTTGAATGTTGAAATACCCATGTATGCAAGCTAAACAAGCTGGTACAGGATAGCACTAGCAGATAAAAATGATCAAAAGAAAGACTCCAGTAGAAACATGTTTAGAATTTCTTTTTCTGACCAGAGAGGTGCAACAGTGATCCCACATTGCTTGATGAACAAGCAAGGGTCTAACCAGAGCCATTTGAACGAACCATTATAACACTAATAATAATTATGATACTAAAATATAGCAGATGAATCATCATTCTCTACGTATACTATAATTTATAAAATAACTCTACTCTATTATAAATCCAACATGAACTCCTTGGTCATGATGCACTGTTGAAGGGTCAATTGAATACCCATAAGTCATATACTCACATATAAAGAAGAAATACTACATGGTATACAAGAACTGCTAGCTTTTTAGGGCAAAAAAGACCTCCCATGCTCGCACCCTTTTCCACCAAAAAAAAAAGAAAAGAAAAGAAAAAGAACTCAACTCAACTCACCTAAGCCCTTTCCCACTTTCCCAACTCCATGGGATCGGCTACATGAATCTGCTTCCTCCACCCTCCTCTATTCAGGACTAAGTTGACACTCAAATTACAAATAATTATATCTCTCTTAATTATTTCTGTTCATATTAGTTTAGGTCTACCTCTATCATTACTATGGACTGTTAAAAGATCATTATTTATAACTGGAGCATCTAAAGGTCTTCATTGTATATATCCAAACCACCGTAATCGATTTTCTCTCATTGTATTTTCAATTGGAGCTACTTCTATCATTTCTCGTATATGTTTATTTCTAATTCTATCTTTTAAAGTTTAACCACATATCCATCTTAACATTCGCATTTTTTTTACACTTAATTTATTCACATGTTGTCTTAGTATTGCCCTGGCGTAATAGTAATTTTATAAAATTTTTCTTTCAATTTTAATGGGACGCTTTAATCATACAATACTCCCGAAGCACTCCACTTAATCCATCCTGCTTTATGATTCACATATTCACCTATTTCACCTTCTTATTGGATAATTAATCCTAAATAGCTAAATTTTTCACTCCTTGGTATCTATTAACTTACCGTCTTCATTGTCTCTTCATTTATATTTTTACTTTCACTAAAATTACATTTCATGTATTCAGTTTTAGTTCTACTAATCTTGAAACCTTTATATTATAAAGCCTATCTCCAAATCTTTAGCTTAGCATTTACTCCAGAATTTGTTCCATCAATCAACACTATATCGTCTGCAAATAATATATACCATAGGATATCATCTTGAATATATTTAGTTAATTCATCCATAACTAGTGCAAAAATATATGAACTTAAGGCAGATCCTTGATGTAAAGCTACAGTAATTAAGAACTAACTAGTTTCTCCTATTATTGATTTAACAATAATTATTGCTCCATAATACATAAATTTTATCAATGTACCGTTTCATATCCATCCCTCTGTTTACCCATATATCCATTAAAATCTCCTCATATATATATATATATATATATATATATATATGCTTTCTTTCTTGCATTACTTCATTTATGTCTTCCCAAAATTATATCTTAGTTTATTGGTCTAATCCTACTTGTGCATATGCACTAATTATATTAATTATATTATATCTCAATTATAAGTTTTAATAATATAATCCAGTCTTCATCACCACCTCCACGTAAAATTCATGTTTACAATTATTCCTACTCTATTTCTATTTTTATGTTTTTCCTATAATATAATTTATATCCTATTTCTCTATTGATCTTTCACCTATCTATTTAATCTCTTGTAAGCATATTCTTAGTATCCTACTACTATTACTCAATCCAGTAACCTTAACATTCCTTAGTGTTTTTCACCTGTATTCTCTATTTCTCTAGATCTTTCACCTATCTATTTAATCTCTTGTACCTTTACTTAATCATAGTTATCTCTATTGCCTTACTGTTAGTGTTCCTATGTTCCAAGTTGCTACTCTAAGCTAACTATTATGGACTAATTTCTTTACTCGCACTCTCTATGCAGGAACCCTTACTCAAAAAAAAACCAAGAATCAAAATGGCACTAGCTAAGAAAATAACCAAGAACTACAAGCTTGTCTATGATATTTAAAAAACATAAAACTAAAATTTCATAGTTGAGAAAATACCCAAATTTAGGCCATCGAGTAGAACAAGAAACGCCCCATGTATAAATGCATACTCAGATCCAAGACTTCCCTCAGTCACATTTATAAAAGAAATCCAGGACAACAGATCTCTCACTGTGAGCGTCCTCCCAATTTGCAATTGATTGAACCACTGTTACAGAAACAGAAAACAGAGAGCTGGTTGTTATATCATAGGAAAATAAGAGGACAGGAATAAACAATGAGGCCATATGGAATCTTTTTTCTGGAGGCAGTTAAAGTGAGAATACATAATTAAAAACACTTCTGACAAATAAACAATAAGATAACATCCCTAACTTGCAGGCATACTGAGAGAGCGAATGTTCTTTCTAACTTGCAGCCTGGTGATTAGGTCTTGGACCTCAAACAAGTTCTTCTATCCATACATCCAATAGGTGCAGTAAAAGTACACTAAATAATAAATGAAAGCTTGATTGTAAGCAAGTCTTCCGGTATTCATGAAGGAGCGCATCTACACATTTAAAAAGCTTAACAAGTACTACAGAACAGGTATCTCCAACACTCATCATTGAACGAGACATTACGCTGATCGCATGAACAACTCATGCAATCTCAAAGTAAAATAAGAAACAAAACAAATTGTTACATACCTGCCAGAACATTAATATATAATCTGCAAAGCACAAGAGTTCTGATTTAATGAACCTGTATCATGAATCAAGGGATAAACAAATTCATCTAACTTTTCTGGTCAAAAAAGAATAAGAAAAACAAAAAAAGAAAAAGGGAAAAAGACCAACAAACACATATACAAAACCACCAACATGCAGCAAAAGCCACACAACCTCCATAGCGATGTAGACATTATATCCAATTCATGCAGTGCTCACATACAAAGTGGGGAAAGGCATGGTACGTGTTGTCTATTGGCAGTTCTCATACACATGTTCGTAGGTTAAGTACCCTGCACGGAAATGACGCACATACCTCTCAATGGCAATGCTCTTAAGTTCATTAAAATCATTAACGGGAGGAACCCATATCTCAGTAAATCGATTTCTCAGTGCTGGAGATAGCTCCTTCTTTCCATAATCGCCTCCCGGATTCATTGTTGCAAGAATGAAGAAGTTAGGATGTGCAGTTATCTTCTCAAGAACAGAACCCCCTTTCTCGGCTAATGACTACAAAAATAGCAATCAGATTAGATGAAAGTCAGCAAATAGAATATACAGTAAAAGAAGGACTTGATAGGAACAATCATAGGACATTTTAAAATTTTCATCAAACCCCAAAGCATAGAATCAACAACACATGATTAACAATTGTAATATAAAGATAGCAATTATCCACCTCACAAATCATCCAAGCTAACAAAATGAAAGTCCAAAAGCACTATAATAGATACAAGAAAATTAGCCAAGTGAGTTCAACAGGCCCAATATGGCATCAGCTCTAGGTCCTTATATTGAAACACCTGTTATGAACCAACTAATCATTGATTTTCTAAATAGCCTGAGGCTTTTATGGTTTACACCTTTATGTGCAGTGATGGAAGTTGAAGATGCATCTTTAATATTTTCATCACTATCAGATGCAACGAACAATGGTAAAAATACAGTACAGCATGCGTAGGCACATTACGGACTTCACATCAGAGCATATGAGCTTAAAGAAGATTGCAGCAAAGACAAGGAATTCCAATAGAAAGAGATAATGTTGAGAAACAAAACAGGTATAATAAAGGATAGACTAATAAGTGCTGATAATCAGGAAATGTAAATACTCTTTAAGGAAGAGTACTCTCAACATTAGAGCCAAGGAATTCCAATAGAAAGGGATAATGTAGAGAAACAAAACAGGTATAATAAAGGATAGACTAATAAGTGCTGATAATCAAGGAAATGTAAATATTCTTTAAGGAAGAGTAATCTCAACATTAGAGCCTCCACTCTGTCCAAGTTCCACTCGGAAATTAAATCAGCTAAAACAACTGACTTCTTAAAATAATTGGAACATCAGAGCAATAGATAGAATATGATCTTGAATCACACAACATTAAATCTAAAACTGCTGGAAGCAGACAAGGAGAGAGAAAGGAACAGCCGGTAAATAAACCTCAATGAAATGATGAGACAATGTTTAAAAATTTAGGTCAAAGCTACGGATAACAAAGAAGTGCACTAAAAGAAAATGAGAGGAAAAAGCTTAAAAGGCCCAAGGACAAGGCTTCTTGTTGCAGTCAAAACCAAGTGGAATGCATGAATGTCTTTGTACGCCACTGCTTGGGTTGCTCTCGCTTTCATTTTTCTCTTAAGCTTCTTATCTTTTTTATTTGTAATACTTTCAACACAAAGTTCTAACTTATCAATAACAGTAAAATTAGAATTTGGGAGAGAAGTGGATTGCAGATCAAATAAAATGCATTCCAACCAACAATAATATGATTTTAGAGAAAGTGTAACAAACATGAGATCCTTTTCTTTTTTTAAGGGAAACAAACATGAGATCTTGACAATATGTTTAGACATTATAAGTTTTAGTTACAACTGTACCACAGATTCATATCAACATGCCAGAATTAGAGTATCTTGTAGTGCTCCTATATAAGAAATACTGTTAACATACAAAAAAGCACAAACAATCATTTTCAGATTTTTGGCACATCGTGATGTTATGGCAAGAGTGATGACCAAAAGCAAAGAAAACGACCACAAACTCAAGGAACCGATTTGAGATTATGATAGGAAGGTGAACTAAGGAGACAGTTCCCTGCCAGGGCAATCAACATTACAAGATGTAATTTTTGGGAAAGAAGAAATTTGCCCAAATTCAGCATAATTGTTTGTGGCACCATCTAGGAAGTCACAAGATTAAAAATGAGTTGTTGCTCAACAACTTAATTTTAAGTTACAGTAAAAAGGGTCAAGACTAAGCCTATATTGCTTCACTAATCACAGGAAAATCATTGCTGAAACAAATGAAGAAGTGTTATAGGATATCTACGGCATACTGTTGATTGCTAAACAAGTATGGCTGAATGACAAATTGATATTTGCAGCAAAATAAATTGCCCTCTAAACCAGTAGAATGAAAACAAAAGAATATGAATGACATACGTGGACAACCCCCACCATGCAAGCACCCCCCCCCCCCCCCCCGCAAAAAAATAACAAAAAAACAAAGCCACAACAAAAAAAAGGAAGGTAAAATGAAAAATCACCAAGTCAGCACATATGGCAAATAGATCATAGAGGCTGGCTCAATTGAAGGAAAAATGATGGAGATTTAATTGAGATACCTGGGCATGTGCAAGGGTTGAAAAGGATGTGCAGGTCCTGAAAAGAATCAATATTGAGGGAAACAAAATGCAACACTCATAACAGTTGGAATAGACCTTAATGGCATGCAAGGATACAGAAAAACTAAATGGGTAGTTTGGACAAGGCTTATGTGTTATATGCAAGTTACAAAGACAAACTTCTGGTGTTTTATGATCAAAAAGATTCAAATGAAGACGAGCAAACATCCTTTTTCTTTTGTAAATGAAAAGATCAAAAATATTTAAATGAAGACAAGCGAACGTCCTTTTTCTTTTGTAAATGAAAAGTTAATAGCAGTGAACTTTCATGAGCTTAAATATGAAAAGATTAACATGAGAAATCAACCAATTAAAAAAATAAAAAACATAAAAAAGGCAAAGAATAAACTGTACCTACTTCCAAAATATTCTGATAACCAACAACCCATTTGTAAATTTAGTAAACCCGTACATGCAATAGAAATTACACAACACACCAAAATGTTCTTATGTGAGGATTATGTTTCCAAGGACTTACAGTTTTTCAAGTTGCATTTATAAATGCAGGTTTTCTTCACATATGGAAGACTAGATACAACAAGACAAATGTAAGGACTAATAAAGCTATATTGAGATTTCTTTATCCAAATAATGCATAAATAAGCAGTGAATAATCAAGACTGCATTAACAGGTATTCACACAATGAAGTGAATGAGCAAATGAGAAACTTCATGGATATTAGTTATCTTAACCAAGCTCCCTCAGAACATAGATTTCATTGAACTTTCAAGACAGAGAATCCAGATTTCCAAGAAAAGAAATGACGGTCTTCTATAGAATTGTTAGTTTTAAAAAAGAACAAACACCAATAGGCTCAGCTGTTTTCCCCTGCTTCTGACGGCAGCAATTTGTCAAATTAAGTCAGTAGAATAAGAGAAAAGTCTCCTGCTGATATGGAATACTAAGTTTTGTCCTATCATCATTCACATGTTATTAAACAGAATCCAAACAAGATGATCAGCCTCCTATATCTGTTAGAAGTAAATTTATTTCCTAATAGAGGAAATGCCCACCAATTTCCTTTCTGGTTCCAAAACGCTGTTCAGCCGTTCAAGAACACTATCATCAGCCAAGGAAATTTCATCCACAAGAAAAAGGTCTCCATCCTTCATCGCTTGCACAAGTGGTCCATCCTGCCAAAGGAATATGGTCTGCCACTTCTGCTGCAGCTGCAACAGATCCAGTTTAATTTGTTCAAATGCCTCGAGATCTTGTTGAGTCGTACCAGGATGCAAGGATTCATTTTGTTTGTAATTATTAAGAATTTTATTTAGCTGACTTATGGTCATGGAACCTTGTGATGTGTCTGAAGATAATGCCTGCATGACATGAGAAGAATATATCAACAAGAGATATTCATGATGCTATAATTGTTGCAATCACCCAAAGATACAGGAGCAAAGTAAAACAGCACATACAACATCTCCTGCGAAGTGAAGGAAAATTTTGGATTGCTTCACCCTTTCAATGTTATGTTTGAATTCCATAACTAGTCTTGATCTATCTCGCACTGGATAAAATCCCTGGTAGAAAATAGAACATGTTAAGATAGTAAAAGATGTCACACCAACAAGCACTTTGGAATCATCGGACTAGTAGCCAAGCTATTAACAAAAAGGAAACTTACAAGAATACAAAGAAAATCTAGAAAATGTGAAAACTGTGAATAAAACATAAACCCACCCCAATGAAGTCTGAAGTCTCAGTGTACTGATGGCAATTCAAAGTGTGCAATCTTGCCCTCAAAACAATACTCAACAACTGGCAAACTGTAGTCTTCCCACCACCAGTTTCACCAACAAGAAGAACAGGCTCACGTAACTTGTAGCAACGCTCCACAAGAAAATATAACCTCCACATGCTTTTGGTCCATGTAATACTACAAAGAGTAACAAGATATGATGATCAAATTTAGAACACCAGAGAGAACAAATGCAATACATATGCGATGACAAAGCCAGACTCACTTTCCAATGTTCTCCTGCACTCCTGGATGCCTAGAGAACTCAAAAACAGCATCACCCTGGCCTCTTTCCTGCATTCAAAAAGGAATCTAACATAAGATTGTTATCCATCAAAATAAGAACCTTATGTAATCAAACAAGGAACATGCAGCAAAAATAATCATCGCTAGGCTAGAAGCACAAAAAACAACAACAATAACAACCCCAACAACAACAACAACAACAATCATCCTAGGCCAAAATCACAAACATAGAAATCATTCAGCATAAATACTATCCCATTATGGTCATATGGTTTAATTGAAATAGATATGCAATAACCATCAGTAAGTCAAACCAACCAAAGCAATAAAGGGAGGAAAATAAAACATGAAAGAGTTAGCCCCCTCAAAACGCACTGCTGCCTGATAAATGAAGCAATATCTTTACTCAACAACAACAATAACAACAACAAAACCTTAATCCCATACTGGTTGGGGTATGTCTTTAATCAACACACAAAAAAAAGTAAACAAATTTCTCAGCATGGAGAAAAGAAAGGAAGGTAGCATCCAAGACATAAAAGCAAACCACCTTACTTAACAAGATGACACCAATTCCACAAGCTCAAAAATTACCAATACAAGTCAGCTATAATATGTAGAATAGAAATAGCATGATATATATGTTCATTTTCTTTGGTTCCACAGGATCATTACAAATTTTTCTTGTTATTGAAAAACAAGCATCAGTTTGTTTCCATTTAAATCATTAGAAGTATTACATACCCTTAAACATCCAAGATTATGTCAAATAAAACAAAAGAACAACTATTTAATAATTTGCTGGACAAAACTATCATGAAGCATGTGTGGCCAACAAATTAGAATTACATCAGAAGTGCAACAGAGAAAAAAAGACAGCAGCTTATAAAATCAGAGAATATGTTTCAGAAACCATAGAGGAGGAACAATTGACGCACCACCTTGTACAAATCATCCAATATCAGTTTCACAGGAAGACACCGCTCCAGGGTTTCTTGGACAACATTCTTCTCATTTTCATCTCTCAATCTTTCAGCAAGAAGAAGATATCCATCTTTTGCTAAATCTTCATATGATTTCCCAAACATCCTGAAATGATTTGCCCATCGAAACAAGTCTCGTGGGGTGATGAAACCATGTTTTCCAGCAAAGACTTTACTATTTTGCCTGTGCATCTGCAAAGCCTTCATAACTTCAATCATTTTTGCAGCATAGCTCGCAGGTATCTTGCATCTGTTTTCCAAAATGGTGGTCAACTCATCCTCTGGAATTTCATCAACATGAATCTCCAAGAAACGATTGCGAAAAGCTCGAGACAACATTTTGCGCCCACCATATAATGTAGGCGGATTTTGGGTGGCCAAAAGCATAAAATCAGGGTGTGCAGACACTGTTTCTTGAAGTTCAGGTACAAAGAGTTCCCTGTTATCATCTAATAGCCGATTTAAAGCTTCCAACACATCTGAAGGAGCAAGATTTAACTCATCCAAAACAATCCAGTGTCCCTTGCGTACAGCCTTCACCAATACACCCTCTTGAAACTGGAGTCTCCCCAAAGAATCAGCAATATAAGAGCCAAAATACTCCTGCAAATCAGTATGTTCATGATTGTTGATGCGGACAAATTCATAACCAGTAACTGAAGCAAGATACTGAACAAGGCTAGTCTTGCCACTAGATGTGGGACCCTGTAGAAGAACTGGGTGTCGTTTAATATAGATAGCGCGGGCAAGGTTCTTTAGATGCTCCTTAACACTTTTTGTAAGAACATAATTCTCCATGAAAGTTGCAGAGTCTGAAACTTCTACAAGTTTTGATTTTTCAGGAAAATAAGCATCAAATGGAACACCGGAAGGCACAGTTCCACCTAACAAGCAAGACACTATCATGTTGTTCATAATTTTTGCACTGGGACCATCCAGTAAAGTAAGAAAGAACATGCAAAAACCATCATAAAGGGCTCTTTGGAAGCCAAAGTTCTTCTCTGCCTTTTGTGTATATTCCAGTGCATGGGCAAGGGATCTCAAACTGAATTGTGGCTTCTGGTTAGCCCCATCCTGCAGCCTCTCCTCCGACTCTTTTTTGGCAGCTTTGTAAAACCGAACAATCCTGCTAGACATATCACCCCTAGTGTTTATCTCATCCATATATTGATTAAGAAAAAGAGTCAGATTCTCATCATCCAATACATCATCAACAAAATATTCAGTAAACCTGCTCCTGAAAGAATAAGGCAGTTCTCTCTTTCCAGCATCTGTTGCTGGATTCATGCAGGCAAATAAGCGGAACAAAGGATGGCGATCTACATAATCAATATCCCCCCTTTCGGCCAAACAAAGTGTACCCTTTTCTCCATCCAAAACACCACTTATTCTCTGTAATGTTTCTGGTGGAGCAAGATTTATCTCATCAAGCAAGATCCAGTGGCCATTTCTTAGAGCATTTATAAAAGCTCCCTCCACAAAAGTAAATGACATGCCAGAAGTGGAACCAATTTGCTTACGAGCATTTTCAAGTCTCGAAGAAAACGACTCCCAATCTTGACGAACATCTTCAGATAAAGGCCTCTTTCTCTTTGAGCCAGATAAAGGCCCCTTTCTCTTTGAGCCATCGCCAGAATCAACCTTTTCACGATAAAGTTTCTTAACGGACTATTCTTGAAAAGCATGTAGTAGCTTTTTTCAGTTCTTTTCTAGTGCATATATCTCACAATGACGAAGCCGAGCTTCATTATCCTATTTGCAGAAGGTAGGCAATCATCAAACAAGTAAACAATTTTTTATATTAAAAACAACTTACTTATTAGCAATAATAAACCCTAGCTGGATGCATATTTTTAATGATATACCTTTCTAGAAAAGGTTTTACAGAACAATTCCTTAAACTCATGATAAATATGTATGCAAATTGAGCGTTTATCTGTAGGCTTGAATCCACCCAAAAGATCAGCAACATCACTCTGCTGGCTCAAGTTCTGCAATCAAAATGTATCCATGTAATTTTAGCAATTTAGCATTTCCAGCGATAATAATGACAAAATAATTTTTGCTTATACCATCACGGTGAGTGGCTGGCCAAGCCTCACAGCCAGATTCTGCACAAGTGTAGTCTTTCCAGTACCAGTTTCACCAACCAGAAGTACAGGTTCATTGTACTTCACAGAACAAGCTATCCTCTCAAGAACATCTAAGGCACTACGAATACCAACAAAAGGTCTCTTTGGCTGAAGAATCTGCAGAAAAATAGATCAACATTACATATAACAGAAGAAACAACACAAACTAGAGATATCTGTAAAGCCCATAAACCTACTGCAGTCTGAGTGCATTGTAGAGTAACTCTTCCAACTTGTAAATCTGACCGTCGAGTCTGAAACAAAGGAGGCATTAAATGCAAAGCAGGCAACAATGAAATAGTATAACTATCACCATCAGAAAGCAAAATACCTGAAAAACAGGCTTGATAGGAGGATACACATTTTCTGGAATTTCCCAAATCCGAGCAATTGCTTTCAACATCAATAAGCGGATTTCTGAAGACGGTAAGGAGGCCGCAAAGATATCAACAGCCTGAACAATATAAGAAAAGTTACGCCTTACGATAAATAAGAAAGCATCTAACAAGAAAGTTAGATTCTTAGATTAAACTCATTGACAAAAAGGAAGAAAAATACACCTCTTGATATATATTTTGACGATCACTAACTGACAAACCAATGCCAGAAACACTGAGATCTAGACCAGCAATTCTCCTACACCATTTCAGAAGATCCCTACAAATGCCAAGGTTTCAGCAAATGAACAATAACATTGGCAATGAAGTCATGAACAATTGGGAATACCTTAATGAGAACCTATTGAAAGCACCAGCTGATACAACACTAACATCCTGGATTCCTCCCAGTCGATACGAAGCAAAAGAGTGTGCTTTCTCAAAAGTTTCTGCAGGACACACCAAGTGCCTCAGTTAAATGCGCTGAGATGCACAAGCAAACAAGTATAACATAGGAAGATCACTTACCAATTAGCTTGGAAGAAACACATTCTAAACTAGGATACCATGCATTTAGTATATCTAGCATATCACTGCTGCTTGGCATTGCAACCATCACTTTTCTCCATAAAACGCTAAAGGACAGAGTTCCTATAAAGCAGAATCAAGTCAGTGTTTCAGAGAATCAACATGAGAAGCAATTTTTTTTTTTTTGTCTTCCTTGATGACTGTATAAAAGTAGAAGCAAATATTGAAATTTGAAATTAAAAAACTTTACCAAACCAAAGGCACAACATTTTTCCTAGAAATGTTATCCGCTAAAGAAAGAACTAACAACTAAAACCAAAAATGTACCACAGATCAACCAATCGGACAGGAACGCCTATTGTTCATCAACAGTCCATGCCTGCATGGGCACTAGAAACACCTTAGCTATTTCCCAAATGTAATCGCAGTCGTCGATGCCTGGATGGCCAAATCACAGCTGTCCATACCAATATGGTGGCCATCTAAGCAAGCACAACAATCTGCAGTACATGCATGTACTGCAGAAGATTCATGCTTGTCTTTAAAACTACTTAATACTTCACCACTTATTAAGGAAGAATAATTACGATATCTAAGTTTAAATAGTGACCTTGGAGGAAAGAACACAAATATTAATGTTTGCAATGACAAAACCTAACTATTTCTGTCATATGCTTACCTATTAAAAGTTAACAATTGAGCAACTCTCTCTTATAAAACATACATCCTATATGCCAACATTTCGCAAAGTATTCTAGTTACTTAAGAATAATGGATCTCCAAGGAAGTTACCATACTATACAATTCAAGAAACAAACTTAATGGAACAAGATGCCTATCTCATGGTGTCACTTTCATGCATCAAAAATATTGCTATGATCACAAATCTGTATGCTGACAGCAGACCTCTACAATCAAAAATAAAAGACAACACAAGATACAACATTCTCAAATTCTCATTAGAAAGAGAATGATTGAAAAATGCTTTTGTTCCAAAATGAAGAATAGAAACATTGTCATACCTTCTATAGCATGAACTTCATGCTTTGATGTTGACACAGTGGCAAACAAGCGGAAACTTTCAGCCACACTTACAGCCTGCATAAGCGACAGGTTTAGGAGATAAATAAAAGAGGTCGAAAAAATGGTTGTTAAGATATTTATACAAGATAAAAAAGCAGAAGAACTACAATGTCACAAGTCAAGAGTAGAATAAGCAACATGTGAAAACAATCTAAACAAACCACTCTTGCAACCATGAAAACCAGAAAGTGCTTGACCAAGTATGAACATGCACAAGTATGCAGCTATAGTTGGAACAAATATGTTGGTGTTGAGGATGCTCCAGAAAAGAATGGTTAGCCGATTGTCGATTCATACATAAATACTAAAAATCTGCTTACCTTCTATATCTCTTTAAAAGGAAAAACAAACTAAGTTAAATACAACCATTAGTCTTGTTCAATGATTTTAGTGTTCAAAGCATGGAGCATGTAGAAGAAGATCGCATGGTGTGTATCATGCTATGTCAACACACTACCATGCGTGAGGGCCTAGAATGAATTGGCCCATGCTCTAAACCATGTTGACTTGGGCTAGACCCCAATTGACGCTCACCTTTTTCTTATCATCATGCACCCTCTTAGCCAAGCCTGCGCCTTCTTTGCCTCCTTCCCAACCAAATGATCATTGTGATTGCCACCTGGATGTCATCCAAAAACTGCCAACTAATCCCTCTCACACACACCTCTTCTTAATCTTCTTCTTCTTCTTCATGGAGCCCCACCATTGGTGTGTCCCACCATGCCACCACTGTCTGACAACCAGTTCGTCAATCGATCCCCCTCTCTCTCTTCCCCTCTGACCGGTCAAGCGCTACCAAAACCCATTGCAGTCCGGCAACCACCCTCCAACCATCTCTCTCTCTCTCTCTCGTGCATGTGCGCGCCGCCCATGCAGCACTATTGTGCCACCCATGCAAATGGCCTAGCTTCAGATGGTGGCAGTGCCTACATGTTGGTTATGTTATAGCTGAATGCAATTATCATTAAAAATCTTATAACTATGACTATAGGTATTAAGTACTAAATCACAAATAGTAGTTTTTATATCATCGTTATTGATTTTTCTACTGTTATTATCATATATTTTATTTTATGCATTTTATATATTTTAAAATTATATAAAAATACTACCTACATAAGCATCAACATATGGATCTGCATATTGTAACATGCACCATGTGGTCCTTAATTACTCACATGCAGCAGCCACCTTTTAAAACTCTACATCTTAGAAATATTTTTAACCACAGATTTAAATCCTGTGGGATAGGGCCATCCTAGTTTTTCCATTGGATTGAACAATGCTAATGCATGGTGTCTTTGGAATAAAAGAAACAAGTTGATTTTTCTTAACAAATTATCGAACAAAGAAAGTTCCTTTTTTGCACTTTCTTTTTAAAGCGGAGAAACTTGGATCATTAGGCACAATAACCACTATACCTAAATGCAGTCATATTTTGAAGAACACTACTTTCATTTTTTAAAGTAAGATTTTAAATCCCATAGGATAAGGCCATCTAGGTTTCTCCATGGAACAAAATGTGTCACCATCCCACCCCATCCCAATACTTGGGATAGGGAATGTACCAAGATGGGCCGATTAGAATGCTGGAAGATGGTTAGACAGTCCATACAATTGTCTTACAGGACATCCCATCAGGATTTGAAACTATGCTTGCAACCACATGTGCTTCCCATCCCAATACTTGGGATAGGGAATGTACCAAGATGGGCCAATTAGAACATTGGACGATGGCTAGATAGTTCATACCATTGTCTTGCAGGACAGGATTTGAAACTATGCTAGCAATCACAAGTGCTTCTTATAGTAAATATAGGGATTTATCCCATATCTTTTCATTTGAAAAAATAATAATGATGATAATGATAATAGTAGCCGATCAATAATGAGGGCACTACATAGTATGTATGACCTTACAAACAGATTTGTGGATCAGCTTCTCAGATGAAGATTCAACCACACTAGTCACCATAATAACCAATCTTTTGTTACAATCAGATGATATTGATGCCCAGTATAGCTACCTTGCTGTTTAAATATTTTGCTTCTTCATGGGAAAATTTGGTTGAGTCAAACATATCAAACTAGAAAAGGAAAACAGGTGGTAGCAGTGATCAAAAACAACACTAAGCTCAAGGAACTGAACAACTAACATAGTTCCAATCAAGTTTAAAGTCTTGGACCAACATGCATGCTGGTAGCTTAACGGCAGAACAAGACGGTAACTAAAGTATTGCAATGATACATGGTATGTCTATTCGTGCTACCATAACAGAAGTAGGAAGTGAAACAATGCACCAGAATAGAATGGCGCTGATAGGCATACCGGGATTGATGCCTTACTGATATGGTGCATTAGCGCCCATATGAAGCAGTACATTATGATACTTCAATCCATGCTTGTAACAATATTAGAGTCAGAATCAAGTACCTATATAGTGGATCTCTAGTAAATGAACCATGCTAGTAATGGAACCTATGATGATGCAATGCTTTGCTGTGAGTTTTTTAGCCCAAGGAAAACATGAAAAAGGATGGAATCAATCTCAACATGTTAACATCCCCTCATTTTGAACAAATCTGAAATGGAGAGAGATTATAGTACCTACCACCATATCATCTGCAACAAAATAAAGGGAAGAGAACAAGTAGTGGTTACCTCCCCATGACCAGTTATGAATGAACTTGAACCTTCCAATAATGGCAAGACGACTGATTGTATTTCATTAGGTGCTTTATCTATGTCTTCAAACACGACCCAAAATCCTTTCAGAATAGCCTGTCACAAGAATGTGTCACAAGAATTTGCAAAGTAAAATACTTAGCCAGCATTCATGGTTGAATGCACCTAACACAATAAATAATACAGACCTGCGTTAGTGAGCCAGGCTGCCATCTGAATTCACCAAGTTGTTCTGAACAGATATAACTTCCTACCAATGTTTTGCTATCCATTTGTTCATCCACGTGAATGAACAGAACTGAAAGTGTGAAAATTGCAAGGAATTATTCAGAGAAGAAAAAGCGTTGTACTCAACATCCAAAAGTGCCCATCAGAATGATAAAAGAATGTGTAAAAATTTGCGTACCAACTTTTTCAGATATGTGACAAGCTTATACATTTGTGCGTTGAAAAAAAAAAAAAAAGAAGAAGAAGAAGAAGAAGAAGAAATCCAACTTTTACTCAGTCTGCAAGTTCAACCTTTCACATTACCATGATTCTCATCCACCAAATGAATTCTCAGAATGATGAAAGAACATGTGAAAAATTAGGTCCAAACATTCATATATATGACAACATTCTATAATTTAGCAACTTAAGATGAAATTTTACAACTAAATATTAAACAAATAATAGCAGAACAATATATTTGAAGTCTAAAAGATTCACATGTTTTAAGAAAACTAGGACCATTCAGCATGGCGAGGAGCTCCTAGCAAGAATCAGACACTTTGTATTGGCACATCACCAATGTGATAGGTTACGTCCCAAAAAGTACAGTACTGTGTTGCATACACTGTGCATTCACTTGCTATCATACACACTGACAAGAAGCAAGAGACAGTACAAAAACAAGTTTTAAACAACAATACAGGCTGTAACATGCTTTACCATTTTAAATGCCCACCATTCTAAACAACAATGTTCCTGTTGGAGATAATTTGAAGATCTAGCCAATTGTTTTTTTTTTCTTTCTTCTTTGAATTTTATTGAAGGCGTGATCTATACATTGAACAAAGTAATTATGCAATTGCTAAACAAGAAGCCATTCTACAATAAAACCAAAAAAATAATAAATATTATATCTATCTTTTTTTTAAGGGATCTGACGGAGTTTTACGCTGAAAAAATTAATAAATACTTATATCTATTTTTTTTAACTTCAGGCCGTCTTTGGAAAAATTAATTGAATCAGGAATGCCTTGCCTTGAGTTTGAATCATGGATGAAATTTTTGCCATTAAAATTTGCTTAAAAATTAGCCTCTCGGTGTGTCTCCATCTGAAACTGCCTAAATGATATATTCAAAGGTGTGATTGTTCAAACATTGCAATAAACATTGAACCAATGTCTATTTTATTGCTTTATTTAGTTTATTTTTCCCCTAAATTCAATTTACAGATTTTTTTTTATAGTGTTCAGTCAAAACTAACAAATCAAAGCCACTAGAAATTCTGCACATGATGAAATTGAGGTCATTCTAGATGCATTGCAAGGGCACAATTAGAGAGGACTTAAAGATGATCCCATTGGGGATGAGATCTGCTGACATAATAAGCCGCAGGCTGTGGGAGGTCTCACATATTATGACCATCATAACAGCATTGTTTGAATGGGATGATTGACACTTATTCTGAATACAAACAAATCATCACCCTATGTATCTGACTATAAGATTTAGATTCAGCATTTTTGGCAATGCTACTTAAAGCGGTACTGCCTATATAAGAATCCTGTACACTAGTGTGTGTACAACACATACAAGTCAATGTCAAAACAAACTTATATATTCTCATAACTTCTATTGTTAATGACTTAATGTTAAGCTTATATGTTTGCATACGATTTGTTTATAAGACAAATTACTGCTTGGTACTTGCCTGACCCACTAATGAGTCCCCATTACTTGAAAAATCCAATAAGGGTCCACCTTTATTATTTGCAATCAAGTGGCCTTAACAATACTTGCTTTTCTACCCTCTTTTCTCTACTAAATCTTGACTTTCCCACCTATTTTCATTATATTTTGGTGTTGGTGACAGGATTCTTCATTAAATTTTCCAATGATATCAGACACAAATAATAAAAAAATAAATAAAGCCTTAATCCTAAACTAGTTGGGGTTGGCTACATGAATCCTTTTTCTCCATTCAACTCTGTTTTGAATCATATTTTTTATAAAATGCAAAAATTCTACTTCTCTATCACTTTCCTCATATGATTTTTGGTCTGCCTCTACCTTTTTTTTCTCTACATGGATCAAGTCACTCTTCCGCACATGCATCTCTAAGTCTACATTGCATAAAATAATATATAATATCAAACAAGGTTTTAAATAGTATAAGATGAGGCCATCCCAATTTTTCTATCAAACAAGACATCCTACCTACCAACACTCAAGATGGCAGATGTCCCATACCATCTTGGTCTATTTCCTGACTTGTCCTATCCGATGCTGGGGATGGTGTCCCATCATTCCAAAGTGTTTAAAATCTTGACATCAATTCTATTTATTCCTAAAATAGTGAGTTATTGGAATATTTGTGTGCTAACAAATATGAACTCATGTAATAATGCAGGTCACCAACTCTACTCACATACAGCCCACAATAAAATATCCACTCATACAGGTTTTTTACCAGATCAGCTTGGATACCATTTTTGCTAGCAAGGCCCACAGTTGCAGGTGCCACTTATGAGCTGTAGAGCACTACAGTGTCAGCCATAATAAATGCTACACTTATATTGGATCTCAAAATTACAGTATACCATAACCATGTATCTAACAAACATTGGTACTTATAGGCCATTCATGAATAAAAGAGACTGTTTAATGACTACCGCACAAAGAGTACCTTTATTTCTGCTTAGCTGGGCCAATTTGTTGATCAGTGCAGTCTTTCCAGCACCCGCAGGACCATGGAGAAGCACAGGCCATTTTTTATTTGATGCCATTAAAACCATTTCAAAACTCTTCTTCACCGTAGGAGTCAGGATATAATGGCTTCCCAATAAGACATCACTAAAGGCAAATGCCAAAGGAGAAGTTATAATTATAGATAAAAATTGCATAATTTGAGTAACAGCTGTATCTATCTAAAATTATAAATGTATTGATTCCATCACGTACCGTGAGACCTTATTTCTGCTATTTCTCCTCACAGATTCTAGCTCATGTGAATTTAACGAAGAATTAATGAAGGAAACATTGTCAAAAGATTCCAGA
The DNA here is from genome assembly GCA_900491605.1 of Calamus simplicifolius. NCBI lineage: Eukaryota > Viridiplantae > Streptophyta > Magnoliopsida > Arecales > Arecaceae > Calamus > Calamus simplicifolius. Next base: position 268,152 of record UESW01004942.1, on the reverse strand, counting down.
CAAGAACTAAATTGAGTAGTTCCAACAAGACAGTTTCCATTTTCCACTTCAGCTGCTTGAAGATACCAGCCAGCCTTTTCTAATGCAGTATCCTTACAGAACTCCTCCCACCTGCAGTATACGAAATACAATTTATTAGAACATTATAAAGACTAACTTGTATATGTGCATGAAAATTTTCTGAAACAGTGTAATAAAACTAACCGGAGTAAGCACAAAAAAGCTTCTTCGACTGCTAGACCAAAATTTTCAGTAGCTCTATCACTTATCCTAAGAACAATTGACAATATCTGTACCCCACACCATCTTATGTCCAGTGCACCATTCAACATTGTCTTAGCATCAACTAAACCAATATCACATGTCCGCTGAGGCAGGTCTACGAAACAGGACCAATCCCATAATTCACTGAATACTTTAGGTTCCATGACCAGAAAACGGTAGGACACGCGAATTGGATCAAGCAACTGGTTTACATCCTGAGATTACAAAAGCAGTTAGACAGTGTTAATAAGCAGAAGATTACATTGGATTGCTTGGGAAAAACAAAAACAATTTGTGTGTGTGTAGATAGAATAAATATGAGTTGTCACAAACTACAATAAACAGACTGCATATCAAAGTTTGGTGAAATACACCTTACTAAGAGTGATTTCTATGACATTTGACGTGTAAAAGGTCTGCCAAATAACCCCAAGAGATTAAACTCCAGCGCGCGCACCGACACACGAGCAGGCAAACGTGCAGAGAGAGAGAGAGAGAGAGAGAGAGAGAGAGAGAGTATCAAGAAAAAGTAGCTGATCTAACCAATGTAGGCAATACAGTGTAACCCACATTAGCTTATGACTCAGAAGCACCCACAGGCCATAGCATATGATGGTTAATTACCCCAACTCAAGAATTATCAGTCTCACTGAATAAATAGACCAAAATGTGATGGAAAAATAAATAGCACCTGAAGAAATGTCAGATGTAATCTGACAGGCATTAAAACAATTATAAGAAATAGATGACTAAGATTAATTTGCAGATACCCTGTTTCACAGGTCTAAGAAACATTATTAAAGCACTGACAGGTTAGTTTTTATTGATGAAGTAAAAACTGAACAAAAAAAAAGCATACCTATAAGGCCTATATAAAGCAAATGTTGAAACCACAAAGGAATTGTCAAAGGCAAAAATTGAAATAGAGATGCTAATGATGTTGCAAAAGTTGACATAGATTTGTAATAATACAATTACACTTGAGATGTTGGCATAATGGAAGAATATAGAAATTCCAAGAGAACTACTAGATTAGCCTTTTTTCTTCCATTCAATTGCACCTCCCTTTCCTTGATATAGAGCAAGCAGTGGTACAAAATAACTACAGACACTTATAATTGTTTTAATGCATGCATGCATGCATGTATAGAAGAATCGTAGTTATAATGCTAGAGTGGATCTATTATGGTGGAAGATTGATATCAAGATTTTAAAGAAGGTTTTAAATACTAAGAGCGAAACCTATGCAATTGTTCCATCATTATTAATAGTATCGGTACCAAGTGAATATATCAAAATTGAAAATATTAAAAAAATAAAATATATTCAATAGGAATCATCAGCATATACCAATATGGACCCATATGGATTGATATGACTGGTACATACCAATACAAAGAGTTTCAGCATCCCAACATCCATGTTAGTGCTGGTTTTACATTAAGAAGGTACGATACTGATGGTACAGTAACAATTCAACATTATCCGAATCTAAGGTATTAAATAACCGGTAAGTGTCAAAATAGGAATGATGGGAAGGAACATCCAACATACCCAATGTAGTGTCCCATTAACCCCCCCCCCCCCCAAAAAAAAAAAAAAAAAAAAAAACAAAAAAAAGAACAACACCATCCAAAAAATTTAAAACCATGATTGATATACTAACAAAACTACCATACAATCCATGAAACTTTTCTTGAGGATTTGCTTTTATAATTTTTATTAGTTTCTTTACACAAAGTTAAAATGAATCCCAGCCATTAATTTCCAAAGGATTTTCAAGAAAATAAGTAGACAACCATTTGATGGGCTTACACATATATAGTTATTATTTTAATTTTAAATATAGCTACTGCTATGAACAATTTTAGCCCCTTCCCTACCCTCCATTCCTCTGCATGCCCCCACCAAAGATTTTAAGCCGAGGCTATCCTCTGACCACCACAACCAAACCTAGCTACCAAAATGAGCAACATACAAATACAAACAAACAATGGCAAGATAAAACGTCCCTCAACTACAAGAGCTATAGCATCATGAAACTGCTACCAGTGCTGCTCCACAAGGTTGTGGTGACAAAGGGCCTCATGCCACCCCCCATCCAACTCCAATAGGTGGTGGCGATTGGGGGCCCAACAATGAAGGTGGGGTTTAGCCCTTTATATCAAGCTCCTAACTAGGAGGCTTGTCAAACAGAGCTAACAACATTGCGACTAGTGGAGTTGGACCCTAGCCAAGCTGCTCCACTATCAGTTAACCTCCACCCTCTTCATCTGAAACTAAAATATTATTTCTATGGCAACCACCATAGCCCTAAAAAAATAACCTAAATTTTCCACTATGGTAAAGAATTGATGGTTAATACCTGAGAAGGGAGGGGAGAGACAATACAGAGAAAAACCAACTTAGGTTGGAGAGGAATTAACCTAGAACAGAGAATTTTGATATACTGTGCACTTCAATTTTCACTTAATAGTATACACATTTGCCACTCGGATTTGAATCCCCAACCAAATATTACCGATTAAAAGTGATTCAATCTGAACCGTGCAATTTAGTGTGGATGGTCCATATAAAGTTTGCCCCATTTTCTTGCAAGGAATCATGGGAGTACTCTAGCAGAGCCCCTTTTTCTTGTGGTTCACATAGACCTGCCGCAATTGATTTCCCTGTCAATGCCTATACTTGCTGTTATCCAATCTCGGCTCCCATCCTCATCACAATGCTCCAAACCTATCAAATACATCTAAAATGAACGGGTTTGTTTCAATTATCCAGGATACAGAATTATTTATCACTGAAATTGAAGATGACATGAAGTACATACATCTCTATACTATAAGCCAATGGAACATGAATTCATGAAAGAAACAGCTGCAATCTTATCAGATGCAGAATTCTGCACCAGAAGCAACAGAATTCAGAAAGATCAAATCAACAACCAGAAGAATTGATTGCTCTGGAGTCCAAACATAATCCTGGGCTACTAGATAAAATTACCAAAGTACCGAGCTGTAACCTTATTCTTCGTATCAATCTCTTGACAAATATACCCCATGGGTGACCAAAAATATGTAGCAAACAAGATAAATTCTGAAATCAAAACTACTAAAAGATTTTAAAATGACAAACCCCACACAAAGAACAACAGACAGGTTAAGTTTTTAATATGCAATAACTTTCTTTCGACAAATAGATAAATATTGGAATTGGCCTTAGGACTGTCAGCCTATAAAGCTTTATGCACTCTAAGAAAAACATAGAAAATAATGGAAAATTGGAATTACATAGTTACAATAAAAAATTCCAAGTAATATTGATATGGAAAAATAAATAGAATGCTCTAAGCTTTGCAAAGGAAAGCACTAACAAAGCAGGTTATAAACATGTTTTAAAAACTCTTAACATTACTACAATACCCTGATACTTAACAGCATGTTAGGTGCAGTTATGCAGAGGTGAGCCTCGCAAAATTTAGTAGCACTTACGAAGCAAGTGCAGGGATGAGTTTCCAAGGAGTTCCAGAAGCGGGTGTGACACCAAGTGGGTTAAACACACACACACACACAGAGAGAGAGAGAGAGAGTAAGAAAACACTCAAGAAGCAGGTGCGGAGAAGAGTTTCCTAGGAGTTTTGGAAGCAGTTGCACCTCCTTAAATGGTAGATAGCAGCTACGAAGCCCTGACAGCAAGAACTTGAATTGTCATACCTATAACTCAATCACATAAAGGTTCCCAATTTTAAGAGATAGTTCAACCCTCTGTTTGTTTCAATATTTTGGTTTGTTTTAGTTGTTTTCTCTACAAATTCAGCATTAGGTTTTAATGCTAATAAATATGTGGCCTCCAAATTTCCCACCGTTGATGTAAACCATATAGATGCACATCAATTGGCAGAACTTGAAAAACACTGGTTGGACAATATAATCATACTGAATTTTGTGACCTTGCAACTAGAGATGAGAAATATGATTCCTTACAACGGTATGATCATATATTACATGAAACTCGGCTTTTTGACTGGTTTGGGTGAGTTTGTTTTCAATTAAGAAATGCAAAACGCCTAGTAATTCAGTGTTTGCATATATGTTGTATTGAACTTTGCACCCATAACTATTTGCATAATTTTATTTCAAAATTTTGCAAGGGGAAAATAGTTCACCTCTTTCTTTGCAGCTAGCTGCTATCTTCTAAAATACATTTTTCTTTTTATATCCATCATAATAGATGTCTAAATATTTTCATACTCCCACAGAGTCCCTTAAGTTCTACTGTGAACACAACTTGCTTGCTTAATTCCGTACTCACCACTTTCCAGTCCCTTGCTTTTTACCAAGCAAGCTTTTTCATAGGATAGTCGCTAAATGATTAAAGACTGCGCAATTAAGCAGTAATATACATGTCAAAACAAAAAAACTACTTTAGCTGACTTCTCAAATAACAATACTTGACGATGATGATTGCACAAAAAGAAGCATTTGGAGTATAAAACCATACATGTTTATAGCTGTTGATGTTGATCGCATAAAATAAGACTATTAAACAGTGATATCCTCAATAAAATGATGCAGTAAACAACGCAGCACTTTACAGTGCAACTGCCTAGTTAACTACCATGACATACCAAAAACTATCAAGAAATTTAACATAGAATGAGATAAAATTAATGATTCCTTTTAATTAATTCCACTGTTTAAGATACATGGACAATGATTTAGAGTATAAATTCATCTGGATCAGCAGCTTGGTCTCGGATTTTCTGTGGCCTATAATATGATTGTGCTTGTAATATCTTCTAGATAAAATAATAGTGGATACATGTTGACAAATCTATAGAGACAATCATATTCTGCATAAAAATTGGAAAATAACAAAGATAACAAAATTGATAAGGAACTCTGGAAGTCAAACACAGAGAACTTATCTTACTTCAAAACTGTATGAATGTAACAAAAGAAGCTAAATATTTAGTTTTGATTTCTGAGATATCCTCAAGAGGTGATCAAGTGACAGATATAATGTCATCAAAATTTACTTTTGCAAACAAACTGCAAGTGCATGAAGCTTTAAAAAACACCTTTTCTGTGAAATTTGAAGCAAACCCCATTAATAAAAGGCGTCTGAAAGGAGGTGGAGAAAATTTAAAGTAACTCAACATGCACCTGCATGAAAAGAAAAGAATGCATCATATACTAAAAATAAAATGAATTAAGGATCATAGACAATTCGCTAAAAGTAGGCAGCTAGTATCAGTAATTGCAACAATCTACTGGACCTAATACCTAAAGCATCCAATAACACCAAAAAAAGTTCACAGTTAAAATAGGCAGGGTGCAGCTTTGCAGACACTATGAGGCTGTTTGGATGCCAGAAGATAAAGATATAACCTAATAAATCTCAGCTGCACCAATTTGCCTTACTGAGTGTTGTTGTGCAATTATGTGTTCCAAATATCTTCAGTAGCAATAAAGTTCCATGACAATAGGCAACCAAGATATGCAACCTTGAACCATTTAGCGACATCGTGCAAATCATACCACATATGGGATAATATGTGACACAGTGACAATACCTTCAACAGCTAACACATGGCATATCCAAGAAGTCTACAGATTTTTTTTATTTTGGAAAAGGATGCTTGACACTAATATCGAACCCGATAGCAAGAAGTATCTAACAAGTAGTAGTATCTAATATGGACAAAGCATGTGATTGAAGTACCCTTGCTTACTAGTTGGCAAGAATCTTGGTGACAAGTATCATAGAACTGTGCGGCACCAGCCGGTTTGACCCATTTCAAACCAAACCAAATCCAGCATGTTTCTTTGATTTAGGTCGATATAGGCCTCGAACCAGCCTATACCAACTAGAACCAAGCCGAACCGCCTAGTTCAGCTCGGATTGGACGGTCTCTGAGAGGGGAGAGGGGTGCTTCTGGTAAAATGGGAAAGAGAGGTAGAGAGCCTCCCATGAGGTTCTTTGCCTCTCATTCTAGCTTTCTTTTATCTCTTTTTTTTTTCTAGCCCAGGCAAGAAATCAACAATTAATCTTAGAAAAACATGAACCTGCGCTTCAAATCAAGTAGCATTCTTCCCATTCTCCTTATCCTTCTTTTTCTTTGTTGCTCAGAATAGGGCAAAAAAATGGAAGAAAAAAGATAAATCATGCCTTTTTTATTTTGACATAATTTCATGATACGTTATATATGGAAAGATGATCACATTGAAGAAGGATAATTTTTGATCATTGCAAAATTTTAATATTAAAAATCAGTTTTAAAATAAATAAAAAATTGTGTTTACAAAAAATCTAAAATTGATAGCATGTTTGCGGATATGCATGCTACTTATTCGCCTAATTTCGTCGCAATATAATAAAATTTGAGCTTGATTAATTCTACTCGATTCTAAGTTTAAATTGAAATAAATTTAAAAATAAGTGGTGATGAGTGCACACACTCATTTACTGAAAAAACATATAGGACAATATAGCATGATACTACAATAATCTGAATTAAGAGTTATTATATTAATTAACTATTTAAAAATATTTTATAAAATATAAAAAACGTGAGCGTTGGGCAATATTGAAATAATATATGAATAAATTAAGTGTAACAGAAATGCGTATGTTAATATAGATATGTGGTAAAACTTTAAAAGATAGAATTAGAAATAAACATATAAGAGAAATGATAGGAGTAGTCCTAATTGAAGATAAAATGAGAGAAAATCAATTATGGTGGTTTGGACATATAAACGTAGATCTTTAGATGCTCCAGTTAGAAAGAGTGATCTTTTAACAATTCATGGTAAGGATAGAGGTAAAGATAGACCTAAACTAATATGGACAGAAATAATTAAAAAGATATAACTATTTGTAATTTAAATATCGACTTAGTTTTGAATAAAGCAGAGTGGAGGAAGCAAATTCATGTAGCCGACCCCATATAGTTGGGCAAAGGCTTAGATGAGTTGAGTATAAAAAACGTGAAAATTTGTTATATTGCATAGATAATGTAAAAGCATTTCATGAAGTTGTTCGGATATCTTTTTATTATGCTATAAATTATTAAATTTTTAAAGATAAATAATAAATAATAAATTGCAAAATCATGAAAAATAGTATCACGATAATAGAAATGCCTCGATCTTCCCCTAAATTGGATGGCCATTCCAATAGTCAAGTATGAAATCAGTATCAAAAGGACTATCAAGAAGATGATTATTAAATGCAGGGATAAGGATATTACCTAAGCTAGAGTTAAATTTCAATCTCAAATTACAATCAAGATCCAAACATCAACGAGTGACACAGGCATTTCACAAGAAACTAGATGTCAGTATATGATTTCTATTATGTCAGTATCACAGGCATTTTCATTCTAGGTGATCGAAGGTCAACCTTTCCTTGTCCTTTGCTCCCTCCCCTCTTAAGAAGCAATAGAACTATCCTCGCCACAGCTATCAATAATTATTGAAATAGTTCTAGCTGTTAAACTCTTTTTCCACTAACTATTTAAGTGAGAAACCTTTTGGAGTTGGACAAAAACTTAGATAGTGTTCATGCTGCATGGACTACATGGAGAAGAAAGAAAATAGCCAAACATGACAGGAATCATCAGTTCACCATAAGCATTGCTCTTTGTTGGTCAGTATGGAATGAAATCAAAAAAAAAATCATAGAAAAACAATCCTCTCAAGAAGCAGATCCTCCTTCATGTCTCCCTCCTAGCTAAGGATCGGATTGTTTGGGACCACCCTACCCTTCTTGCTTTCAAACACATTATGTTTTCACAGCTGTCTTGGCTTATTCTTTCCTTAGTTCTGTTCACTATCCTCTCTGTCATGTAATATTCTCCTTTAATGAAATGCTGGTGGGGGGTCCTCTTCCCCTCCTCATCCCAAAAGAAAGAGGTTGAACTCTTTCTCCTAGAATTATTCATTTACCTTGTACTTTAGAAAAAAAGAATACATAAGGATGTTATATAATACAAGGATCGTTATAAATACTAGTAATTTTTTACTTTTAAACATTGTCGAACACTCTCTATTGAAACAAGTTGACAAACTAATCGCTATACGCTAAAGCTCTGACTTCTACTGTTTGCAAGTAAACAGCATTATAGAGAATTTTTTTCATTTCAAAATAAGTTTTAAAAGATATATTGCAAGGCTAAAGAACTCATAAAAAAAATACTGCCCTGCCCCCATCCCGATGGATATACTGATAGAGCTACCCCCATCTCTCTTCTTTTTCCCTTTATTCCTTTCTTAGTTTATTTCTTTTTTCTTTTGTTCCTTCCTTCCTTTCTTTCCTTCCTTTTTCTTCTTTAGTTCCTTTCTTCCTCCTTGCCTTGTTTTTTCTCTGTTTCTTCTCCCTTCCTCGCTTTATTTGCTTTTCCTTCTTTCCTTCCTTTTTTTTTTTTTTTTGCTTTTCTTCTTTTTTGCTTTTTTTCTTTTTCTTCTCTGGCTTCTTTTCTTTCCTCTTTTTTCTTTTTTCCCTGTATAGATTGGTCTGAGAGTCCGGCCCTCATATGAGTCCTATTTTTCCACAAAAACAAGATGGAATAACTGGAACGCCTCCCATCCTACCAAGGGCACTCAATAGAAAGCTCTATGAATAGAGAGTGATGTCTATTACCAAACAAAGATAAATGTTATTTAGAAATATGAAACAAGTTTTGGAAAGTGGCATTTTGTTATCATGACTGAAATTTAAAGCCATTTAGGATGCCCAATGGTTTATCTTGCAGACTTTTGTTTGAAAACATGCCATGGAAAATACCCTCATGTTGCTGCAGTATTATTGACCTGAAAGAAGGATGGATATTATCTGATGTGGCTGAAAGAGCCACATGGATAATCACATCAAAATCGACCAAGTGACACGGGCATGTCTGCCCCGACTCCTTCAAATAGGCCGAGGCAGTCCCGACTTCTCCAAGTCAGCCGAGGCGGTTCCGACTTCTTCAAGTCGGCCCCCTACGGCCCCAACCTCTCCGAGTCGGCCAAGGCGGTCTCGACCTCTCCGAGTCGGCCCCCTGCAGCCCCAACCTCTCTGAGTCGGCCGAGGCGGTCCCGACTTCTTCAAATCGGCCCCCTGCGGCCCCAATCTCTCCGAGTCAGCCCCGACTTCTTTAAGTCGGCCCCCTGTGGCCCCGACCTCTCCGAATCGGCCGAGGCGATCCCGACCTCTCCGAGTCGGCCCCCTGCGGCCCCAACCTTTCCGAGTCGGCCAAGGCGGCCCCGACTTCCCAAGTCGGTCCCAGCCGCAAAGCCCATCAACTTTCTGACCTGCGCAGCCTGACATAGCCAAGCCCACCTGCCGCCTGGCCATGCCGTTGATGAGACCAGGCCCATCTACCAACTGGCCCTGCCAACCGATGGGATCTAGCCCACCAACCGCCAGCTCTCCCTCTCTGATGGGACAAAGCCTACCGACCGGCCCAAACTCATAATTTCACGTTCTCTGTAGACATTTCCTTCTCACAGAACTTCACGTGGCTAATCCCCAGACAAATGTCAAAGACCTATAAAAGGATAAGTTAACTGGAAGTCAAGGTATGTGAACACAAGTGTTCACTTACACCAAAACCCCAGAAAAACTCTAACTCTCGAAGCTTTTTCTGCCTCTAAGGAGCTCTCTCGAGCTTTCCTTCGACTGTGACCTCGATTGCTAACTTGGGCGTCAAAGGGTCCCCACCGAAGCTCCCTCCGGTCTTGGGACTTCTTGCAGGTCATCCATCTTGGCGAGGACCCCGTCAGCAAGCGGACATATCTTTCCAGCGTTTAATTTCGGTGATCGGGCATCATCATTATCCATAGTATTGCGAAACAAGGAAACAATGAAGAATTGCTTCACCATAAACAGGTTAGGCAGTATGCTTGATATATCATTCAAACATAATATTGACTAAGAAATCAATTTAGGGGTTCGTACCATCGAATCAAAAGTTCGCATTAAGAATGATTAAATACACCATATTGTCAAAAAATGCCATTCAGCATTAGTATTTATATTGGTCATTACCCTATACGGTTGCTTTCTTTTAGTGATATCTCTATTTGCACTCATAGCTGGTGACAGCATTTGTTGCATGTCAGACATTACGTTCAGTTTTTTTTGGAGTAAAAAATTGTCAGATATTATGTTCAGTTTTTTGGAGTCAAAAATCCAATTTTAGTGTCAATACACACAGAGAGAGAGAGAGCGAGAGAGTGACAGATACACATATAAGAACTTTCTTTAAATAATCATGATTTATTCCAAGTAAATAATCAACACACGCACAGACAGAGAGATATAAAAGAACTTTCTTTAAATAATTATGATTTATTCAACACAAAGAGAGCGGGCACACAGAGAGAGAGAGAGGGATCCTTTCTTTAAATAATTATGATTCATTCCAAGCAAACAATCAATAAATTTGGTGCACACCTAGGATGTCACTTACATAACCATAATTCCTTGCACTTCTGCATAATTCTTTAATTACGTATTGTCACGTTCTTCATATAACCATAATTAATGCTAACAGATTGAAAAACAAAAAGAGAATAACAAAAAGATCATAAACGAGTAAAAAGTAAATAATCACCCCAACAAGAAAGGTGCCAGGTCTAAAGCACGGCAGAAGGCCAACGAAGCCAATTCATGAAGCCTCAAACCCCTCATTCTCCCAACATAGAAATCTATAACGTGCACATCGTCCTCCCCAATCTCCTCGACATCCTCGTCAGATTCCGATTCCAAGCTCGGGACGGTGCTGAGCTTCGCCACAGCCCTATCGACAATCCTCCGACAGAGCGGGCGGAAGCATCCCATTATCGGAATGGTATAACTCGGGTGAAGAAACGGGTCGGCGATGACAGCTACCACATCGTCTGCCGTCAGCGCTCCGCCCTGGTCATATCACAGGAATCAAACAAAAGAGACCAGGAAACGGAATTCGAGCGAGAGGAATCGTGAGGAGGAGAAGAAAGGGGGCACCTTCTGCGAAAGGGCGACGAGCCTGGGATTGAAGCGGAGATTGGGGCAGCGGGCGAGGAACCGCTGGAAAGCGGCCTCGCAGACGAAGCTCCCGTCGAAGGACATTGCTGGATTGAGAGCGGAAACCGCACGCGATCGAAGGGAGAACGTGAGCCAGATTAGGAGGGAAAAGGCGGCGAGGCCGTGGCTTGGGGTTTTATAGGGAACGGGAGAGGCGGTGGGGGGTTTAGGGTTTTAGCCGGCGGCAACGCCTCTCTGGTTGGCGAAAGCCCCCTTGCCGCCTGTGTTTCGACTCGACCGGCTTCAAATCTGACTCGGAAAAAAGCGATGGGGTTTAGGGTTTTTCCTAATTCGTCCGCGGATCCTTGGACCGGTTCAGATCTGACTCAATCGAGACCGATCCGACAACTGCTCGAACCGGGGTCGCGCGCTGGTCGTGGGAGTATAAAAATTAAAATAGCACCACCGTAAATGCTATTCGTATTGGTAGGGCTATAAAGGCAGAATATCTTCTGGACAAAGAGCGATGGTAATAAAATAATAAACAAGTAGAAAGCTAATTCAGTAAAATCGCATAGTGCCTATTCAGTTGGATGTTGGCGAGAGAGAGAGAGAGATTGCACAAGAAACTAGAAGAGNGTAACAGTGCGGAATAAGTACCCTCTGCCAAGGATTGATGACTTGTTTGATCAACTCCAAGGAGCCCAGATATTCTCAAAGATTGATCTCAGGTCAGGGTACCATCAACTCAAAGTCAAGGAGGGGAATATGCCTAAGACAGCATTCAGAACCAGATATGGCCACTATGAGTTCTTGGTGATGCCGTTTGGGTTAACTAATGCCCTAGCAGCATTCATGGATTTGATGAAGAGAATTTTCAAGCCATACTTGGATCAGTTTGTGATAGTTTTCATTGATGATATCTTGATATATTCCAAGAGCCATAGGAGCATGAGGACCACCTAAGAATCGTGCTACAGATTCTTCGAGAGAAGAAACTTTATGCCAAGCTGCAGAAGTGTAATTTTTGGTTGGATCAAGTATCTTTCTTGGGTCATATAATATCCAAAGATGGCATATCTGTGGACCCAAAAAGATTGAAGCTATCATTAGTTGGAGCCGACCTTCTAATGTGGCAGAAATCAGAAGCTTCTTAGGGCTAGCCGGGTACTATCATAAATTTATGAAGAACTTCTCTTGCATTACTCTACCCCTAACTAACTTAACCCAAAAGCGAGTAAAGTTTGACTGAACAGAGGAGTGTGAGAAAAGTTTTCAGGAGTTAAAGCAGCACCTTGTGACAGCTCCCATTCTTGTTCTTCCGACAAGATCTGAAGGTTTTACTTATATACGGATGCCTCTAGGAAAGGATTGGGATGCGTTCTAATGCAGAACGAGAAGGTGATAGCCTATGCCTCCAGACAATTGAAGCCTTATGAGCAGAATTATCCTATTCATGATCTGGAATTGGTTGCTGTGGTTTTTGCTCTGAAGATTTGGACATTACTTATATGAGGTGTTGTGTGATGTGTATACAGATCATAAGAGTCTAAAATACATCTTCACACAGAAGGAGCTAAACTTGAGGCAGAGAAGGTAGTTGGAGCTACTGAAGGATTATGACTTGACCCTACACATCATCCTAGGAAGGCCAATGTAGTAGCTGATGCCTTGAGCAAAAAATCCTCTTCTGAGTTAGCTGCTATGATTACTTCCCAGCCTCATATATTGAGGGACCTTGAGAGGTGGGAGGTTGGATTGAGAGTACAGTGGCCTGATGGGCTTATTGCAGCACTTGTACTCCAGCCAACCCTAGTTAACAGGATCAAGTCCTCCCAGAAAGAAGATCCAGATTTACAAAGGATTAAACAAGCTGTGTAGTCAGGAGTTCAGAATGAATTTTATGTAATGGATGATGGATCCCTAAAATTTGAAGGTAGACTTTGTGTGCCAAACATAGAGAGCTAAAAGCCAAAATTTTGAAGGAGGCTCACTACTCTTCTTATACTGTGCATCCAGGTGGCACTAAGATGTACAGAGACTTAAAGAAAAATTTTTGGTGGAAGGGTATGAAGAGGGAGATTGCTTAGTGTGTGGCCAAGTACTTGGTTTGTCAGCGAGTGAAGGCCGAGCATCAAAGGCCTGCGGGACCTTTTTAGTCTCTGATGATTCCTCAGTGGAAATGGAAAAAGATTACAATGGATTTTGTGACTGGTCTGACCAAAACTCCAAGGAGTAATGATGCAGTTTTGGTTATTGTGGATAGACTAACATAATCAACTCATTTTCTACCTTTCAGAGTTGGGTCTTTAGTGAAAGATTGGCTAGTTTGTATATTGAGCAGATCATGAGACTCTATGGTGTTTTTGTATCTATTGTATCAGATAGGGATACCAGATTTATGTCCTAGTTCTGAAAAAGTCTTCATAAAGCTATGGGAACCAAATTAAACTTTAGTACAGCCTATCATCCCCAGTCAGATGGACAATCAAAGAGGACCATACAGATTCTGGAAGACATGTTGCGAGCCTGTGTGATGGACTTGGGTGGAGCTTGGGATAACCACTTACCTTTAGTGGAGTTTGCATATAATAATAGTTACCAGGCCAGTATCCAGATGGCTCCATTTGAAGCTCTGTATGGTAAGAGGTGCAGATCTCCTTTATGTTGGGATGATGTGGGGGAAAGAAATTGCTAGGCCCTGAGCTGATTCAGCAAACAATTGAAAAAGTGCAATTGATCAGGGAGCGTCTTCGTACAGCTCAGAGCAAGCAGAAGAGCTATGCTGATGTTAGAAGGAGGGAATTGGAATTTCATGTTGGGGACGATGTCTTCTTAAGGGTATCACCAACCAAGGATGTGATGAGATTTGGGATTAGAGGAAAGCTGAGTCCACGTTATATTGGACCTTTTGAGATCTTGAGCAAAATAGGAGAGGTAGCTTACAGCATGGCACTGCCACCAATTCTATTTGGGGTACACAATGTGTTTCATGTTTCTATGTTGAGAAATATATTTCTGACCCCAGCCATGTAATAGAGTATGAACCTATATAGTTGAAGAAAGATTTGTCATATGAGGAGCATCCTGTGCATGTCATGGACCGTAAGGATCAGGTTCTGAGATGGCGTACCATTTCATATGTCAAGGTATAGTAGAGTAATCATTCTGAGAGAGAGGCTACTTTGGAACTTGAGGAAGAAATGAAAAAGAAATATCCACAATTATTTGTATCTTAATATAGATAAATGATGTATCAATGACAGTTGACTTTTGAATAAAATCTAGTTGATTATGGATATAAAATTTGGATTCTATATTTTTTAATGGAAATGTAACAATTTTGAGGCCGAATTTTTTATAAGGAGGGAAGAATGTAACCCTCGTAATTAATTTAGGGGAGAATGTAACCCCAGTAATTAATTTGGGACACCTGGCATGGTTCCTTCTGACGTTTAGGTGACGCCTGGATTTTTGAACCTCCACGTAACGGATGGGTTCTCATTTCCCTTGAGCTGAGGAGTCGCGAGGGTGCTTAAAAGAAGATTGAGGGCAACCCTCTCCTTCATCCTCGCG
>UESW01004942.1:179410-253287 GCA_900491605.1 Calamus simplicifolius | reverse complement strand
CGAAGCCGATCCCCATTTCGTTTCTTGTCGAAAGCTTTCAATTCATCCAATCGGCGGATGAGGAAAGGATTGAAGGGTTTTGGAGAGACATAGACGATGGGGACATCCTCAGTTCTGGCGGAGGATGATGCAAGGGGAACAGCTCCTACTCCACCGCCAAATGATAATGGGATCGAAGCTGACGCCGGCGGCGCGGCCATAGAATCAAGGATCAGGGAAAGAAGAGCTCAGTCATGAAGGATAAAGATAAGGAGAAATCGGATAAGATAAGGAGAAATCTCTTGGGATTAGCAATAGTTGTAACCTGTTAATAATAGTGGAAGCCATAGTGGTGGTAAGAAGCAGGTGGATGGATGTCGAAAGGAAGTGGTTTGCTCGAAAAGAATGCAGGAGCTTATGCGTCAGTTTGGCACGATATTGAAGCAGATCACACAGCACAAGTGGGCTTAGCCATTTATGAACCCCTGTAGATGTTGAAGCTCTTGGTCTCCATGACTACTATCAGGTTATCAAGAAACCATGGACTTCAGTACTATCAAAAATCAGATGGAAGCAAAGGATGGCAATGGATATAAGAATGTTCGGGAAATATATTCGGATGTAAGATTAATCTTTACAAATGCAATGACATACGATGAAGATAGAAGTGATGTTCATGTGATGGCAAAAACATTACTGGAGAAATTTGAAGAAAATGGCTGATGTTATTGCCCAAAGTGGTCGAAGAGGAAACTAGACAAAAGGAGGAGGACGCACGAGCACTTGAAAATATGCAGATTGCTCGAGAGGCTAATTTTGCAAAAGTGGCAAATGAGACAGACAGTGAGCTTGATGAGCTCAATTCGTACTTGGAAGAACTTAGAGAATCAGTGGTCCAAAGATGCAGGTACCCGGACATCTATTTAGCTGGTTTACCATTTGAAATTTGCGTATTGAAGTAAGTAAGCCAAATATAATAATTTATAAATTATAAATTGTTGTATTTATAGTTTTATGCATACTTATGAAATTGAGTTTTATTGATTATTTTGGAAATTGGTAAACTGTACCATGAGTATTTAATTGAATATTTGCTACAATAGCTGGTATTAATTTACAAAGTAATGGTTATTATGCTTATGCCAAATATGATGTATATGTTTATTTTTAACTTTGCAAAGTGAATTGGTTACATGCAATGATTAAGAATGTACAAACCACTGTTTATGTGATATGAAAGATAATGCTTATGATGATGTATGATGTGTGATATCCATATATAATGATGATCCTGAATTATATTTATATGTATCGCCGCGGTTCTCCTATGATGTGACATGTGGAGGCCACACACATCTAGAGGATGTGCTCTGTTTGATGATGATATGGCATGTGGAGGCCACACATCTAGAGGATGTGCTCTGATTGACGATGATATGGCATGTGGAGGCCACACACATCTAGAGGATGTGTGCTGATTGATTATGATGTGGCATATGGAGGCCACATACATCTAGAGGATGTACTCTGTTTGATGATGATATGGCATGTGGAGGCCACACATCTAGAGGATGTGCTCTGATTGATGTTACACCAGTTGGGGTGTTGCAGGACCGTGGGACACATAAGATATAATATAAAAATGATCATATAAAAGTGGGTTGTTTACAATGCATTTTCTGGTATTTATTGTATAAGCTTCCAAATTAATTTGAGTGTGATATGCTTGTTCTGATAGCATGATAAATGCATTTGAAATTGAAAACTTATAAAATTATGACTTGATAATATCTTGATAAGATACGATGATATATGACTATTTTATATTATATTATAGGCTTACTTATTGAGTGTGAGCTCATGTAAATCTCACAATGTTTTCAGAGCCTCAGGATTGAAGATGGATTTATGGGATAGATGGAGCTTCTATATAAATCAGTTTCTTGATATCATTGTAACCCCAGTATTACTTGTGTGTAAGGTTTGTAGCCCAGAACTATATTGATTGTGTGTAGGGCTTGTAGCCCAAACTTACATTTATGGTTTGTACTAAGTTATAGATTTGGATTGCCTAAATATAATTATTGCCTTATATTGATCGATGTGTAAATTTCGGAATACCTTGCGTGCCCGGTATACGGCGGGTTGTCACTCTAGCTCAAATTTTGGGTCTGGGGCATGACAGCTTTTATGGTATCATAGCCTAGGTTTTGACTTTAGGAACACATACATGATGACACTCTAGGCAAAATACTAGGATGATATTGAGACAATTATAACTTTAAAAGAATTTCAGGAATTATGTTATGAAAGCCTGAAATTTAAAGTTTATCAAGATATTAATTGACATATAAATTGATAGGAATTAAGAATGAACTATCGCATCAGAAGCTAATAATATAATGAGACTCCCAGGCTGGTGACCTTGATCAGTGGGGAGGTCAAGGGGCTTCTAGAAGTTTTAGCTCCGTCAAACTTGTTGGAAATGACTCGTAGCAATTTCAGACCTTTAAATAATATGGGTAGATAAAATTTTAATTGGATATGCAATAAAAGATAGATGAATATATGAAATATAATATAGTTGTTAAAAATTGCAATTGATGACTAATATGACTAAGATAACATCATTATATCCAAATTGCAATGAGTTAGATATTTGAATTTTGAGTTATTAAATCTGAATTTGAATGTGGAAGTATACAATAGAACTTACATTATTGATATTGTAAGTTAAGATTATGAGCTAATCTGCCGGTTATAGAGATGATTAATATTGATGATATTTTGGTAATAAAATAGTTAACTACATATTTTTGATCAATTATAATTGAGTACTTTTGAATTTGAGTCTGGATGGATAAGTATATATAGTGAATTTTACTAAGAGAACTTTTATTATAGATATTACATGTTTAAAACTGATTATTATTTGCTAGATATGGAGATGGTTGATGTTGATGTTAATGAAGTGGTTGACTGCATATATATCATGATGGACCATTTAGGAAGAATATGAAATTTTAAATTCGGAGATAATTACTGTTTAAGTTTTTGAGAGAGTGGTAGACTCTATTAATCTTTAGAACCAATCTTGGCAATAAATGATCAAATATTTTGATGGTAGAAAGTGAAAGATTTTAGCAAGAATGAGAATAAGATAAACTCCACCGATAAAGAATTTCATGGGAATTTTTATCTTTTAATAGATTTCTAAATCAAGATATATATTCATTAATTTATTGTGCCTTTCTTCATAGTTCCTAAGTAGATATCTTTCTCCAAGATGGATAAATTATCAATCAGCCATAAGTAGCATAATTATTTTTAAGGAAAAAGAAAGGAGATGATTTTTTTTTGATTATTATCAATTATGGATTATGGTTAAGGATACATTTAATATCACTTTCAAGTCATGGAGAGATTACTATAATTTTCTAATTGTGTCTTTTGGATGATAAATGCATTTTCAATCTTTATTGACCTTATAAGTCTTGTATCAATCTAAGCTATATCAGTGAGATCACTTTGAGATATTCAAAGGGTTTAAATTTAGTTGGCCAAGATATGGCATGAGACATTGCATAATCTATAAAAACCAACACAATTTTAGGTGATTTTGATAGTCATAGGTAACAAAATAATTGATTCGAGGATTTGAATCATTTAAATTACAATATTTATTGAGAATATACTGACATATTCAAGAGAAATTGATTGGTTGCAGTGGTATTATTGATAAATTAATTATACCGGTGATTAATGATGGCAATATTATTCAAAGAAATTAAATTAGTTGATTATGATAATTATGAAAGATATCCTAAATGATGGCAGAATGTTCATAGATGTTAGCTTGAAGTATTTAAAGTGAAACCAAGTATGTTATGTATGTTATGATGATTGAAATAAGTGTCGTAATGATTAATGGAACATTCAACTATTTATGAGTTGAGAGGGCATTGGAAGAAAACTATCTTATATCTAAGTCACAAGAATTTAGAACTATCTTATCGAGGAATTAAGAGTAACTGATATAGGTTATTAACCTTAAGAATGGATGACATAATACTCGTGATGGACTCTATGATATTTATGATGATTGTATTGTGAGAAGTTAAGGTATATATATATATATATATATATATATTTAAAAAAAGAGATGGCAAAACCTGAATCTGAATGGGATGAGCAAGACAAGAAATTAGCTCAATTAAATGCTAAGGCTATGAATGTTCTTTATTGCTCTCTTGATGCAAATAAGTTTAATCGCATATCTACTTGTATGTTTGCTAAGGAAATATGGGATAGACTTGAAGTCACCCATGAGGGTACAAATCAAGTCAAGGAATCCAAAATAAATATGCTTGTTCATAAGTATGAATTATTTAAGATGGATCCTGCTGAAAATATTACTAATATGTTTACAAGATTTACTGACATTATTAATGGATTGAAGAGTCTTGGAAAATCTTATGCTAACAGTGATCTTGTTAGAAAAATTTTAAGATCTTTACCTAGGACATGAGAAGCAAAAGTCACAGCAATTCAAGAAGCAAAAGATCTCAATAATTTATCACTTGAAGAGTTGGTTGGTTCTTTGATGACTCACGAACTTCAGCAACGACAACATATTGATGAAGATGATTCAAAGAAGAGAAGGACTATGGCATTGAAGAGTGTAACTCAAGAAGATGAGAGTGAAGAAACCACAAGTGAGAGTGAGAAAGATGATGATATGGCACTTATTTCAAGGAAATTTAAAAAGTTCATGAAGAAAAAGAGATTTGGAAAAAGAAAGCATTTTGTCAAAGAAGATCATAGCAAAGATAAGGAAAAGAGTAAACCTCCAACATGCTATGAGTGCAAGAAGCCTGAACACATCAGACCAGATTGTCCACTATTAAAGAAGGCAACTAGAAGAATAAAGAAAAAGGCAATGATGGCCACTTGGAGCGATAGTGAAGCTACAAGTTCAGAAAATGAAGAGAAAACTGAAGTTGCCAATGTTTGCTTCATGGCTGATAATGATGAGGTAAGCCCTAACTTTTAGATGACTTTACCTTTGATGAATTACAATGTGCATTTTATGAACTTATTGATGATTTTGCAAATTTAAGTTCAAAAAGCAAAGAATTGAAAAATGAAATAAAAAATCTTACTCTTGAAAAAGAAAGAATTTCAAAGGATAATGAATCATTGTTAAAGGAAAACCAAGATTTGAAAAATGAAGTAGATAAATTAAAACCAATAGATTTAGTCTAAGTTCAGAAAATGATTTTAAATAGTCAAAGAGCTGTTTACAATAGAGCTGGTCTTGGATACAATACTTTTGAAAGACAAAAATTTCTGAAAAATATTTATGAGCATGCTGATGATTCTACTAAAATTACATGTTTTAAATATGGAAAAATTGGACAAAAGCTTATATTTGCCAAACACAAAAGATAAGGAAAATATGGAATCCCAAAAGGAACCATTTTGACTAACCCTAAAGGACCCAAGAAAGCTTGGGTACTTAAGAACAAAAATTAAAATTATGTATGCAGGTGTGTCTTGCAACCCGAGCAATTAAAAGACAATGGTACTTGGACAGCGGGTGCTCAAGACACATGACCGATGATGAATCACAATTCATCACTTTGGAAGCAAAAGATGGAGGTGCTGTTACTTTCGGTGATAATGGTTAAGGAAAATAATTGGCATTGAAAAAATAGGTATCACACCTCATGCTTATATTGATAATGTTTGCTTTAAAAGGTTTGAAATACAATTTACTTAGCATTAGTCAATTATGTGACAAAGGATTTAATGTTACATTTGAATCATCCTTATGCATTGTTAGAAATCCTGCTAATGAAAACATGAGATTTGTTGGTCAAAGGCATGGTAATGTATACATTGTTAATTTAAATGATTTGTATGATCAAAATGTTGATTGCCTAGTTGCTACAAATAATAAAACTGATAATAGTTGGTTATGGCATCGTAGGCTAGCTCATGCAAGCATGGATTTACTATCTAAATTAATTAAAAAGGATTTAGTACATGGTTTGCCAAAACTTGTTTTTGAAAAAGATAAGATTTGCAATGCTTGTCAATTTGGAAAACAAACCCGAGTTTCTTTTAAATCAAAGAATTTTGTTTCAACCACTAGACCGTTGGAGCTCTTGCATATGGATTTATTCGGTCCTACAAGAACCACTAGTCTAGGAGGTAAAAGATACGGTTTCATTATTATTGATGATTTCTCTCGCTTTACATGGGTTTTGTTTCTAGCTAGTAAAGATGAAGCATTTCATCATTTCAAAAATTATTTAAAAGAATTACAAACGAAAAGAATTCTTTGTTTTGTCAATACGAAGTGATCATGGAAAAGAATTTGAAAATAAATCTTTTGAAGAATTTTGTAATGAAAATGGAATTGAACATAATTTTTCTGCACCAAGAACACCACAACAAAATGGAGTAGTTGAAAGAAAGAATAGAACATTAGAGGAAATGGCGCATACCATGTTGTGTGAAAGCAATCTTCCTAAAATATTTTTGGGCAGAAGCTATTAGCATTGCATGTTATGTTTTAAATCGTGCATTAATTAGACCTGTTTTGAAAAAGACTCCATATGAACTTTGGAAAGGAAGAAAACCTAATATAAGTTACTTTCATGTTTTTGGATGTTGATGTATGTTGATGTTTTGTATTAAATAATGGAAAATCAAACCTTGATAAATTTGACGCTAAGTCTGATGAAGGAATTTTTCTCGATATTCTTTACATAGTAGAGCTTTTAGAATATTCAACAAAAGACTTTAGTAGTTGAAGAATCAATTCATGTTATCTTTGATGAATCTAATGATCCTCCATCAAGGAAGGGAAAAGGTATAAATGATGCAGATGACATTGAAGATCAATTCAAGACATCACATTAAAGGATAAGAACGATACACAAGAGGTAAGTGAAGAAGATAACGCTGACCTACCTGAAGCCTCACAAGGTAATGATGAATTAGAAAGAGGATGGAGGTATGTTCTTAGTCACCCTAAAGATCAAATTATTGGTGATCCTTCTCAAGGAGTGAGAACTAGATCATCATTTAGAGATGCTTGTAATATTTAGCATTTGTATCTAAAATTGAACTAAATGTTATGATGATGCTAAAAATGATGTTGATTGGATTAATGCCATGCATGAGGAACTTAACCAATTTGAAAGAAATAATGTTTGGACTCTTTGTGAAAGACCTCATGATCATCAAATTATTGGAACTAAATGGGTTTACAGAAACAAATTAGATGAACATGGTAATATAATTAGAAATAAGGCAAGATTAGTAGCTAAGGTTATAATCAAGAAGAGGGAATTGATTTTGATAAAACTTATGCCCCTGTTGCTAGATTAGAAGCCATTAGATTACTTCTTGCTTATGCTTGCTGTTATATGAATTTTAAATTATATCAAATGGATGTTAAAAGCGCTTTCTTGAATGGATATATTGCTGAACAAGTTTTTGTGGAACAACCATCCAGATTTGAAAATCATCTGTTCCAAACCATGTTTTCAAATTAAACAAAGCTTTGTATGGTTTGAAACAAGCGCCCCGGGCATGGTATGAAAGATTAAGCAAATTCTTGATTAGTAATAATTTTATTCGAGAACTATGGATACAACTTTATTTATTAAAAGGCAAAATAAAGATATATTAGTTATTCAAATCTATGTTGATGATATCATATTTGGTGCCACTAATGAATCTTTGTGCAAAGACTTTGCTAAGCTTATGCAGAGAGTTCGAGATGAGTATGGGTGAGCTGACCTACTTCCTCGGACTTCAAATTAAACAAAGCAAAGATAGGATCTTCATAAGCCAATCCAAATATACAAAAGAAATGATCAAGAAGTTTGGCATGGAGACATCCAAGAGTATCGGTACCCCTATGAACTCATCATGTAGACTTGAAACTTATAATTCTGAAAAATCTGTTGATTTAAAATTATATAGAGGTATGATTGGATCTTTGTTATATTTAACTGCTGTAGGCTAGATATCTTATTCAGTGTTTGCATGTGTGCTAGATATCAAGCAAATCCTAAAGAATCACACTTGCTTGCTGTTAAAAGAATATTTTAATATTTAAATGAAACAATAAATTTGGGTATATTGTATGATAAACAATCTAACATTGATTTAATAGGATACACTGATTCTGACTTTGCTGGATGTAAATTAGATAGGAAATCAACCACTGGAACTTGCTAGTTTCTAGGTGTTAACTTAATTTCATGGTTTAGCAAAAAGCAAACTTCAGTAGCACTATCTACGGTCGAGGCCGAATATGTTGCTGGGAGTTGCTGTGCTCAAATCTTATGGATTAAGCAACAACTAGAAGATTATGGTATTAAACAAAAAGCCATACCTATAAAATGTGATAATACAAGTGCAATTAGTTTAACTAAAAATCCTATTCAATTCCAGAACTAAACATTGAAATTAGACATCATTTCATTAGAGATCATGTTAACAATGGAAATGTTGTTATTGAATTTTTAAATACTAAAAATAAATTGCTGATATTTTTACTAAGCCACTTGATGAAATAAAATTTTATGAAATCAGAAGAGAATTAGGGATGTTTGATCCAACATTTAATGAATCATTTAATGAAGTATATGATATCTAAAAGTTATGACATCTTTAAATCACATCAATCAAAGAAATTTCATGTCAAATTAAATGCTTGTTGTAAGGCTTTATGTCTTTTCAAATTAATAAAAGCTATGTTTTTTGAATTCTTCCAACCACCGACCGTTTGAAAAGCTTTTATTTTTTCTTTTGATGGCAGCCTATTCACTATATAACCTTTTTTTTTCTCCACTCGTTTCTTTTCAAATCACGTCGTCTCCTTCATTCTCCCTATTCAAACTCCAACCGAGCGTTTTCTCCATTCATCTCTCATTCTCAACCGTTTCTTTCATTCTTCCATTAATCCTTCCTTCCATTCAACCTGTTAATCTATCTAGAAGAAGTTGATGGCTCCCAAAAAGAAGGCAGTCGCTAGAGATGACGATTGTGCCGATCTTCGCCGGAAGTCTTCCACGTCTTTTACTCAAATCAACTCCCTACTTGCTTCAAAATCTTTTGCTCATGGGAGGTTAGTAGACTTTAACTTTTTAGAACAAGAAGGTTTTAAAATCGGTAATCTATTAGTTAAACAAGGATGGACAAACTGTTATCTACCAAAAGACCTATTTATCCTGAACTTATTAAGGAATTCTATGAAAACATTTCCTTTGGTAGTGGAACTATCTCTTCCATTGTGAAAAAGACTAAAATAGACCTAGATGGTAAAACATTAGGATCTGCTTTGAAAATTCCATCTGAAAGGTTCTTAGAAATTCTCCCTAGTGAATGCGGATATAAGATTGGCCTAATCCTTAATATGGATGATACTGAAGCTAGTAAGATTGAAACGTTAGATGCAAATATGTTATCAGTTAAAATCGGCTTTTCCATAGTATCATTGCTAAGATTCTCACCCCTCGTGCTGGATCATTTAATGTGGTAAACGATAGGGACATTTGCTTAATGTATGAATCTTAATGGAAGACCCTGTTGATTTACCTGAATTAATGATGACCGTTATAAGAGAATCTTTGTCCAGAGCTAAGGCTGCTTTGCCCTACGGAATATTTCTCACATATGTTTTTGAGTTTTTTGGTATTAAACTTAAAGAAAAAACTGCAGTGGCATTACGTCACTCTGACGTTTTTAATGCTCATTCACTGCAGCATATGGACTTTGCTAAAAGGGATAGTATTTAGTTAAAAGTTAGATCTAGAACAGGACAATCTAGTATGCCACCGCCTACTGTGAATCAACCTGCATGTTCTCTCAAAACTTTTCACTTATGACTTCAGTCAACCTAATCCGTATCTTGCTGCTATGACAGCTGACCAAAACCCTTTCTACTTGATCCACCTGAAATCAATATTTCTGGATCATCTTTTCGCAATGACAACCCTGCTTCTGCTCCTTTTCCAACTGTTAGATTATGTGATGATCAACTCCGTCATATTATCAATGCTTTGACCCTTGCCACTTCTAATCGAAGCTCTGGTGACAGTGCTTCTTCTGTCAATGATCAGACTCTTGTACCACATATTTCTTCTATTTTTGAAAACATGTCTCAATTTAAACTTATTCTTGAAAGGCTTGTTCATGATGTGAACATTCTTAATGGGAGAGTTTTTCATCACAACGAATCTATCATGGAACGGATCCTGAAGGAGGTAAATTTACTTAAAAGCAAGCTTGAAAACTTTGAGACTAAGGCAGAGTGGGTAGAATATCAAATGAGATCGAGCCAGACCCAGACCCGGGATGCAGCAAACACTATTGATCATTGGACTGCAACCCTCTCAAGGCTGAGTCAACTCATGGAGACTCTCATCACTTGTTCTGCCGCCTCTACGCCTGATGCTTCTTTTTCTCATCCGCACCTTTTCACTCCACCGTCACGGCCCTCCTCCGTCAAGCCTGAATCTTCAAGTGAGCCAAATGTTTCTTCAGTGCATATTTCTTCATCTGATGACGACAAGTGATTGTACTTAACTTATGTGTTTTGTAGTATTTGAACAAACTTGTTATGCTTGTTTATATTTATGCTCTATGACTTGAAACAATGACATGTAATATCTATTATCTTGTACTGATCTGCATGACTGTTTTAATTATGTAATGAATGTTAACATCTCCTTGATCTATTATGCTTAAAGTTATTGCAAGACTCTTCAAACTTCTTTTTGATTAATGACAAAAAGGGGGAGAATAATGTTGCTTGCATACATTAAGGAATGGAGTAAAATAATAACTCCATATATTCAGGGGGAGAAAAGAAAAAGATTTCACTTATTCAATTTAACAGGGGAGAAATTAATATTTTCTAATTACTCCTGTTTACTTATTAAACTTCCATATACACTTGCTCTTTATATGCTTAAAGGTTTTATCATCATCAAAAAGGGGAAGATTGTTGACCCCAGATTGATTTTGATGATTACAAAACAAATTAAGCAATTCTAAGATTGATACAGGAAAGTTCAGTCACCTTGCAAGTAAGTATCTTCATGCAAAATTGACTGGTAAGAAAGTACTTTATTTAACTTTGCTTTAGATATTTTTATTTTGCTTGGAGTTAACTGGTTAGCTAGCTTGTTCTTTCAATTAGCTAGCTAGCATGCCCCTCAGCTAACTAAAATGCTCGTCTCAGTTAGATGGCCGAACATCCTCCTTTTTTAGCTAGCTGGTGAGTTATTTTATTAGCTAGCTGGAGCCCTTTCAGCTAACTAAGAAACTTGTCTCAGGTGCCTAGCCGAACGTCCTTTTCTTTAGTTAACCGGTGAGCTAGCTTGTTAGCTAGCTGGAATTCCTTCAGCTAACTGATTTGCTCGTCACAGTGCATTGGCCGAACACCCTCCAATTTTAGCTAGCTGGCTGGATGTCTTGTTAGCTAACTGAAACTCCTTCTAGCTAGCTGGCGTTTCTTTTAGTTAACTGCTTAGCTAACTATTTCATCCTGGAGCTAACTACTCAGCTAACTGATTTTCACAGGGAACGTCTCAGCCGTGGGGATTCAAAATTTAGTTAACTAAAGAGCTAGCTGACTGTTGGTTAGTTAGCTGGAGAGTTAACTATTATATCAGAACGGATGGCTGCCCTTTTTGCTAAGTTAGCTAGAAGCTAACTAAGCTGGACGGACAACATATTGCTTTTGCTTCTAGTTAGCTCGTGAGCTAACTGGCCATTCTTCAGTTAGCTATTCAGCTAACTAGTTGTCTTGTTCTTCTCCTGCAGCCGAGTGGATTTCAAATTAAGTTAGCTGGAGAGCTAACTATGATAGCATGAATTTTTCTCTCTGCCGTTACTTTTTCTCTGTTAGTTAGCTAAAGAGCTAACTGACTTTCGCTTAGTTAGCTGCCAAGCTAACTGATGTGCTGCCTCATGACGATTCTTTTGTTGTGACCTCTCTAGTTAGCTAACTGATTAGCTAGCTGAGGTTTCTTGCTTTACTCTTGGACGATGGCATTCATATCCTCAGCTACCTGGAGCCTCTTTTTTTAATCCACCGCCGCCTAAGCTTTTAAGAGTGCTCTTTCTTTTTTCTCTCTCTCTCTATTACTATTTCAAGCTATATTTAACTTTTGATTTTTGAATTTTTACAGTGCTCATCCTTCCTCAAATGGAGATCTGCATTCAATGCTTAAGGGAAACATGTTTAACGGTTATATTTTCTTCCTGTTATTATTTCCATTTATTTCTTATGTATCTAACAGATATCTTCTTGTTAGATGGATATAAATAGCTGGGATTAGAAGCACACCTAGACGATTTTTGAAAAAGAAAGTTCAAAAAGAGAAAAATCCAAGAAAAGAGCCTTCATTGCATATTTGTTGAGTGGTTGCTGGGCATTCAAGTTCATTCATTGCTCCTAAAGGTCGTCCGAATCATTGAAGCTTTTCAAGCATTCAAGACTTCAGCTGCTTCAACCTAGTTCATTTATTGCTGAGTTTATTGCTTCAAAAGTTGTAAAGTATATTCAGAATATTTGCTCATTGTATGAGCTTCTCCTTTACATACTCTGATTATCTTGTAAAAGGGTTAGTGAACCCTGGTTTGTTGTTGGCTTCCTTGTGCCATTGAAACAAGAGGACTAACCTAGGTTTGGCTAGGGGTTTTTGGCTTCCTTGTGCCATGAAACAAGAGGACTAGCCTAGGTTTGGCTAGGGGTTTTTGGCTGCCTTGTGCCGTATAAACAAGAGGGCTAGCCTGGTTTGGCTAGAGGTTGTAATCGTTGTGATACGATTAGTGGAATTCCCTAAGGTGTTGGGGAGTGGATGTAGGTGCTAAGTTTGGCACCGAACCACTATAAACTTCTGTGTGTTTGTGGTTGTTTACTTTTCTGTTGTTATTATTATGTGCACCCCACTTCACCGCTGCAAATCAAATTAGGGTTAAAAGCACATATATCTGCATAGCTATTAAATTTGTTTAAATAACCCAATTCACCCCCTTCTTGGGTTACTACATCTGGGCAACAAGGCTAATTTTGCAAAAGTGGCAAGTGAGACAGACAGTGAGCTTGATGAGCTCAATTCGCACTTGGAAGAACTTAGAGAATCGGTGGTCCAGAGATGCAGATACCCGGACGTCTATTTAGCTGGTTTACCATTTGGAATTTGCGTATTGAAGTAAGTAAGCCAATAATAATTTTATAAATTATAAATTGTTGTATTTATAGTTTTATGCATACTTATGAAATGGAGTTTTATTGATTATTTTAAAATTGGTAAACTGTACCATGAGTATTTAATTGAATATTTGCTACAATAGCTGGTATTAATTTGCAAAGTAATGGTTTATTATGCTTATGCCAAATATGATGTATATGTTTATTTTTAACTTTGCAAAGTAAATTGGTTACATGCAATGATTAAGAATATACAAACCACTATTTATGTGATATGAAAAGATAATGCTTATGATGATGCATGATGTGTGATATGCATATATAATGATGATCCTGAATTATATTTATATGTGTCACCGCGGTTCTCCTATGATGTGACATGTGGAGGCCATACACATTTAGAGGATGTGCTCTGTTTGATGATGATATGGCATGTCGAGGCCACACATCTAGAGGATGTGCTCTGATTGACGATGATATGGCATGTGGAGGCCACACACATCTAGAGGATGTGTGCTGATTGATTATGATGTGGCATATGGAGGCCACACATCTAGAGGATGTACTCTATTGATGATGATATGGCATGTGGAGGTCACACATCTAGAGGATGTGCTCTGATTGATGTTACACCAGTTGGGGTGTTGTAGGGCCATGGGACACATAAGATATAATATAAAAATGATCATATAAATAGTGGGTTGTTTACAATGCATTTTCTGGTATTTATTGTATAAGCTTCCAAATTAATTTGAATGGTGATATGCTTGTTCTAATAGCATGATAAATGCATTTGAAATTGAAAACCTATGAAATTATGACTTGATAATATCTTGATAAGATATGATGATATATGACTATTTTATATTATTATTATAGGCTTACTTATTGAGTGTAAGTTCATGTAAATCTCATAATATTTTTCAGAGCCTCAAGATTGAAGATGGATTTATGGGGTAGATGGAGCTTCTATATAAATTTTCTTGATATCATTATAACCCCAGTATTACTTGTGTGTAGGGTTTGTAGCCCAGAACTATATTGATTGTGTGTAGGGCTTGTAGCCCAAACTTACATTTATGGTTTGTACTAAGTTATGGATTTGGATTGCCTAATATAATTATTGCCTTATATTGATCGATGTGTAAATTTTGGGATGCCTTGCATGTCCGGCATGCGGTGGGTTGTCACCCTAGCTCAAATTTTGGGTTTGGGGCGTGACAGCTTTTATGGTATCAGAGCCTAGGTTTTGACTTTAGGAACACATACATGATGACACTCTAGGCAAAATACTAGGATGACATTGAGACAATTATAACTTTAAAAGAATTTTAGGAATTATGTTGTGAAAGCCTGAAATTTAAAGTTTATCAAGATATTAATTGATATATAAATTTGATAAGAATTAAGAATGAACCATCGCATCAGAAGCCAATAATATAATGAGACTCCCAGGCTGGTGACCTTGATCAATGGGGAGGTAAGGGCTTCTAGAGGTTTTAGCTCTGTCAAACTTGTTGGAAATGACTCGTAGCAGTTTCAGACCTTTAAATAATATGGGTAGATGAAATTTTAATTGGATATGCAATAAAAGATAGATGAATATATGGAATATAATATAGTAGTTAAAATTACAATTGATGACTAATATGACTAAGATAACATCATTATATCCAAATTGCAATTGAGTTAGATATTTGGATTTTGAGTTATTAAATCTGAATTTGAATGTGGAAGTATACAATAGAACTTACATTATGATATTGTAAGTTAAGATTATGAGCTAATCTACCGGTTATAGAGATGATTAATATTGATGATATTTTGGTAATAAAATAGTTAACTGCATATTTTTGATCAATTACAATTGAGTACTTTTTGAATTTGAGTATGGATGGATAAGTATATATAGTGAATTTTACTAAGAGAACTTTTATTATGGATATTACATGTTCAAAACTGATTGTTATTTTGCTAGATATGGAGATGGTTGATGCTGATGTTAATGAAGTGGTTGACTGCATATTATATCATGATGGACCATTTAGGAAGAATATGAAATTTTAAATTCGGAGATAATTACTGTTTAAGTTTTTGAGAGAGTGGTAGACTCTATTAATCTTTAGAACCAATCTTGGCAATAAATGATCAAATATTTTGATGGTAAAAAGTGAAAGATTTTAGCAAGAATGAGAATAAGATAAACTCCACCGATAAAGAATTTCATGGGGATTTTCATCTTTTAATAGATTTCTAAATCAAGATATCTATTCATTAATTTATTGTGCCTTTCTTCATAGTTCCTAAGTAGATATCTTTCTCCAGGATGGATAAATTATCAATCAGCCATAAGTAGCATAATTATTTTTAAGGAAAAAGAAAGGAGATGATTTTTTTTTGATTATTATCAATTATGGATTATGGTTAAGGATACATTTAATATCACTTTCAAGTCATGGAGAGATTACTATAATTTTCTAATTATGTCTTTTGGATGATAAATGCATTTTCAATCTTTATTGACCTTATAAGTCTTGTATCAATCTAAGCTTATCAGTGAGATCACTTTGAGATATTCAAAGGGTTTAAATTTAGTTGGCCAAGATATGGCATGAGACATTGCATAATCTATAAAAACCAACACAATTTTTAGGTGATTTTGATAGTCATAGGTAACAAAATAATTGATTCGAGGATTTGAATCATTTAAATTACAATATTTATTGAGAATATACTGACATATTCAAGAGAAATTGATTGGTTGTAGTGGTATTATTGATAAATTAATTATACCGGTGATTAATGATGGCAATATATTCAAAGAAATTAAATTAGTTGATTATGATAATTATGAAAGATATCCTAAATGATTGGCAGAATGTTCATAGATGTTAGCTTGAAGTATTTAAAAGTGAAACCAAGTATGTTATGATGATTGAAATAAGTGTCGTAATGATTAATGGCACATTCAACTATTTATGAGTTGAGAGAGCATTGGAAGAAAACTATCTTATATCTAAGTCACAAGAATTTAGAACTATCTTATCGAGGAATTAAGAGTAACTGATATAGGTTATTAACCTTAAGAATGGATGACATAATACTCGTGATGGACTCTATGATATTTATGATGATTGTATTATGAGAAGTTAAGGTATATATATATATATATATATATTTAAAAAAAGAGATGGCAAGAAAGAAATACTTCTTAAGGAATTCAATTTTATTTGGTAGAAAGATTAAATTAATTTTGAAAGTTGGATATGTCATTTGGGTACTTGGGAATGAAATAAAAGTTTGCTAGTGAATATCTTTAATGGTACAAAATTTGTGGACATTTAATTTTGAGGATGAAATTTTAGCGGGATAAAATGTTAATATTTGTTTTCGATTTAATGGTAAACTGCAAATTGAGTCTGAACCCATTTGTCTCACTCTCCTAATTTGATGATGTCTTCATAAAGCTTTGTGGATTAAGCTGAATTTCTATCCAGCCTTCCACCCTCAAATAGATGGACAATCTGCATGAACCAATAAGATTTTAGATGATATACTGCAAGCATGTGTAATGAATTTAGGAGGTGCTTGGTGTACTTCTTATCCTTAGTGAAATTGTTTATTTTAATGATTACCAAGCCAATATTCAAATGGATTCATTTCAATTGTCTATGATATAAGGTGTAGATTCCCTTTATATTGAAATGAATGAGAGAGAGAAAATTTTGGTTACTGAGCTGGTTTAACAACTATGAAAAGTATCGTTAATTAAAGCAGCTTCATGTAGCTTAGAGATAATAGAAAAGTTATGTTGATGTTAAACAGAAAGATTTGAAATTTTAGGTTGAAGATCATTTGGAAGTTTTACTAACTAATGATGTAATGAGGTTTGGGTTTAGAGGTGAATTGAGTCCTCAATATATTGGGCCATTTGAGATGTTGATCAAGAAATAGGAGGTGGCTTATAGCTTAGCACTGCCTTCATTACTCTTTGGGGTGTTCAATCTGTTTCATATCTTTATGATTGAGGTATATTTCAAACCCCGTTATGTGCTAGAACTTGAACCAATTTAGCTTAAGAAAGAATTGACCTATGAAGATCATCTTGTATGCATCGTGGACCGCAAGGATCAAGTTCTGAGATGGTGTAGCGTTCCTTATATCAAGGTTCAGTGGAGTAATCATTCTGAGAGGGAGGCTATGTGGGAACTTGAGAAGGAAATGAAAAAGAAATATCCATAATTATTTGTATCCTAATATAGATAAATGATGTATCGATGACTGTTGACTGTTGAATAAAATTTAGTTGATTATAGGATAGAAAATTTGAATTTTATATTTATTAAAAGTGTATCAATTTCGAGGCCAAAATTTTTATAAGGAGGGAAGAATGTAACCCTCGGTAAATTAATTGTGGGGAAGGTAACCCCCAGCATTTATTTGAGGACATCTAGAACCTAAAGTTTATTCGGACGTTAAGGTTCCTGACTTGTCGATTGGATACCCAAGTCGTCGTGTGTCTGATTGGTTCCCGATATCTCTGTTCCGAGGCATCGCAAGAATGTTTAAAAGGGCATCGAGGACAACCTTCTCCTTCATCCTCACGTGCCTGCTCCTGGTCGTGCCAGAGAGATAGAGAGTCAGAGAGGGAGAGATCGAGGCCGATCCCGTTTCGTTTCTTGTCGAAAGCTTTCAATTCATCCAATCGGCGGATGAGGGAAGGATTGAAGGGTTTTGGAGAGACATAGACGATGGGGACATCCTCAGTTCTGGCGGAGGATGATGCAAGGGGAACAGCTCCTACTTCGCCGCCGAATGATAATGGGATCGAAGCTGACGCCGGCGGCGCGGCCATGGAATCAAGGATCAGGGAAAGAAGAGCTCAGTCATGAAGGATAAAGATAAGGAGAAATTTCTTGGGATTAGCAATAGTTGTAACCTTGTTAATAATAGTGGAAGCCATAGTGGTGGTAAGAAGCAGGTGGATGGATGTCGAAAGGAAGTGGTTTGCTCGAAAAGAATGCAGGAGCTTATGCGTCAGTTTGGCACGATATTGAAGCAGATCACACAGCACAAGTGGGCTTAGCCATTTATGAACCCTGTAGATGTTGAAGCTCTTGGTCTCCATGACTACTATCAGGTTATCAAGAAACCATGGACTTCAGTACTATCAAAAATCAGATGGAAGCAAAGGATGGCAGTGGATATAAGAATGTTCGGGAAATATATTCGGATGTAAGATTAATCTTCACAAATGCAATGACATATGATGAAGATAGAAGTGATGTTCATGTGCTGGCAAAAACATTACTAGAGAAATTTGAAGAAATGGCTGATGTTATTGCCCAAAGTGGTCGAAGAGGAAACTAGACAAAAGGAGGAGGACGCATGAGCACTTGAAAATATGCAGATTGCTCGAGAGGCTAATTTTGCAAAAGTGGCAAGTGAGACAGACAGTGAGCTTGATGAGCTCAATTCGCACTTGGAAGAACTTAGAGAATCAGTGGTCCAGAGATGTAGTACCTGGACGTCTATTTAGCTGGTTTACCATTTGGAATTTGCGTATTGAAGTAAGTAAGCCAAATATAATAATTTTATAAATTATAAATTATTGTATTTATAGTTTTATGCATACTTATGAAATGGAGTTTTATTGATTATTTTAAAAATTGGTAAACTGTACCATGAGTATTTAATTGAATATTTGCTACAATAGCTGGTATTAATTTGCAAAGTAATGGTTTATTATGCTTATGCCAAATATGATGTATATGTTTATTTTTAACTTTGCAAAGTAAATTGGTTACATGCAATGATTAAGAATGTATAAACCACTGTTTATGCGATATGAAAAGATAATGCTTATGATGATGCATGATGTGTGATATGCATATATAATGATGACCCTGAATTATATTTATATGTGTCGCCACGGTTCTCCTATGATATGGCATGTGGAGGCCACACACATCTAGAGGATGTGCTCTGTTTGATGATGATATGACATGTGGAGGCACACATCTAGAGGATGTGATCTAATGACGATGATATGGCATGTGAAGGCCACAGACATCTAGAGGATGTGTGCTGATTGATTATGATGTGGCATATGGAGGCCACACACATCTAGAGGATGTGCTCTGTTTGATGATGATATGGCATGTGGAGGCCACACATCTAGAGGATGTGCTTTGATTGATGTTACACCAGTTGGGGTGTTGCAGGGCCGTGGGACACATAAGATATAATATAAAAATGATATAAACAGTGGTTGTTTATAATGCATTTTCTGGTATTTATTGTATAAGCTTCTAAATTAATTTGAGTGGTGATATGCTGTTTTGATAGCATGATAAATGCATTTGAAATTGGAAACTTATGAAATTATGACTTGATAATATCTTGATAAGATATGATGATATATGACTATTTATATTATTATTATAGGCTTACTTATTGAGTGTGAGCTCATGTAAATCTCACAATGTTTTTCAGAGCCTCAGGATTGAAGATGGATTTATGGGATAGATGGAGCTTCTATATAAATTAGTTTCTTGATATCATTGTAACCCCAATATTACTTGTGTGTAGAGTTTGTAGCCCAGAACTATATTGATTGTGTGTAGGGCTTATAGCCCAAACTTACATTTATGGTTTGTACTAAGTTATAGATTTGGATTGCCTAAATATAATTATTGCCTTATATTGATCGATGTGTAAATTTCGGGACGCCTTGTATGCTCGGCATGCGGCGGGTTGTCACCCTAGCTCAAAATTTTGGGTCTAGGGCGTAACACAGGGTGATATACAAAGACTTTTCCAAAACATGAGGGGAGTTTCCTAGTGTTGGTGGCCTCCTTGTTTAGCTGCCCACAAGATTAAACGGTGTCTCTCCAGATCTCTAGGCAATGGCAATGACAATGAATTCCTCCTCATCTTAATTTATTGTAACAATTTGATTGTAGATAGCAGCAGGGAACATTAAGCACATACCAGTATCAAGATCTGGGGCAGAGGATAAAATGAGTGTACTCATGGCTTGGGAACAACAAACTCAATTTATGGAAAAGTCTTTGTACATCGTCTTCGATGTAGGATGGCCTGCATCAGGCGTGATGATTCGCTCATGCACGGACCTGTGCTAAGAGACTCGCTCATGGTCCCGCATCGATGATGCACATGCTTATGTATGGACGAATCATAGCACTAGATGCAAACCATTCTGCATCGAATGGTGTACAAAAACTTTTCCTTCAGCTTACAGGGGAGGGAGACCTTTGGCAGACATGGCATTCAGATTTTTTGTTGGAAACTTTTCTTGGGCAAGCTGCCTACAAATAGTTTTCTGTATGGCTTGCAGTTTCTGTCTGATCCCTTCTGTCATATTTGTAAATTAAGCTGAGTCGACGCTAACCAGCTGAATTTGGAGTGTTATGATGCAAAACAGATATGGCAAGAACTACAAAGAAATTGTGGAATTGAAGCCCCAGTGCCAGTGGATAAGAACCTTTTTCTCTTACTTTTTGCTAATAAACAAATTTGGAAAAGCAGGAACTAACCTCTTAAGGCATGACTATAACCTTGGATTATATACAGAAACGATGCACTAGAATGAGAGATAAGTAATATAAATTGGTGCAATGGACTTCTCTTCAAGCGTCCATTAGGTCAATCACCAACGGACTTCTCCAAGCTGGTTCCCCCAATCTTACCAGCAGAGGTATAATACTTAAAAATAATCTTTTATTGAATGAAAAGAAACAGTTTTAAAAAATTACGAACTCAATTTGAGCTGCCACCAATTAATTTACACTTAAATTTTTAAGATCATATGAATTCGATTTGCTAACAGGTTATTAGGTCAGTAGAGGAATTTAATGTGCAATGCTGAATTTTAAACAATCACTCTTGGAATATCCACCCAATAGTAAAAGACATACAGGTTTTGCTGCAGTTTTTTGATAATTACAAACAACACCGAACAAAGATATAGGCTGGACAAACAGTGTACCTCTTGAATAAGTTCAGGTTCGGTATGCTGATAGCGTTGGGCCAAAAATTTTGAGTGGTAAATAGTGGCCGTTTTGGTAGTTATGATAATCAAAATAATAATAAAGCCGTAGGAGGTGTCTTTATTTATTTACATTTCCAAGTAAAAAACATTGCACGGTCTGCCGTGAGCTTCTGCAATTAGATTTTAGAATATTCACAAACGGTTTGCTTGCTTTTTGGTTTTACCTTGAGTATGCTCTTCCTGTAGCGAATCAATGGCGAGTCATAACCCCTTGGTGTTCTCTTCCATCTTTGTCTCAGGGGTCCAGATAACACAAAGGCTTATTTTTTTCAGTTTTTTGTTTTGATAACAATGAATGGGTTGCCTCCTATGTCGTCCAGCACTTTACTGATTGGATTTGAACCCAGGATGATTATATTTCATCCTCCTTTCTTTTGGCTATTCTCGCATCAGAGTTGTATGATCGGCCCATCTATATCAAAAAAAAAAAAAAATAATGAATGGGTTACGCTCACACAAATATTATTCTATTAGCATCAGCTACAAATAATTGTAATAGTTGAGGATGAAACTCAGTAGAGGATTGCAAGTCTCTCTCTTTATTGCTATCAGATTAATCATAAATCAGTAACTTGATTTACTTCTCTGAATGCTATGCAAAGAGAGATCTCAGAGTATAATATCTATCTCATAGCCCTTAAAAAAGGGTGTATACAGTCAGTTTTGTTTTGAATCCAAGTGATCACTATTGAATCACCTTTCAAAATAATATTTGAATGCTGAAAATTTTGCCCTGCTACTCTCAGTTCATATTAATGTTGAAAAATACTCATGTGGACCAACATATGTAAATATGTATATTTAATTATCATAATATTAGTCCAATAATAGGTGATCTAATAAAGTTAATTGGACATTAAGGATTAATTTTTTGATATGGAACACAATGTGTAGATACTCGTAATATGACTCTAATTTTATGATGGGCTGAATAGAAACATGATTACATAAAGTCAAATGGTTATGGTCCCTGGTTTGAACACGATTTATAGGAAACGTCTCTTCGAAAAGGTCATGAGTATCTTTGCAGTAAAGAGATGTTTATTCAAAAATCGAAAAGGTCCAGTCTCTTCGGAAAGATCCCTACGAAAGGATAAGTTTTCCTATTTAAGCATT
Organism: Calamus simplicifolius; assembly: GCA_900491605.1. Lineage (NCBI taxonomy): Eukaryota > Viridiplantae > Streptophyta > Magnoliopsida > Arecales > Arecaceae > Calamus > Calamus simplicifolius. The sequence goes on along the minus strand of UESW01004942.1, from coordinate 230,872 downwards.
TCTGATAACTTCCATTTTTATCAGAAAAATCTTCTGCAATTGTGTTGATAAACCAGAAGCACCGTCTCCAACCAAAATAGCCGACAACGCTATTGCATTCGGTTACAGTATTCTTCATTTTTAATAATGATAGAATAAGGTATGAATTCCATACTTCTCAATTATATATTGTGTTTCGATATTATTGACATAAGGATTCTGGGGTAATGGATTCATATTCGATTTTCATGAATTCTATAAAGTGGTATCAGAGCCACCTTATGTTGTAATATCAAAAATAATTTTTTGTTTTCTTGTTCATGCCTATCTAAATGAATGAATATATCGTCGAATCCATCTTGTTGTTTTATCTTGTTATGCTTTGAATGATTCGACGAAGGAGTCCTTGCGAATAATTAGGTAAGATAAACATCACTGATTCATATGATTTAAATCAGTTGTGGATAAATTTTTTATTTTAAAATAATTGGATAAGATAAGCATCATTGATTCATATGATTTAAATCTGTTATGGATGAACGAGAGAATGAGATTTGGCCTAATTTGTGAAAATCTTAGCTTGCTAGAATAATTGAAATATTTATATTTGAATTGAAATAATAATATTTATCATATCCCATTTCTGAAAGGGCCTAGCCATCCGTTGAATTTCCTTTGTTGAATTTTCTATCTTATCATGTAAAGCTACTATGATTGCACAAGAGTGGCTTCAACTTAATGACGTAGGCATGTACGCTTTGCATGCATAAAGCTACAGAACTGTACATCTGATGAAGCCCCTTATATATATATAATAAAAGGAGATAACAATTACAAAGACTACAGAATTATTTATAGGCAACCTTTAGTGTTGTGTTGGTCGAAGTTCTAAAGACCCACGACTAGTCCAAGAGGCCAAGTTAATTAAAGGCAACTTATTAAAAAAAAAAGGTTGCTCTTCATATAGCCTATTATTACTGCCATTAAGAAACTTTTGGTAAACTAAAGTATTAAATTATTTTCATTCAGAAAATAATTAAAAAAATTATTAAGTTTAATTAAAGTATATCAATTTTTTAGAATAGATTGACTGAAGCATCATCTCGCCAAAGTGAGCTCTTATGTGTAGGTTAATTTATTTGAAAAATTGAGCAGGTAGTATGCATGTAATTTATGCATTTTCTTAACCGGTCCCAAAGGAATGTGGAAATTTGGCCAAATTGCATGCATACCTATGGTAATGAATATGTGATAGTTATAGGGATTATCCATGTGGGCAATAGGTCGGTCCCAAAGGAAGACTATTGCTTGACCGGACTTACTATTAGTATTCGATTACTACACCAAGTTATCGCTTATAAGTTAATATTGGTGTCCAAAGACTAGATATTAATGTTGTGTAGATTTCTTGTGATGGGATTTAAATTAAATTTAATGTTTTATTTTGGTATGATGTGAGTATAATTTTTTTGTGTTTTGTTATTTGTTCAGCTACATTATCTGCTTCTAATATATCTGCTAGCATTAATTCGATTCCTATGCTTAATGGGACCAACTTCAAGGATTGGAAAGAAAATGTCATGATTGTTCTTGGATGTATGGACTTAGACCTTGCATTAAGAACTGAACGCCCTGCTTCTCTTACGGAAACTAGTATTGCTGAAACCAAGCGGGAATATGAGAAATGGGAGCGTTCAAATCGCATGAGTCTAATGATTATCAAAAGAGGCATTCCAGAAGCTTTTCGAGGCACTATGGCCGATATTGATACAGCTAAAGGTTTCCTTGATAAAATTGAAAAACGTTTTGCTAAAAATAATAAGGCAGAAACGAGCACGCTTTTGGCAAGCTTAGTTTCCATGAGGTATACAAGCAAAGGAAACATTTGGGAGTACATTATGGAATTGTCTCACATTGCTTCTAAGCTTAAGGCATTAAAGTTAGAGCTTTCAGAGGACTTGCTCGTTCATTTGGTGCTAATTTCTCTTCCAGCACAATTCAGTCAATTCAAGATCAGTTATAACTGCCAAAAGGAGAAATGGTCTCTCAATGAGCTCATTTCATTTTGTGTACAAGAGGAGGAGAGATTGAAGCAAGAGAAAATTGAGAGTGCTCATTTGGCCACTTCCTCTAAGAGCAAAAAAAGAAAGAAGGATAAAAAGGCTGTTGAAGGTTCTTTACAAAAGAAGCATAAGAAATCTGAGGATGGTTGTTTTTTATGTAAGAAATCTGGACACATAAAGAAGGATTGTACCAAATATAACGCATGGCGTATAAAGAAAGGTACTTTTCTTACTATGGTTTGTTCTAAATTAATTTAACTTCTGTACCTAAAAACATATGGTGGTTAGATTCTAGTGCTACTATTCACATAAGTGTTTCCATGCAAGGTTGCCTGAACTACCGAAAGCCAATTGATGCTGAAAGATTCATCTATGTGGGAAATGGAGAATCGGTAGAGGTGGAGGCTATAGGGTCCTTTAGGTTATTACTTAAGACAGGACATTATTTAGAATTGAGAAACACATTTATTGTACCATTATTTAGACAAAATTTAATTTCTATTTCTACATTGGACAAATATGGATACTTCTGTTCTTTTGAAATAATAAAGTTAGTGTTTCTTTAAATTCTACTGTTATTGGTACTGGTTCCTTGTTTTACTACGATAACCTTTATATACTTGATACTATTACTCCATTTAATGAAACTTTGCATGTTTCTTTTAGAGGTATAAATTGTAAATTAGCTAATGAAAATTCTGCTTTCTTATGGCACAAGCGATTAGGTCACATCTCTAAAACGAGAATAGAAAGGCTTGTGTCAGAAGGAATTCTGAATTCTATTTATTTCACAGATTTCAATATTTGTGTAAATTACATTAAAGGGAAACAAACCAACAAAAGGAGATTACTAGCTAATAGAACTTTGAATGTCTTAGAACTTATCCATACAGACATATGCGGACCATTCCCTATGGCTGCTTGGAATGGTCAAACATATTTCATATCGTTTATAGATGATTACTCAAGATTTGGCTATTTGTATCTCATTAAAGATAAGTCCAGTGCATTGGATATGTTCAAAACTTTTAAAGCTGAAGTTGAAAATCAACTTAACAAGAAAATTAAAGCCGTTAGATCTGACCGTGGTGGAGAATTCTATGGCAGATATGATGGATCAGGTGAACAATATCCAGGACCATTTGCCAAATACCTAAAGGAATGCGGTATAGTCCCTCAATACACCATGCCAGGCTCTCCAAATATGAATGGTGTTGCTGAGAGACAAAACTGGACTCTTAAAGATATGGTAAGAAGTATGATAAGTCATTCAACCTTACCAGAGTCACTTTGGGGAGAGGCACTTAAGACTGCAGCCTATATTCTCAATAGAGTACCAACTAAAGCAGCCACTAAGACCCCTTATGAGCTTTGGATGGGTAAGAAATCAAGTTTAAAGCATTTGCATATTTGGGGATGTCCAGCTGAAGCAAGGCCTTATAGGCCAAGTGAAAAGAAAATGGATTCCAGAACTGTAAGCTGCTACTTTATAGGTTACTCCGAACGATCTAGGGGTTTTAAGTTTTATGATCCCACTACCAAAGCAATTTTCGAATCGGGAATAGCAATGTTCTTTGAGGATATAGAGTTTGAGGAAAGAAATCAGGTTAGAGACATATCTTTGAAGAAGAATCGATTCTGATTCCTACCATTACTTATAACAATGATCAGGATCAGGTTATAATTCCTGTCATTGATCAAGGAGTAATTCTGGAACTTCAAGATGATGTAGAAAATCTTCTCAATCAGATTGAAGAAATTGTTCATAATGAACAATCTCAAGAATAAACTCAACAGCCTCAAGAACAAGTACCATTAAGGAAATCCATGAGAGAAAGAGAAAGGCAATTTCGGATGATTTTATAGTCTTTCTCCAAGAACATGAGGATATTTTTGACTTGACAGAAGATGATCCTATCAACTTCCGACAAGCTATGGAAAGTTCTAACTCTCAAGAATGGATCAATGCTATGAAAGACGAGATGAAGTCCATGAAAGACAATGACGTTTGGGATCTCGTTTCATTGCCTGACGGAAAGAAACCCATTGGTTGCAAATGGATATTTAAAACCAAGAGGGATTCGAATGGCAATGTAGAGAGGTATAAAACTCATCTTGTTGCAAAGGGCTTTACTCAAAGGGAAGGTATTGATTTCAAAGAGACTTTCTCTCCAGTTTCAATGAAAGACTCTTTTAGGGTCATCATGGCATTAGTGGCATATTTCAACCTTGAGTTGCATCAGATGGATGTAAAGATAATGTTTCTCAATGGTGACATTGATGAAACAATTTATATGAAGCAACCAGAGAACTTTGTATCTGGTGATCCAAAGAAAATGGTTTGCAAATTTAAGAAATCCATCTACGGGCTCAAGCAAGCATCCCAACAATGGTATTACAAATTTCACCAAGTAGTACTCTCATTCGGTTTTGAAATGAATGTGGTTGATGATTATATATACCATAAGTTTAGTGGGAGTAAATTTATTTTTTAGTACTGTATGTTGATGACATTTTACTTGCGAGTAACGATATAGGCTTATTACATGAAACTAAGAGATTTCTGTCAAACAAATTTGAGATGAAAGATCTTGGTAAAGCATCTTTTATGTTAGGTATACAGATACATTGAGATCGTTCTCGAGGTGTCCTTGGGTTATCACAAAAGAACTATATCGATAAAGTTCTCAAAAGATTCGGCATGCAAAATAGTAAACCTTTGGAAACCTTGGTAGCTAAAGGAGAAAAGTTTAGTCTCAATCAGTGTCCTAAGAATGACCTTGAAGTTCAGAAAATGAAGAAATATCCCTATGCGTCAGCATTAGGAAGTTTGATGTATGCTCAAGTTTGCACTCGTCCCGATTTGGCTTTTATTGTTGGGATGTTAGGCAGATATATGAGTAACCCTGGAATTGATCATTGAAAGCAGCCAAAAGGGTTATGCGCTACTTACAGAAAATAAAGAACTACATGCTCACATATAGGAGGTCGGATAGTTTAGAGATCATCGAGTACTCCGACTTAGATTTTGCTGAATGCCAAGATAGCAAACGATCCACTTCAGGCTATATATATATTGGTTGAAGGGGCAATTTTTGGAGAAGTGCTAAGCAGACACTCATAGCCTCTTCAACCATGGCAGCAGAGTTTATAGCTTGTTATGAGGCATCCAACCATGGGATATGGCTGCAAAACTTTGTCACAGGCCTGCGTATAGTTGAAAGTATTGAAAGACTACTCAGGATATTATGACAATAACTTAGCAGTAATGTATTCCAACAACAATAGAAGTTCATCTAAGTCAAAGCACATAGACATTAAATTTTTTGTTGTAAAAGAAAGAGTTCAGAGTAAACAATATGTATAGAACATATAGGTACAGATTTTATATTGGCCGACCCACTAACTAAAGGACTTACACCCAAGGTCTTTCATAAGCATATTAATCAATTGGGTGTTGTATTATTTAATGAAGTTTTGGTTTAGTGGGAGTCTGTATTTTATATGACAGTTTCTGCAGAAATAAAGATTTCAGTGTTTATTTACTTTGATTCATATGGAATAAAGTTTGATATCGCTAAAGAAAAGGATCAGTTGAAAATAGACATGTTCAGATCACATTACATGTAATTTTATGCTACACAACCATATTTGATCTATGTCGTTTGGTTGTATTAGTGTATGTGACCATTGATGGTCCAGCTACTACCAATGTGAGCGAAGGCTGCTTTGATCCTACAGTAGTGCAGTCAATGGACCAGATTGTTCGGAATCCTTAAGTTATGATAACAAAGGTTTTGAGTACTCATAAGATAGTGCACATTTATCTGGTTTATATGAGGTCCAAGTGGGAGATTGTTGGAAAATACTCATGTGGATCAACATATGTAAATGTGTATATTTAATTATCATAATGTTAGTCCAATAATAGGTGATCTAATAAAGTTAATTGGACATTAAGGATTAATTTTTTTGATATGGAACACAATGTGTAGATACCCGTAACATGACTCTAATTTTATGATGGGCTGAATAGAAACATGATTACATAGAGTCAAATGGTTATGTCCCTGGTTTGAACACGATTTATAGGAAACGTCTCTTCGAAAAGGTCATGGTTATCTTTTCAGTAAAGAGATGCTTATTCAAAAATCGGAAAGGTTCCGTCTCTTCGGAAAGGTCCCTACGAAAGGATAAGTTTTCCTATTTAAGCATTTCTGATAACTCCCATCTTTATCAAAAATCTTCTGCAATTATGTTGACAAACTGGAAGCACCATCTCCAACCAAAATCAGCCGACAACGCTATTGCATTCGGCTACAGTATTCTTTATTTTAATAATGGCAGAACAAGGTACGAATTCCACACTTTCTCAATTATATATTGTGTTCAATATTATTGACATAAGAATTCTGAGGCAATGGATTCGTATTCGGTTTTCATTAATTCTATCAATTAAGTCCTAGCCAGCTCACTCATAATAACTTGGTTTGCAAAGTAGCAATCAGAGCTAGCAGTACTCTTCCACTGTGATTCCAAATAAATGCCAATGCATCTACTAATTCGAGGGGTACATATCCATCAAAATTTATCTTGATAAAATTGAATAGAGAGTTTATCAAAGACAAATTCTAGTATTATTGTGAGGGAAGAAAATTTTTTGCTTGACAAATGCGTGTTTGGTTCCCCATCTTGGATTAAAATGTTATTTTAATATACTTCTTGTCCATCTCAATAATATATAAGCTATTGCAGACTAAACATCAAGAGAACTTGGAAATCCTTGTGCTCAGATCTTTTTTTTTTTTTGTAAATAGAAAAAATTGAAGAAACATCTTCATTGACCTTTCCGCCAGAACTCCAATGAAAATTCCATAGTGCGGATTGGCTTAAAATCGAGGCATGCCATAAAACTAATGACCATCCATCGCTGGAGTAAATCATTCCCTTGTCGATTCCTTCTTGATATTTTTTGATTTTTTTACAATTAACATTGACGGGGCAATAAACCCTGTGGGCAACAGTGATCGTACTTGGATCAGCCACTCGGCTCGGCCATCTCTACTCGGCCTTCTCTATTCAGCCATCCTGCTTGGCCTTCTCTACCCGGCCATCACTACTCGGCCATTCTGCTCTGCCATCTCTACTCGGCCATTCTGCTCAGTCTTCCCTACTTGACCTTCTCTACTCGGCCATCCTGCTCGGCCTTCTCTACTCGGCCACTCGGCTTTGGGGTTTCTTGACCTCTCAACGAACAAGCTCTCCGGGAAAATCCAAGGCGAGCTCAGGAGGCTAGCCGCCTTAGAAGAGCTCTTCCTTTCGGAGAACAAGATTATAAGTCCCATTCCCAAGGAGCTAAGCAACTGCAGTAGCTTAGCTGAGCTCGAACTTGAGAGTAACACATTGTCCAAGCTGCTTCCTTGGCAGATTGAAAACTTGAAATTGTTATGGGGCCTCATATTGGGGGGCAACTCCATATCCGAACCATTCCCCCATCTCTTGGGAACTGCACCGACCTCTACAACCTCTTCCTCTACAAGAACATGCTCATAGGGATGATCCCCGATGAGATCTTTGGCCTCAAAAAGCTCCATATGTTGTATCTTTCGGGCAATTTCTTGACCGGAGAGCTGCCCAAGAGCATCGTCGACTGCTAGTCATTGGTGAAACTCAGGCTCAAAAAGAACCAGCTGTCCGGCAAGATCCCTAAGGAGATCGGTAAGCTTCAACATCTCGAGGTTCTGGATCTCAATACCAACCGGCTCTTCGAGAAGCTGCCTGTCGAGCTCACCAATAGTCCAAAAGCAACTGGACGTGAGCGACAATCATTTTATAGGAGAAATTTCATCTTTGATAAGGCAACACCCAATCAATGATGATGATCACGCCAGGCAACATCCATCCAACAAAGGAGATCATGCTTCTGATGAAGCTGATGAGCTCACGCCCAGTCAATGCTGGTGGTCACCCTTTCAGAGCAAATCAATCAACCACTTGGGTAGGACCCCAGCGGCCACCCGGATAGGACTCCAACAACCATCCAGGTAGAACTCCAGCAGCCAGTGGCCACCCGGGTAGGACCCCCGCGGCCACTCGAGTAGGACTCATTATGGGGCCCACATGCCTAGCTTCACCACTCCATTACCTATGACTGCTTGTATGGTCTAAGATAGAACAGCAGACAAGCGATATGGGGGATATGTCTGATGAACACCGTAAAGGCTATCCATGCCCTACAGCAGCCTGCAATAGTCATCCAAATCAAGCGGCACCTACCAATTCTGATAGACCACACTGTGTATGTTCTGGTAGTCTGCCACGACACGACCTATGTTCTAGTAGTCCGCAAGACCATGACTCCCATGCCCTGGCAGCTCGTAAGGCATGACTCCACGAGCCTCCACAAAATGAGTAAGAGGGACCTTCAACCAGGTATGAATACAAAGGCTCATACAGAGAGAATCTCCTCTCTAGTGCTCTCAAACTCTCTCAGTCTTTCTCTAAGACTCTAAGAGCACTTACACGCTCACATAGATCATCTCCTTCTCACACTCTTGGGCTTTCTCTAAGCCTACGGCTGTTGCCTGGACTGACTTGAGCATCGAAGGGTCCCCGCTGGAAACACTTCAGCCCAGGAACTTTTGTGGTCTTCCAAGCAAGAGAAGCCCACTAGAGGATCCCTGTCCAACCGAAGAAAGCGATCGAACACTTGCCAGCATTCAGGAAAGGTGATTTGCCATCAACGGATTGGCACGCCAGGAAGAAAGGCAGAGCATGGATCATCAGCAATGCTAGCCTATAGATCCTTGTCTTTCCTAGATCAAAAAGATGGTGATGACAAGAGCCTAAGAGTCTCCACCAGTCGTGTGGGAGAACCCTCATAATGAGCTGAGCAACAGAAAAGCCAGTCTCTTTGCTCCATCATCGCCATCACCTTAGGCCACTCAACCGAACCAGCTCGAACCCTCACCCAGCAAGTTCAAGTGCTAGTGGCAATGGTCCAGGAGCTACAGGAGCAGCAACCTATGGCCACACAGCAGCAACCAAGGGCTTTCGCACCCCTTATAACCACTGCTCAGGCCAACCACCAATTTATCGTGGGAGATCTCCCCATCGGGATACACACCGCTGTATTGCCTCACCATCTCACCGTTAGAATGGCCATCTAGCTCATCAGTAAGAGTACCACCATCGTGAAGCCCCCAAGCGGCCTCGATCTCCAACTCGTTATCCAAACGGTTCCTCCTCTCATGGACGAAGACACAGGAAGGAGCTCAAGCAAAGGCACCAGCACCTCCCACCTTCAGTCAACATGATTTTCTGGGGAAGCAGGTTGCCAACATACTGAAGTGTCCAAATCAGCAGAAGGAGACAAGCTCTTCCCAAAATGGGGAAGGAGCCCAAGCGAGGGCACTAGCACCTCCCACCTCCAGTTGACATGATTCCTTGGGGGGCAGGTCACTAGCATACAATACGTTTTGAAGTATCCAAATCAGCAGAAGAAGACAAACTCTTTCCAAGATATTTCACAAAGGAGCTCCAAGCATCCTACTCATCACCAACCTTGTTGCGGAGTGAAGATCAANACCTCATCACCCAACCTTGTTGCGGAGTGAAGATCAAATTCTAGACTTCACGTCGGATGACTCCAGCAGACTTACAATTGGGAGACATCGACCTCCGAGCTCACAGTCGCTGAACGACAACGGCCTCTAAACTCTATGTCATATGACTCTAGTGGCCTCATAGCTGGAGGATGTCGACCCCTCGGCTCACAACCACTGGATGATGACAACTTCTTGACTTTGCATCGGATGAGTTTGCTCATACTCACAGTTGGAAGATGTTGACTTCCTGACTTACAGTCATCGAACACCTTGAGTCGGACTTTGCAGCCCTCAGGCCGGACTCAACAGCCCCTGAGCCGGTCTCAACGGCCCTCAGGTCAATCTCTACATCCCTCGGCTTGGTCTTAGCAGCCCCTGGATCAGACTTAGTAGCCCCTGAGCCGATCTCAATAGCCCTCGAGTCGATCTTAATAGCCCCTAGGTTGGATTTGGTAGCCCCAAAGCCAGTCTCAATAGCCCTCGAGTCAGACTCTGTAGCCCTTAGATCAATCTCAATAGCCCCCGGGTCGGTCTCAGCAGTCCCCGAGCTGGTCTTAACAATCCTCAAGTCAGACTCTGTAGCCCTTGGGTCGGTCTCAGCAGCCCCCGAATAGGACTCAGCAGCCTTCGAGCCAATCTCAGCAGCCCTCGGGTCAGTCTCTGTAGCTCCTGGGTCATCTCATCAGCCATCAAAGAAGCCCTCCTGACTTCAAGTCGACATATGGCAAAAAGACCTCCCAACTCCAAGTTGGTAGATGGCATCAGGTCGCCCTCAATAGGCCAAGAAGACACAGTTAGCTCACAGTTAGGAGAGATCAACTCTCCGGTTCATAGTCGATAGACATCCACTTTCAGACTCCGCGTCAAAGGAAGAAGACCCAGTCATCTCACAATTGAGAGGGATCAACTCTTCGGTTCACAGTTGATGGGCATCCACTTTCAAACTCTGTATCAAAGGAAGAAGGCCACAAGTCAACTCACAATTGGGAGAGATTACTCCTTAGCTCTCAGTTAACGAACACCCACCTCTCGAATCCAAGTCAGGAGAAGATTGTCAGCCGCTCTCAGCCGGCAAACCTGCCTTCAACCTTACTTAAAGTCTTTCGAGCAAGTAAGTGCACAGTTTCAAAGAGCGTGCAGGCACGATCAGGAGTCCACACAAGGCAGACAAGAATTATCAATATCGGAAGTAGTACAAAAAGAAAGGGATTCCTCTATGAGGAAGGAATCGGAGCTAAAGCAGGCATGCAAAGACAAGTACAAAGACAAATAGCGTTACACTCCTTTTGCTTGGTGGATGCAAGGCATACGAACGAACAAGTTCAAGAGTATGGAAGGCATCTGATAGGGCAATAAACCCTATGGGCAACAGTAATCGTACTCGGATCGGCCACTCGGCTTGGCCATCTCTACTCGGCCATCCTGCTTGACCTTGTCTACTCGGCCATCTTGCTCGGCCTTCTCTACTCGGCCTTCTCCACTCGGCCACTCGGCTCTGGTGTTTCTCACCCTCTTGATGAACAAGCTCTTTGAGAAAATCCAAGGCAAGCTCGGGAGGTTGGCTGCCTTAGAAGCGCTCTTCCTTTTAGAGAACAAGCTCACAGGTCCCATTCCCAAGGAGCTGAGCAACTGTAGCAGCTTAGCTGAGCTGGAACTTGAGCATAATGCGTTGTCCGAGCCACTTCCTTGGTAGATTGAAAACTTGAAATTGTTACAGGGTCTCATATTAGGGGGAACTCCATATTTGGAACCATTCCCCCATCTCTCGGGAACTACACCGACCTCTACATCCTCTTCCTCTACAAAAACAAGCTTACAGGGATGATCCTCGATGAGATCTTTGGCCTCAAAAAGCTCCATACATTGTATCTTTCGGGCAATTCCTTGACCAGAGAGCTGCCCAAGAGCATCGCCAACTGCTAGTCTTTGGTGAAACTCAAGCTTGGAAAGAACCAGCTGTCCGGCGAGATCCCTAAGGAGATTGGTAAACTTCAACATCTCGAGGTTCTAGATCTCAATACCAATCGGCTCTTCAAGAAGCTGCATGTCGAGCTCACTAAATAGTCCTGGAGCAACTAGACATGAGCGACAATCATTTCACAGGAGAAATTCCACCTCTGATAAGGAAGCACCCAATCAATGGCGATGATCGCGCCAAGCAGAATCCATCCAACAAAGGATATCATGCTTCTGGTGAAGCTAATGAGGTCACGCCCAGTCAATGGTGGTGGTCACCCTTTCAAAGCAAATCAAGCAGCCATCCGAGTAGGACCCCAGCGGCTACCCGGGTAGGACTCCAGCAACCACCCAAGTAGGACCCCAGTGGCCATTCGGGTAGGACTCCAGCAGCCAATGACCATCTAGGTAGGACCCCTGAGGCCACTTGGGTATAACTCATTGTGGGGCCCACGTGACTGGCTCCCATCACTCCACTACCTACGATTGCTTGCATGGTCCAGGACAGAATGACAGACGAGTGACGTGGGTGACATGTCTGGCAAACATCGTAACGATTGTCCATACCCTGCAACAGCCATCCAAATCAAGCAGCACCTACCAATTCTGATAGGCCACGCTGCATACGTACTGACAGTCTGCCACGATACGACCTATATACTATGGCAGTCAGTAAGACCATGACTCCCACGCCCTAGCAGCTCGTAAGGTCGTGACTCCACGAGCCTCCATTAAATAAGTAAGAGGGACCTTCAACCAAGTATTAACACGAGGCTCACATAGAGAGAATATCCTCTTTAGTGCTCTCAAACTCTCTCAATCTCTCTTTAAGACTCTAAGAGCACTTACACGCTCACCCAGAGCATCTCCCTCTCACACTCTCTGGCTTTCTTTAAGCCCACGACTATTGCCTATAGTACTGACTTGAGCATCAGAGGGTCTTTGCCAGAAACACTTCTGCCCAGGGACTATTGTAGGCTTTCGAGGGATAGAGGCCAACCGAAGGATCCCTATTCAGCCGAAGAAGGCGATCAAATACTCATCGAAATTCGAGGAAGGTGATTTGACAGCAACATACATAGTTTCAATAATGCTGATGTTCCCTAGTATAGGCCCTTTGCCCCACAAAAACTATTATTTTCAGTCATGATGCTCATAATATCTGATATCTGATGAGTTCTGTATTGAACTGGAAAAGATTAAACTAGAATCCTAGACGTTATGATGCCACAATTAGATGCTAATAAGATGTAAATTAGTACGCTATGCCATTAATAAGTAATCACTAAACTAGATGGAGTAGAGAAGCATGACTCTTGCTAAAAATCATGCTTACATGGATGGATTTAGTTAAACAGGAGCCTTGCAAGGAGGCCATCTGAAGAATTTTTCTACAGTTTCTGCTTCCATGAGTGTCTACGGTTGATGGACATAAGGGACAGAAAACTATACGGAGAGCCCACATAATGTATTTGAATGGAACTTAAGTGCAGTGTTTTAGATGTGAATCTTATGGTTTTTTTTTTCTATTTCTTTCTTACCTTTAAAAAAAAAAAATCATCATCACATGTGACTTAGGTGGAGACTAAGGTGACTATAAAAAAAGTAAGAGAAAAATAGAAAGAATTAGATGCTACACTTAAAGCATACCACCTAAGTTTCATCTAATCATTTTCTTAGCAAAGGCAGTGCATTGTATGTTTCTGATCTTCTTATATAGCCAGCTCTAATCTTGGGCTTTTGTTACCTTTTCCCCTTATTTGGCAAAAAATATTCAGATCTTAAATTTTATGAAACAAAATTATTCTTGATTTTTTTAGGATACAATATGCTATTGTTCCATCTCGTTCTAATATTTAGGATGAAGGGTGTTCTAATATGCCTTCATTAAGAAGCTAGTATTATGGCAAGATGGTGAGATTCCAACATTTGAAAGGGCAACAAATTACAATGCCCCGTGATCATATGGTGGTGCATGTGGGAAGGAATAACGCGTCTTATGCAAGAAAGAGACGTAGAACAGGAAAATTTGCACTTTTGATGTAATGGCCAACCACTAAGTGCAGTCATTTTAGGAAGGAGATTGCTAATCCGTCATTTTCAATATAGGAGTTGCTTTTGGTTTCATAGAAGGTATTGCTAGGTCTAATACTTGACTCATTGCTTAATAAATACCATCTCTCTCAAAACTCCTCATTGTTCATTGATATTCACAGGACATACAGTTCATTTGGCATCTTCTATAGATCTTGATCATGTATAAATTTGAAGCAAAAAAAAAAAAAAGATTTATTGCTGTACGAACTGCATGTCGAATGACATGAACAAAGGGACCAGAACTTTGAATGTTTCACTTTTGTTGCTTATTTTAAGAGTGCTATGCAAAGGAGTTTTGGAGTATGGTTTTAAACCGAGAGAGTAATTCATCATGTGGTATGCACGTGTGGAAAGGCAGGTGGACACGCTCCTCAAGTTTTAGGAAACAAATATAAACATTATTATCTCCAAGAAAAAAACAAAATTCCCGGTGAAATGCAAGTTATATGAAGAAAACTTTATCTATAATACCCTTCAGATATCAAAATTGAAGAGTTCTAGCAGAAACCAAGCAGTTATATTATTATATACGGAAGCATTTCCTTTGATTATTAAAACTAAATGTTAAATCATAGTAAGCCAGTCTTAAAAAATAATGTTTTATTTATGACCAAGATTACTGAATATGAAGTCTTGAAGTGTTGGGCTTGGTGTAGTGCTATCAAGGCCCAGGGGGGCTAACTTATATTGGGCTGGGTTTGAGTCCAAGGGTTGAGATTAAATCAAGTCACGGGTGTATACGGGTTTGGGGATTAGTTTAATCTCATTGGGTTAGTTCATGGGAGTTTTTGTTAAGTCTGGGCCTGACTCATTTGGTGGATGTATTTAAACCCTAGTCTCTAGGATTTGGATGTAATATAATGGATTCTTTTCTTTCAATTCTCTCTCATCATAGGCAGCAGTCCTATCTCATGATCCACACGAGACGCCAGACATTGATCTATTGCATGTGAAGGTCCATGGTGAGTTCATTCGTGGGACGTGGCTTTGGTAACACACGGCTTCATGAGAGAGCCATGGGAACGAAGGCTTCCGTGGAGAACACAATGCATGAAGAGGGCATGAGAAGAGACACCGTGGAGGGGGAGGTCTTCAAGGAAGAAAGGCTTCACGGTGGAATCTCACATACGTGGGAGGAGGGGAGCGATTCAGCCAAAGAAAAAGCAAAGAAAAAGCAGCAGTGGTTTGAACCTTGGATCTAGGGGTTCGAAGGCAAGCGTATTATAGCTGTGCCAATCTGATTGTTGGAAATAAAGGTGAAAGCCCAGGGTACTTCTTCAGCGAGATTGATTCCATTGCTATTCATCGAGGACTAAACCTCAACAGTTGGTATCAGAGCCTGGTTCAGAAAGAAGTTGGTTGGAGATCTTCAAGGGCTAAAAAATTTCAGCAAGGTTTCATCAAGGTCTCTCAATTTTTCAATTTTTTTTTTGGTTAAGATCTCCCACGGGTAGTAGCATAAAAATAAATTTTGAGAAGTTTCATAGGAAGAAAAGTTTCTCTATATAGAAAGTCCAAGCAGATGACCTTCTTGTATAGCAGGGTTTAGATTTGGCCTTGGAGGAAAGGCCAGATGGATGATATATAAGCAGTGGATGTCGTTGGAGAAGAAAGCATGTTTAGTGATCAGATGATGTCTGACAGATTCAGCCCTTTATTCAGTGCTGGAAGAGAAGACCCCGAAAGGACTTTGGTCAAAGTTTCAAGCCCTCTATATGGGGAAGAAAATGTACAACAAGTTGATGTTGAAGAAGTGCCTCTATAACCTTCGAATGTCAGAAGGTGAAGATGTGCTGGGCCACATCCGGGTGTTCGACCAGGTGAGCAATGAATTGCTGAAGGTCGGGGTCAAGATAGAGAAGGAATATAAGGCACTTTTGTTATTGTATTCGCTGCCCACATTACAAGACTCATTGGTCACGACGCTGCTCTACGGAAAGGAGACATTATTCTATGAAGATATTATCTCGGTACTTTGGACAAATGAGCAGAGGGAGAAGATGACCAAGGATGCTATTCCTCAGAAGGGTCTATTAGTTGAAAGGAATGATTATAGTCCAGGAAGGCTAAGTGCTACAAGTATGGTGAGGTAGGACATTTTAAGAGGGACTAACCAAAGTAAAAAAAAAAAAGAAAAAGGAAGGATCTGAATCTGTGAGTACAGTTGCAGGCCATAAGGTGGAGGATGATCTCTTGGTGGTATCAGATGGTCATAAGCATAGCACAAAGATGTGGACTTGGATTCAGCCTGTTTTATCATTACACTCCCAACCAGTCGTGGTTTAGCACTTACACAGAGGTTGATGAGGGGTGTGTGACTCTTGGAGATGATCATCCTTGCAAGGTGGCAAGGATTGGTACATTAAGGATGAGGATGTTTGATAGCATAGTGCGCACTCTTACTAGCGTAAAGCATATCCCCCAGAACTCAAGAAGAATCTGGTGTTATTGGGGTACCTGGAGCAGACTGGATACAGCTTCAGCAATCATGCCAGGAGTGGAGTTCAGAACATCTTCAATGGAGCTATGGTGGTGATGAGAGAAAGAAGGCTGGAGAACAACTTATATAGGTTGGAGAGCTCTGTGATGACCAAAAAATCTGAAGCAGCAGCTATGGAACAGGATCCTCAGGATGTGTACAAGATGTGACATTATCGCCTAGGCCACATGGAAGATAGGGGATGAAAGAACTAAGCAAGAGAGGGTTGCTTTCGAACCTGAATGGTGAAGATATAGAGATCTGTGAGCCATGTCAGATGGGAAAGCAGAGAAGAGCAGTTCTTGGTCAGCACAGTTAGGATTGCAGAACCCCTAGAGCTAGTACATATGGATGTCTAAGGACCAACCCTAGTTTCTATAAAGAATGGGGCCAGATACTTCTTTACCCAAATAGATAATTTCTTAGGGAAGCAGTGGATCTACTTCATGAAGGAGAAATCAGAGGTCTTCACCAAGTTCAGAATCTGAAGGCTAAGGTGGAGAGGAAGCATGACAGAAGTATAAAATGCCTGAGGTCAAACAGTGGCGAAGAATATACCAGCATGGAGTTTCAGAGATTTCGTGAGGAGTGGGGTATCAAAAGGCACTTTTGGTGATGAAAACTTCTCAACAGAAAGGGGTAGCTGAGAGGATGAACAGAACATTGTTGAAAAAAGCAAGATGCTTGAGGCTACAGCAGGGCTTCCAAAGATATTCTGGATTGACGCAGTAGTTATAGCCAACTACTTGGTCAATCGGTCACCACACACCAGGTTGGATGAGGCATTCCAGAGGAGATATGGTCTGAAGCGAAGACAAGCCTGAACCATCTAAGGGTATTTGGATGCATGGCATATGTGCATGTTGGTGCTGGGGAGCGGAGTAAGTTGGATGCCAGGTCAAAGAAGATGGTGTTCCTAGGCTACCCACGTGGAATCAAGGGGTATCGGGTATGAGATCCTTGGAGAAGAAGGTTGTCATCAGCAGGGATGTAATCTTCGATGAGAGCTTGATCCTCTAGAGCAGAGATGATACAGATGCACAACAGGGATTGTAGAGATGGAACACGGTAACACTAGTCAGATGACCTCTGCACAGTCGTGCCATTTGCTAGTGGACCAGAAGGATTTGAGATTCAGGTGGAGAGGACTAATAAAGGGGTTAGAAGATAGGAAGTTCAATAGGATGTAGCTGAGCAGAGGACTCAGGAGAATGCAGCTGGGCAAGGGACTAATACTGGGATCGCACTGCACAGGCATAGGAGAAACGTGCGACCACCAGTTCGATACGGCTTCGAGGATTCGGTGTCATATGCCTTGATACAGTAATAAAGACCTTACACCTATCAGAAGGTTGTGGAGAGCTAGAACAGTTAGGACAGAGATAGATGGGTTCAGGCTATAGCAGGAGATGCATGTTATAGCAGAGAAGATGCAGTCTCTTCATAGGACTGATATGTGGTAGGCGATTCAGTTGCCACAAAGGAAGAAACCCATTGGTTGCAAATGGGTTTATCAGTGCAAAAAAGAGCCTTCAAAGTAAGAGAATATCAGGACAAGGCAGGACTAGTGGCTAGAGGATACCCTCGGAAGGAAGGTTTTGACTACAGAGAGTTGATGAAGAAGGTGGAGTGGAACTGATGAAGGTGCATAGCAAGGAGAACCCAGCAATGCACTGACCAAGGTTCTTTCGTGGGACAACTTTCGTAGGGATGCAGCTGATGGACACGGCGGACGTGCTGAGGCCTTGAAAGCACCAAGGTAAAAATTGTTGGGTTTGGTGTGGTGCTATCAAGGCCCAGTAGGGTAACTTATATTGGGTTGGGTTTAGTCCAAGGGTTGAGATTAAATCAAGTCACGGGTGTATAAGGCTTGGGGATTGTTTAATCTCATTGGGTTAGTTCATGGGAGTTTTTGTTGAGTCTGGGCCTGGCTCACTTGGTGGATGTATTTAAACCCTAGTCTCTAGGTTTTGGATGTAATATAATGGATTCTTTTCTCTCAATCCTCTCTCATCATAAGGCAGCAGCCCTATCTTCTTCCTCCTCCCCATGTTCTTCCTCCTCCTCATCCTCATCTCATGATCCACACGAGACACCAGCAACAAACGTTGATCTAATGCACGTGAAGGTCTATAGTGAGTTCGTTCGTGGGACGTGGCTTTGGTAACACACGGATTCGTGAGAGAGCCATGAGAACGAAGGCTTCTGTGGAGAACACAATGCGTGAAGAGGGCATGAGAAGAGACACCGTAGAGGGGGAGGTCTTCAAGGAAGAAAGGCTTCACGGTGGAATCTCACATACGTGGGAGGAGGGGAGTGGTCCAGGCAAAGAAAAAAGCAAAGAAAAAGCAACGGTGGTTTGAATCTTGGATCTAGGGTTCAAAGGCAAGCGCATTACCGCTATGCCAATTTGATTATTGGCAACAAAGGATGAAAGCCCAGGGTACTTCTTCAGCGAGATTGATTCATTACTGTTCATCGAGGACTAAATCCCAACACTGAAGTACATATAACACGGGCTTTGAAAAATAGAATGCTTGTCAGCTATTAGAGCACATTGTATATTTGACACATGGGCTCCAACAGCTATACACTGAAAGACTTTTGCTATCATGTTTGTCGTTATATGAATGATGTTGTAAATAAAATGTTCCAATAACTTAAGGATGGTACAAAGACTGAGGCACATTGATGAAACTTCGAGCAAAAGAGGAAAAGAAATTTTAAAAAATATCATAGTTAAACCCATAGTGAAACTGTATTGGCTAAATAGGGTCACATCGAGTTAATTTGTTCTTCAATCTAGTGTTCTAGTTGGGTTTAGTTTTACTCAGGATGAATGAAAGCTGATGGAGCCAATTTCAGTCTGTGGATTTTCCTCTTCTGCCACTTTTTTGAAAGTTCACTTTAATTCCTCTGGTCAATAGTCAATATGATGCAGATGGCTTCTGGGCTCCTATCACTCCCTTAGGCCCCAACTTGCGGTGAATAAATATTAGACTTTGTAAATAATATATGAATAAAGTCCACTTTAGCTTTGCTCAGTCTAATTTAGCTCTCTTTCCACTACCGGAAACAAATAGAACTATGTATGTGTATAGCTCCCTGCAAATCTTCTAATCATTGCTCTTCCGGCCAATTGCCTGGCAGTCCCCTCCTGTGAAAAAGAGAATTTACGAGCAATTTTTTAGACCAACAAATGATTCTTGTTGATGTCAGATCATTCTTCTCGAATGTTTGCGAGCATTTGATCGCCTTCTTCGATGAGCCTAAGATCTTCTGGTGAGCTTCTTTCGTTCGGAAGCCTGCAAAAAGGCCCGGGGACAGAAATTCCGGCGAGGACCTTCCAAAGCTTAAGTTAGTGCTCTGGGCAACAGTCATTTGATGTTGTGTGACTTGAGGTGTAACCACCTGTCAGAGCATTTATGGTAAGAACAGCAATAGTAGGGCTTGCCTTCTTATGGTCTGTCAGAGTTGGCAGGCCATGTTCCATCTAGTATGGGTGGTTGCATGTTGATGGGCCAAGTACTATCAGCAGTGGAAGGCCATAAGAACTCAAAGGTTAAAATAAAAACGGGATGAATATAGATTATATATATGCCATGATCAAACAATAGTTGAAGAATCTAAAGACCAAAACTACCGTAAGTACAAAGCTGATTTGTATTTACTTATTAACCAAATAAAAAAAATTTCTGATGATCAAACACGACCGCTCCGATACCACTTGTTAGAATTTTCTTAAAAAAAAAAAACTATATGAAATCCCAAGTCATCATGTTGATCATTAATAATATTAACCAAAATAGCTAGATCCATTGATCGTTGATTATTGCAGAATTACTATGACCGTCAAACACCGATCAATGAATGCAATAGAGAGTGGTTTATGGCCTTCCTCAACCAAATTGCATTAGCTCTTTATGGGATCGTCGTCTCTCTTCCTGATGAGGAGAAAAGAAACTGTATTGTGATTTGTTATATTGGGGACCATAAGTCCATAACCGATAGGGTCTTATATAGGATTCCCATAATCCCTAAATGGTATCTACTCAATTTAATTTCATATCAATCCAAAAATCGATGGGTTACTAGTATTAAACCATGTAATTTCAACCCATATCAAGTAGTTTATATAATTGAATGAGTATATATGTTGCCCAATACGTTATTTCCTATTGATTTACCTATTATAGAAAATTTGATTTCTTAACAATATAAAAAACATGATTTCATTTACCTAATATAGAAAATTTGATTTTCTAAGTTCTAACACATTGCTCTATAGTCAATGAAAGCCAGAACTCTGTGCATCAAAGTCAATGACTCAAGAGTGCCACATTAAGCTCAAGGCTTACTTTATGTTATGACTATGCTTGTGATAATGTAACCTATTGACGTATTCGAATGCTAACAGGTAAACTATATTCACTTAGTAGAGCATCTTTCAGTTGAGTTATTCAACTTCTTGTAAGAGAAAAAGAGAAAACCATTCAATGTTCAAACAAGCCAAAATGAATGAGAGAGAATTTCAGAGCTCTAGGATAAGCTACGTAGGATCTAAGCAAAGAAAAAAATATATTTACTTGTGATAGTTTGAACAAGTCAGAGCCAGACTCTTATTCTGAACAGTTTTGATAAATGAAATCCTCAGATGATGCCGCAGTAATGAAGGAGTCTTTCACATACCATGACTGTCATATTGTTATTGCGTTGGGCCTTAGGAATTGAAAACAATAATAATAACCAACTTGCGCATGGGTCAAATATATTCATATTATACCATCGTTACCAGTGGGTAACGATAACAGAGTCGGTACCATTGGATGGTTAAGAATTAGTACAGTAGCAAGTTGCACGCTGCTGCTTAAACTTGGTTTTCATGCATGAATTCTTTTACCAAGAGGAGTGTCTTTAAACATTAATTTACCCTTTTTTGATAATTTACTATCATGTCCCTCCCAATAGTCCCACATCGAAAAATTAGGAGTTGGTTGAGTGGTTATATGTAGTAAAGCAAGAAGGATAAGGCATCAATTGGATCCCTTTTGGACTATGGTGGCCCAAGTTGGTATGGACCTTATCTGTCTTACTTTCTTGTAACAAAATGGGTCAGAGCCATGCATCAGTCGGAAATGCAGGATCTATTGGGAGTTGGTTGAGTGGTTTATATGTAGTAAAGCAAGAAGGATAAGACACTAATTGGATCCCTTTTAGGCTGTGAGGATAAGGCACCAATTGAATCCCTTTTGGACTATGATGGCCCAGGGTTCGGATCGTTACATTTACCAAGGGGGTTTTGGCTAAAGAACTGAATATTGAGCCACGCTTGAAAATCTGACTAAACTAGTAGATTTCTGAGGTTTTAGTCTGTTAAAGATCCTGGGTTTCATCCTTGTGTGTATTTTGGCTAAGCAACTCTTACCGAAGGCGAGGAGTGAAGGGAGTAACGTTGTTGTAAGCCTGTTTTGGCTTAAAAAACAGAAGGGGGGAAATAAAAGATCCTCCCACAGAAGGAAAAGATATGTCTCCATCTCACTTATTTTCTGAAGCAGTACCTTCATATTTTTGCTTTCTTGCTAAGTTAAGAGGTCCCCATGTCATTGGGAAGGGATATAATTTTGTTACGTTGGTTTTAAGCGTATCCTATTCATAAAGAGTTCATTGACTCTTCAAACAGAGCAAGTGGAGATCGACAATGACATAAATTTGGATTTGAGTACTAAAAATATTTAGAGAGAGAGAGAGAGAGAGAACTGAGCCATGACCATAGAGGTCCAAGCAGTTCACCTACCAAGATAAATGCTTGCTAAGAATGGATTTGGCAAATCATATCAACAGGTTATCAATGATTTGGATATACTTAAAAGTATAATGGTAAATGAATCAATTCAAATCAGTCCCATTTATTAATTAAATTAAAAAATCTAATCATAAATCTGACCTGTGTATTATAAGAACTATATGATATAATATGTATAACTCATTTAATAATCAAATCATATTTGGATTGACATAAATGCATAACATATATAATCCATGTAACCTTTATAACTTATGTATTTTGTTTACTGTCCGTGTCTATATGCATTGCCTATTACCTTTTTAGTTTTGATGGTTAGAATTTTGTGTTATAAATTATGATAATATATTCACTCAACATAATTTTAATTATTACTAGTCTATTTCCATCAAGCCCTTAGATTTTATATGATGTTAAAATAATAATTAATTAAGAATAATATTAACTTGGATAAATATATCTAATAGATTGTGTTCAAATTGGTGGATCAGTTTACATAGATTGATCCGTTTAACAGTTAGATTAATTACAACTTAAATTCAATTTAGCAGGTCAATTTATGATTTGACTTATTTATTAATTACATTTACGAGACAATTTGACTTTGATCTGAATTCGTTTATACTCAATCCAAATCTTTGTCGGATTCAAACCATATTCACGGATCATTTCCAAAATTGTAATCTCTGCCCGGCAGTTTCATTGAGTAGGCTTAGATTTGCAGCCAAGCTAACATCTCAAATATTGAGTTGATGATCTCCAAATATGGTTTGTGGCCGGTTGGTAATCTTCATCCATTCATCATTGCACGTCTCTTTGTTATTGAAAATGATTTCTACATGCTTGCAACTAGGAATATATAAGTATATATACATATATATATATATATATATATATATATATATATATATAAATAATATATGTGTGGCAGATTATATTCAGTGAAAAAAAAATCAAAATAGGAGTAAGTTAAAAAGTCAAGCCTGTAAGGAGGTTTAAACCACTGCCCTAAAGGAGATTTGGTCCCCTTTCGTACGAAGAAAAATGAATATATAAGTATTCATATATATATATATATATATATATAATATATATATATGTAGTGTGTGTGGCAGATTATATTCAAAAAAAAAAATCTCAAAATAGGAGTAAGTTAAAGAGTCAGGCCTGGGAGGCGGTTTAAACTACTACCCTAAAGGAGATTTGGTCCTTTCTCGTGCGAAGAAAAATTAAACCACGGCTCTCCTCCAAGGTACAACCCGGAAGCCAAAACTCCAATGTCCGTTGGCGGCACAATCTCAACGGATGTCGATCAACAATCTTTAAAACAATCTTCAAAGAAAAACAAGAAAATACAGAGATGTTGTTATTCCAAAATTTTTATCCTTTATAAACCTATTTATGGATTTTTTTTAAAAAAATGGTTGGATGTTTTATTTTTTTTAAAACAGCTAGGTGATTGATTGTTTAAACGCCGAACGTTTGGTTTTTTTTAAAAAAAATGTCGGGCGTTTGGTTTTCAAACGCCGAACCAGAGGCGTTAACAATCCCCCACAAAAAAATAAAAACAAAAGGAATAATAATAAAATAAATAAAAATCATTAAATTCAATAAGCAATTTCAAAACTTTAAAAATTTTACTGTGCTTAGTGCAAGTACCTTCTAGGTTTGAATTTGCATTTAGTATAAAATACACATAGTATGAAGATGAGCTGATCATAATGCGGGTTAGCGCTATCTAGGCCATGCGCTTGCCTTGATTTTCATGAGAGTTACCAGGGATTCGCCTCGGTCCCATAGTCGCGGCCTCACGACTACTCTCACTAAGGTAAATCCTCTAAGGGTATGTGCAATGGAATCATACCTCGCTGAATTTATAGCCTTGGATCTATTAAGAGCTATACTCAATAAGGTAGATCCTCCAAGGGTACATGGCCTCGCTGACTTTACAGCCTTGGATCTATTAAGAGCTATGCTCAACCTAACCATCACAATAAAACACCACACCATAGGGATGAGATGGAGATAGACTCCTAAAGCGGTGCTTCAGATATTACCTCAGAGATCGTTTCCCTTTGAACCTTAACCATGGGGTTACCATGACGGTAGGGGTCCACTTTGGTGACTAATATATGGGCTTAAGCCCCATCCCCCTCGATGTCTCAAAAACCGTAGCCTTCGAAAGGCCTTTGGTTAAAAGATCTGCCAAATTATGTTTAGATCTTACAAATTGCAGTGATATTGATTCTTTTATTTTATTTCTTATAGATTTATACCTGATCAGGATATGATTATTCATCTTTTTATTTGTTGTCTGTTAATTTAACAGATCAATCAGAGCTCTACAATCATAATTTAAATAAATTCAAAAATATTTGGTGAAAGAATATTTATATCATTTATTAAGTCTTTCAGCCATTGTGCTTTAGTGCAAGTAGTGTTAAGAGCTGCTAGCTTAGACTCTAGAGTGCTCCTAGTGGTTATAGTTTGTTTACATGAGCCCCAAGATACTGCAGCTCCTCCTAATAGGAAGAGATACCCAGTGGTGGACTTAACATCGAATTTATTGTTACCCAATTAGCATCACTATACCCCTCAATCACTTCAGGATAATTAGAATACATTATAGAATAATTTATGGTTCCCTTAAGATATCTAAAAATTCTTTATAGGGCTTTCCAATGTTCTTCACTAGGATTACTAGTATACCTACTCAGTCTGCCTACTATATAAGCTATGTCTGGATGAGTTCTATTTGAAATATATAATAGGGATCCTATTCTTTGAGAATATCCTAATTGATTAATAGGTTCTCTAATTTTTAATTAAATGAGAGTTATGATTAGGGGGTAGAAATAGGATTTAAATCATAATATTCAAACTTTTGAAGCATTTTCTTTATTGAGTGTGCCAGACTTATTGCTATTCCATTATCTACTCTGTTAAGTTTCATTCCTAAAATTACATCGGCTTGTCCTAGGTCTTTCATATCAAACTTATTTGATAGGTAGCTTTTAGTTTCTTGAATTAATTTTAATGATGTTCCTAGGAGTAATATATCATCTATATAAGCATAGTATTATAAAATCAATATCCTGTCTTTTATAGTATACACATTTGTCATATTCATTTATTTTAAAGCTATTTTTCAAGATGATTTCATCAAACTTAATGTGCCACTGTCTAGGAGCTTGTTTTAAACCATAAAGAGATTTGATTAATTTATATACTTTATATTCTTATCCTTTTACTTCAAATCCTTGAGGTTGATTTATGTAAATTTCTTCTTCCAATTCTCCATTTAAAAATATAGTTTTTACGTCCATTTGATGAATTATTAATTTATGATTGAGGCTAAGGCAATTAGAGTTCTTAGGTTGTTATTCTTGCTATAGGAGCATAAGTATCAAAATAATCTATGTCCTTCTTTTGATTAAATCCTTTTACTACTAACCTAGCTTTATATCTTTCTATTGATCCATCTGGTCTTAATTTTCTTTTAAAAATCCATTTTGTTTCTATAGGTTTGTTTCCAGGAGGTAAATCAGTTAAAATCCAAGTTTTATTTTCTATGATTGATTTAATTTCACTATCTATAGCTTCCTTCCAATATGATGATTCTGATGATGTCATTGTCTCATCGTATGTGGAAGGATCACCTTCTATTAAGAATGTGAAGAAATCTTCACCAAAATCTTTTTCAATTCTTTTCCTTTTGCTTCTTCTCAATTCTATTCAGTTTCTAATTCTGGTTCTATGGCTTTAGAGGACGATGGTTCAAATTCCAGGGGTCTAGAGATTTTAGTCTTGAATGGAATTATATCTTCAAAGAACGAGGCATCTCTAGCTTCTAAGATTGTGTTATCAGATATGTCATTAATCTTTGATTTTATTACTAAAAATATGTAGGCATTGCTATTTTGGGCATAGCCTATAAATACAACATCTAAGGTTTTGGATCCTAGTTTTCTCTTTTTGGGTTCAGGAATATTAACCTTAGCTAGACACCCCCACACTTTAAGCCACACTTTGAGAAAGTCTAGGTTAGGTGTTCTTCCTTTCCAAAGTTCATAGGGAGTCTTACCACTATCCTTAGTAGGTATTCTATTTAGGATGAAACAAGAAGATAGAAGAGCTTCCCCCCACAAGTTCTCAGGTAAGCCAGAACTAATAAGCATAGAATTTACTATATCCAAAAGGGTACGGTTCTTACGCTTAGCTACACTGTTGGACTGTGGAGAGTAAGGAGCAGTATGTTGATGAATTATCCTATGTTCTTGATAGAACTGAGAAAATTC
This sequence comes from Calamus simplicifolius, assembly GCA_900491605.1. Lineage (NCBI taxonomy): Eukaryota > Viridiplantae > Streptophyta > Magnoliopsida > Arecales > Arecaceae > Calamus > Calamus simplicifolius. Next base: position 204,590 of record UESW01004942.1, on the reverse strand, counting down.
ATTTGAGGTATACTCCCCTCCTCTATCAGATCTAAGAATTTTAATTTTTTTTCTTGTTGATTTTCTACCTCACTCTTATAAATTTTAAATTTATTGAAGGTTTCATTTTTAGATTTAATTAGATAACAGTAACAATATCTAGAAAAATCATCTATGAAGGTCACTAAGTACCTATTGCCACCATGAGTTGCAGTCTTAGTTGAGTCACAAACATCACTATGTATTAACTCCAAGATTGACGAATTTCTTTTAACTGATTTGAATGGCTTTCTTGGTTGTTTAGATTCAGGACATATTTCACATTTAGACATATCTAGATTCGATTTAGGAATTAGTTTTAAATTCATCATGTGTTCGACCTTTCTTAAGTGCACATGACCCAACCTGGCATGCCATAGATTTTGATTAGACTTATTCACAAGATAGGTTTGATTCTTAGCTTTATTAATAAAAGGATTTATTACATTCAGTTTAAATAAGCCTTCACTTACATATCTTTTTCCTATGAAGGCATTATTCTTAGTTATTACGACTTTATTACAATCAAGAACAATTTTGTATCCTCTCTGAACTAGCTGAGATCGCTGACAAGGTTCTTCCTAAGATCAGGAACATAAAGCACATCCATCAAGGTGAAAACTTTTCCTGATGACATTTTTAGGTTCACTCAACCTTGTCCCTCGACCCTGGCGGCTGTGTTGTTCCCTAGAGTCACACTTCCTTCACTTGAGTCCTGAAAAGTAGTGAACCAGGAGCAATCAACACAAATATTAACATTAGGTCCTCAATCCAACCACCAATCAAGGTTGGAAGAAGTAAGATTTATTTCAGGGTTTAAGTTCACTAACCTAAGGATGGAATCATCTTGACCTTCAACTACGTGAGCTTGGGGTCCGGAGGAAATAGAAGGTTTGTGAAAGGGCTTCCTTTTTCGATAAAAAGTAGTCTCTCACAAGATGATTTGTCCTTCCACACACGAAACAGAATCTTTTACTTGGACCTTGGGTTGGTTGGCTAGGTCTAGTATTGTGGGTTTTAAAGGTTTCACCCTTGGGTTTGAACTTGTTTGGTTTAGGATGGTAGGGTTGGTTTGATTGTTTTTGGAGGTTCGATCGAAATTTAGGCTTTGACCTTCGTTTAGAATTGTTGTTGGTATGCTGTTGTTCGGTTAGATTGGCTTGGACACTTGGAGTTTTATTTTGAAGGGTTTTAGACCTATGTTGGTCTTCTATCCAGATTGAGTTTAGAAGTTGAGCCAAGGTTAGCTCTCATTGTTTTTGAAGCTGACTTTTGACAAAGCCATTCCAAGAAGGAGGCATTTTATCTAGGAGGCTAGAAACTTTAAAACCTTCAGAGAATTTTCCTTCATTGGCCTGAAGTTTCCTAAGGTATTCTTGGAATTTATGAATTTGGTCATTGATAGGTATGTCATCTACCATATTGAATCTAAGGAATGATGCGGTGTTGAATCGTTCTACTCCAGCATCATCAAGTCCATATTGAGACTCAAGGTTATCCTATAATTCCTTCGAATTTTTAGCCGATAGGTAAATGTCATAGAGTGACTCGGATAGGGCACTAAGGATTCTACCTTTACATAGATAATCCTCTTCAGGGGTAGTGGTTGACATTGTACTAGAGGAATTGGTAGACTTATCAATCACTGACCAAAGACCTAAGGTAGTTAGCCAAAACTTCATTTGGCTTTGCCACCTCCTAAAATGGGATCCATCAAATTTTTTCGGTCTAAGACTAATGATGTCATCCCTAAGGGTTGCCATATGGTCCAAGCTAGATTCAGAGAGGAAGATCTGAAAAATGAAAATGACTTTGTTACAAAATTGTTTGAATAATTCAAACATTTTTTTTTACACACAACAAGAGAACAATATATTTTGCTACAAGTGAAAGAAAATTAAATATGCAATACAAATAAATTATAATTAATTTGCAACAAATCTCCTTTAGATTGTTATTGAAAATGATTTCTACATGCTTGCAACTAGGAATATATAAGTATTCACACACATATATATATATATTTATAAAAAATAATATTTGTGGTGTGTGTGGCAGATTATATTCAGTGAAAAAAATATCTCAAAATAGGAGTAAGTTAAAGAGTCAGGCCTGTGAGGTGTTTAAACCACTACCCTAAAGGAGATTTGGTTCCCTTTTCGTACGAAGAAAAATTGAATCACAGCTCTCCTCCAAGGTACAACCCTCCAAGGTATAACCTGGAAGCCAAAACTCCAACGTTCGTTGGCGGCACGATCTTAACGGATGCGATAAGCAATTTTCAAAGCAATCTTCAAAGAAAAAAAAGAAAATACAGAGTTGTTGTTATTCCAAAATTTTCATCCTTTGTAAACCTATTTATAGATTTTTTTTAAAAAAATGGTCGGATGTTTTAAAAAAAAATTTTAATAGCCACGCGATTGATTGTTTAAACGGAGGAACATTCGGTTGTTTTTTTTTTTAAAAAAAACGTCAAGCGTTTGGTTTTCAAACGGCGGAACGTTTGGTTTTTTTTAACAGTCGGCGTTTGATTTTTCAAACGCCGAGCGTTAACATCTTTTCACCATTTTCTACTATGAATTCTTAATTTTATATTTATATGTGTGTCAAGGGAAATTCTATTCCGCTCACAAAAATTGATTAGTAGCCCCCTATTTTTTTTTAAAAAAAATTCTAAACTACCCTTCCTTTCTTCTCTCCACACCTCTGCCCAGTCTCTCTGTCCTCCCCCCTCCCCTCTCTCCGGCGCCGCCCTCGTCTCCTCTCCTTCTCAACACCGTCCCTTTCCCTTTCGGCCCCATCTTCTCTCCACTCCCAGCATTAGCCCAGCGCCCCCTTTCTCGGCACTAGCTTTACTTTCAATACCGTTCGGCCAAACAGGACCGAATAGAGACCCTCTATTCGGTCCTATTTGGACAAACAAAAGGCCCTCCGTTCGGCCAAAAAGGCCGAACAAAGGCGTCGCCGAATAAAGGGCCTCTGTTCGGTCCTGTTTGGCCGAACGAATGCCATTCATTCGGTCTATTTGGCCAAACGATGCCCGATAGATGGGGGCCAGAGGCCTTCGTTCGGCATGTTTGGCCGAATGATGCCTGATAGATGGGGGGCGTCGGGGGCCGGTGCCCGGAGGCGGGGGGCACCGGGGCTGGTGCTCGAAGGCGGGGAGCGTCAGGGGCCGAAGAGGGCTGGTGCCAAGGGCGGAAAGGAGACGGGGGCTAAAGGGCGCCGGTGCCGAAGAGTGAGAAAGTGGCTGGGAAGGGAGATCGAAGAAGACGGGAGATCTAAGGGAGAGTGCCGGTGTCGAGAGGAGACGTCGTGGTGGTGGTGGTGGTGGGGGGAGAAGGGGCCAGAAGACGGAGAGGAGACGAGGGCGGGGGGGGGGGGGGGTGAATTTAAAAAAAAAAACACAGGGGCTTTTGAGCAAAAGATGCGGTGCATTGTGCGTGTCTGAATTCTTTTCACAGCTTGGCAGGCCAAAAAGACGGCAAATTCTGCCTTTATGCTTGGATTTGGGACCGGCCGCACTGCTGGTGTTACGTAGATAGACATACTTTTGTATCATCACAGCTCCATGAATGGGGTGATCCCATAAGGCAAGGGCATTCACGCAGACAACCATCTCCAATTGGCAGGCTTAACATCAGCCATCTGCTCTGTTCTTCTCCAAATTACACTCTCTTTTTGATGGGCGGTCCTGAAAGTGATGTTCATGTGCACTGTGTACAAAACTAGAGCAGATATATTTATTTCTATTTTTACGTGCATAAATTCGATAGGCAATCCAGTACTTGGGATGGACCACTACCAATTAATTTGTTAGTATGATCAACTTGCAGTGATGCCAGATCTCGGAGTCCACACTAAATGATTAGAGTAAATCTAACAGGGCATCTGGTCTAATGGTATATATATATAGATATGATTTATCACCTAGAATGTCAGAGGCCCAAGATTCAATTCCAGAATCATTTGTTTTTGAGCAAGTGGCTATCGTGTCGGTATTCATCAAGACAGGTTTCGGGTGCTGGTGAATTCAAGAGCCAACCAATACATTTACGCCGCATCGATCTGTTTAAGAATTTGTTAGGTGTCGTTGAAGAGGAGCTAGCCTTTGATCTAAATCCTCCAATGACTCTATGAAGTCAGTCAGCAGATCTTCCCCTTGCCTCTGTTTTGTTTCCTTCTTTTATTAATTATCTGGGCGTGGAATTGGAGAGAGACTTTGCAGGAAAAATGCCCACTTATTTAGGACTGGATCAGTTAGTCTTCTTCCATTAAATATATAAAGTTGGCCAGATGAAACCTGCCGGCTTTGATTGTTAATGACCAACATGGAGGCAAAGTCAGAATGGCTGCGAGAATAATGCGAGGGGTGGGCGAAGCATGGTGTCTCATTCAGACATGGAAACAGGGGAAATGGCGTATGAAAGAGGAAAGATGGATGCGTGCTTGTCCCACTAGTAGTCTTATTTTGACGACGTAGAGTTCCTGTAGGAGAATTTTCATTTCAAGTCAATTCTGCCTAACGGCTATTGGAAGCTTGTGAATATTCTTCGGGGTGTTCTCCAGCCTAATCTCGTTAGTCTTTCTACCCTTGGCCACGTGAAAAAGAACCACGCCAAGACCCAAACGCCGATTTTTGAATTATAATTACTAATTTGCGTCAAGGCACAGCTAATAGAAAAATACTTCAACTGCCAGCAGCCACTTGAAGGTATTCCAGAAGCTAATACAAACAGGGTTTTGATTACATTAAAATACAACTAAGCAAAGATTCGATCAGGTTCCTCATTTTTGGATTCATACTATTTATGAATCTAAAAAAAAAAAAAAAAAAACTTTGAAATGCATGTAGATCGAATTTTATATTTAACTTTATTCAAAAATAGTCAAATTCAACTATATGTATATATATATATATATATATATATATATATATATATATATATATATATATATATATATATATATATGATACTTTTTTAAATAATACTAATTTTTATAAACTTATTATTTATCTATCATTCAATCTATAAATTACAATTAGTCCATATTTAGTATCATATACTATAAAATTAACTTGCCGTAATTTTTGAAGGCATGGGAGAAATATCTAAAATATATTCGAGAGGTATTTTTTAAAATTTTTAAAAAGTAATTAACAAAAGTATATATATATGAGAAGTATTCAATGGATATATATTGGTACATGATTTGAAATGAGATTTGAAATGAGATTCATACACAAGATTTAACATACCCAACATTAGACATATCTTCTTCAGAATAAATTGCTATGGTTGTCCAAAGAGTGAAAACAAGCTTGACGAGCGCTAGATTATTAGCGAATCCACATAAGGTTTAGGCACAAGGTCAATAAGCAGTTAAGCACTCGACCATCATTCAGGTTTTATCCCTTGAGAAGCAACTGGACCATTATTTGAGCTTGTTGCGTAATGGAAACAATAGTAAGCTGCCAAGCCAATCCAGTGATTAAATTAACAAGATTTCTTAATTATACTAATATTACTTAATGATAAGTTAATTCAAATGTTTTCGCTCCAGCGGGCTCAAATTTAATTGAAACTTATCAGGCTTGGAGTCCAGTTCCTGCTTCATTTGCCTCACGAACTGCACCCTATTCTCCCAAAAAGAAGAAGGAAATTTTTTTTTTTTTCTGGATCCCAGCTCAGATATTTCTGCAACTTGGTCTTGGTGGTAAGCATATGGGGCTCCACTGCACATCTCAATCAACAGCGACCTCGTCCGTGAGCCTTTGCAGTGCCTAGGGTCTGCCACCCATATATCACCATCAATCACCAATCTTTCACTCTCCAATTTGCTTAGTCTTGGGTCCGAACAGTAGATCAAATCAAATACTTGGAAACAACGTCATCAAGTTTTGAATCTAAAACTGAAAACTTTCTCCCACTTGGAGGAGGCGTGCAAACATTAGGCTATAGCCCAGTTTTCCAGCTGTCAGCACCTCTGATTAGCATAGTTCATGTCACGTTCTTCATCACTCTTGAAGAACCCTAACAATCTATATCTCTACTTAAAGTCCAACTTCCAACTTTTGCCTCTATGATTTCCCTTTGTTGTAGGCTTGTAGCAGTCGATCATGAGTTAGTTTGGACCATGATCATAGTATTGGACCATGCTGCTCCCTCCTATTCATTGAGCTAGTACAGTGGAGGCATGCAGTCATTAAAGGTGGGGACAGAAAGAGTAGGCTAGTGCCCATGCTAATGAGCTATTCTATGATTACAATATCCCGTCTTCCTTGGAAAAGTTATCAGCCATTGGCTCTGCCTTGCTTGCTCATTTTTGAGATCGTACCAATTAAATGCTCGGTTCCAATTTAGATTAAAGGCCTCTAGTTTGTCACCCATGCAGTGAAAACAACAGGGAAGGAAAGGGCTTGTTTGGGCGACGTAACTCAACAAAGTCCACTCAAAACAAGTTAGTCCAACCTGTGAACTTGGGGCCGTTAAAGGTCGGTATCTCGTCTCGCTTTGAATTATTTCCACCCTTTTATCTCTCACCACCGTTGACGATGGTAGAAGTTAATATCATTCAAGAGTGACATTCAAGCATTCAAATTAGCGGCGGAGGTAGAACCTTTGATTATCTACGGAGATGAAAAAGAAAGCCACTTAATTTTGTAATTACTCTTTCAAATTTTTATAACAAATTTTAAAATCTAATAAAAATTCGATAGGAATTCACAATATCTAACGGGAGAGGCTAAATTTGAAGCTTTTTCCTTCAGATGTGGCATGAATCCTAATGCATGAGGGTTTATCATTTTTTTTAAGCTTAAATTTATTATTATTATAATAATTTTTTTTTTAAAAAAAAACTGGTATCTCTGCCATTATGCATCATGACTGCTGCCAAGATGAATTGATATCCCAATTTATTCCTAAATATAAACATCAGCCTATATTAGAATCAAAACAAAATTAAATGCCGATCCAGTCATTGATTTAATTACCTAACAACTATTTAAGATAACAATTGAGAAATTAAAAGAACTTGCTGTGGTCGGTTTTCTCAATTCAAATCGATTTATATGATGGCATGTACCGGTGAAAAGGTCAAATTCCTGACCTAAAACTCACATCAAACTGGCATTAGGAAAGTGGAATTTGATCTAAGCAATCAGATAACCTCAACAACAAAAGCTGCACAACATCTCCGATCTGGATTCAATGGCAAATATTACACCATTCAGCTGAATGGGACCACCATGGTTGGCATCTCTACAAATAATCGAAGTACGGAAACCGCGTCATGGACGACATTAATGTGCCAAACACTAATTTCTCTCAATATCATCATAATATTAGAATTACATACGTATTTGTAATGTTCAAAAAAAAAAAAAAAAAAAAAAAAAAAAAGAAGAAAAAACAAACGCGTTTCAGTAATTAGAATGGGAAGAAAAGGATGCAGCACAACCAAAACATGGAGATCAAAGTGGAAGTAATGAAAAGAAAAAAAAAAAAACAGGAGTCAGAGATGGAAAGAGCTGATCATCTGCAACTTGGAAACGCCGCTGCTATTGCTTTCAGTTTCCGGCGACGACGACGAAGAATTCGGCAGCGACGGGGGCGAAGGCGGCGGAGACAGGCCACCGCCCAACGCCATCGTCCTCGTCGTAGCGTTGTTGGTGTTGAGGAAACCGATGGAAACTGGCGGGATGTCGAAGGTCTGGAGCGCCGGCGGAGGGTGGCGCCACTGCGGCAGCGGGCCCGCCAGCAATAGCGTCTGGAGCAGCGGGCCCGCTGCCATCACCGCCTCCAGCAGCCGCCCCTTCTCCGGCAGCCCCCGCCGCCGCGCCACTGCCTCCATCTCCGCCTCCACCGCCGCCATCCCCGCCGGCGAGGTTCCGTTGCTCCTCTCCTCCTCGCTTCCCCCCTCCGACGACGACGACGATCCCCCCGCCCCCGCCCCCGCCGCCACGTTGCTCCCCTCGTCCAATTGGGCCGACTGATTAGAGTTAGGGTTAGGGCTTGACGAAAGGTGGTGATTATGATCCATAAGGAGGAGGAGAAGGTGGCGGGCCTCGTCGCGCTCTCGGGTAGCGATCTCGAGGAGGTGGGTTAAATGGAGGGCCTGGGCCTCCATTCGCCGGAGCTCCTCGTGGGCGGCGATCCGAGTGGATTCGAGCTCCAGTGTCTTGCAGAGAAGAGCCTGCTTCAGCTCCTCCGCGGTGATTCCGCTCGTCTCCTGCGGCATCCATTCGCTTTCGTCTTAATTTTGAAGCATTCGGGGGAGCAAGAAATAGAATTGAGATGGAGAAGAGAAGGAAAGGTACCTGCTGTGGTTCCCAGAGAAATGCCCAAGGGGCGGCGGCGAAAGGCGGAGAAGGCATGGGTTGGTGGTGGTGGTGGTGGCGGCGCAGGTCGTCCATGTGTGTTTTTACGCACAGAGACACGTATGCGTGACGGAGAGATTGGTTTGGTGGCAAAGACCGAGTGACCGAGGAATGCCCCCGTCGCACTTTATAACCCAATGAATGCTTCTCTCACCGCTTTGAATCTGATCACCACCCGGTACTTTTCGTCGAGGAATTCTGAGTTCTGACCCGACCAATATCCTGCAACAGGGACCCTGACACCCGCAGAGGCCACCAGAACGATGATTTACTAAAAAGGTTGCATATTCATTACCTTAAACGAAAAAAATTTGTAAACTAATAAATATTAGAAGAAGAGAAGTGACAGGATTATTTTATCCGTATATTATTGTTAGGGCTGTAATTGAGCAGAGATTTCAGCTACTTAAGGTTCGATTCGATAATTCAGCTCATTATAGTTTAAGCTTTGTTTAATTAAAAATTACGAGATAATTTAATTAAAAGTTTGTGAGATGGCTTAATTAAAAGTTTGCAAGCTAGATCGATTAGGAGTTCATGAATAAGATATATTTTTTTTTTTATACTATTCTTTAGATTTATGAATCAAGTTTTTTTTTATTTTATATTTTGATCTGAATTTTAAATAAGTTTAATTTAAATCGAGCTTGAAATGAATCAATTTAAACTTGAGCTTGAAATGAATTTTTTTTTTTTTAATCAAGCTTGTCAAACTTTTAACCATATCAAATGAGCAACTTGAATCAAATTCAGGCTTTTTGTAATTAAGCTTAAGCTTAAATATTTATTAATGAACTAAGTTTGAGCATAGAAAAGTTTGACTTGGCTCGACCGTCCCTGTTGTCGCTGTGACCTTAAATTGTGGGCAGGAGATCCGTAATTTTGGACTTCTATGCAGCAACTACAACAACATCGCTGACGGCATTGAACGTCCTTTATGCAAATAAATAAAGATGATAATTATCATTGCCCTATGTACATCATATAATAGTTTGCTGTAACCTAATTATAAGCATATGAAAACTAATATATAGAAAGCTATTTTATACTTTCCTGCACACACGTATGTATATGTTATATAATATATATATAGTATTTATTATATAAAATATAATATAAGTTTTTAAATAAATGGGTCAACATTGATGTTTCGAAGCGATATGATTTAAATAATTAAGGGTGGGTTTGTTGCAACGTAGAAATTGAATTCGAAGGGTGCCAAAAGCTGCTTAGCAAAGGCTTTTCAATGCTTAATTCAGTCTAAGAAGTTAAAGAAGATGACAACTAATGTTCAGAGAGAGTGTTTAAAGAAAGAGTTGGAAGATACTTCTTTGATTATATAGAACATCTGAAGGAGTTGGTGGTGAGTACGTGATATGGCTTGGTGCGGGAGTGAGCTTGGAGGTTGCTTATACTGGGTGATAGGGTTCGTATTTACTGTGAAATATGGGTAGCCTTTTAGGCCAAGAGGATGGTCATTCTCGTCATTGCCCGAATGCATGCCATCTTTTAATCCTAAAATACACGGTTCTAAAGTAGTAGTGCATGGCACTACCAAGGGTACGTTTTTCTTTTAGTTAGCAGCGAGAGATTTGTTCTCATCATATGTTCCTTATCCCAAGTTGAAGCAATATAATCTAACAAGAGGGTGGCTTTCTTGTTCTCCGGCCTCCACCAAAATACTAGCAGTTAATGGTGTTGGATAAGTTTAAGAAAAAATAGTATCTGGAATGATATTATATATTTGGATATATTTGAAAAGATGCTGTGGCGTGCACGACAATGTCCTTAAGAGTAGATTCGCATTTCTCGGAAATAATATCTCGATGCAAAAGATCAGAGCATGACTATCCTCTAGGATACAACAGCAGAGTCTTCTAATAGGCGTGCACACACCAATGTCAGAAGAGAATGAACAATCGAAATGATTTTTTTCTCTTTGGATAAGAACGGAAGCAAAGAAATGAATCTCTAGACTGGATAAGGATGAAGGAATGAATATCTGGATAAGGATGGAATAGAAAGCATAAAATTTTGAATGAGTTAAATACCGGCATTGCTTCAAATATTTATAAAAAAGCAAGCACCAGTCGAGAGCGACGAATCAATCCAATATGAATGACGATTCAGTCCAAAGATCGATCAGCGTCCAACGATTGATCAAAGAAAAATAAAAAGACTTATCCCTACCGGTTGAGAATAATGTATAGATAAAAGGACTTATCAAGTCAAAAGGCTTTTGAATATTGAAATACACTAGATTTTCAACAAATGAGATAAGTGCCCAAACTAGTATCGCACATGTTTATACTATATGTAGACATCTCCTCGATTTTCGTCTATGGTGTTTGTGTGATTACCATGCAACATTTAATGCATTAGGGGGGCATGCATCGCTTCCCAAAGCACTCATGCATTTTTGGTTTTGCATGCTTCTACCGCTCCGACATGCTCACTTTAAGGCATGATTCAGTTTGTATAGTGCATCAGTCCATTGTTGTTTAGTACTTCCTTATTTCCTCATAAGCTTTTCGACCATCTTTCTTCTTTGATTTAATTTCTTCTCCCTCTATCTTCTGCCTAGTGCTTTAGGTCTTCATATTTTCCTTATCTCAAAGGCATGTTTTCTCTAAGTACATCCACACTTCTTTGTCATGGAGATTTCTTTTTGCTATTTTGGAGCCTTGGATGAGTTTTCTTTATTATTAGATAATCACTTTGTGCAAATTAAAAGTTAATATAGGATTCCTCTAGAGGTCACATTATAGTACCATGAAAGCATGGCATAGCCTGCCAACCTTTTCCTAATTGCTTATACAATTATATGAATGCATTAGCCCTTGAACTTAGACTCCCTAATCATGCATCTTTCCTGAGAACCCGTCTTGAGTTTGAGATCTTGCCTCTCCAATTTGGCTATATGGCTCTATTGAAATGAACCTCTTCATTCTTAAGGCCTTCTACCTCCTCAAGCATTATCTAAACAGCCAGGGATAGTATTTTTATTTTTAAGAAGGGTTTCTTCCTTTCTCTCTCCTTTGATTTTCTTTCTTCCATTCATCAATGGATGTTCTTCTATGTTTCATGGTCTAAGCTCAACCAAGCCTGCTAAGTGTGATCTTAGTCATCAGCAAACGGAGAAGATGTCTTATTATCAAGGAGAAGGCATTGGGTCTAGCATCGATAGGGTTGACTCCTCTCTGCCAATGGTATCTATGCCAATTGGGGAAACTTAGGTAGTGTTTGAAATAGGGGGTAAGAGGGGATATCCAGATCCCCTGGATATCCCCTCTTATTTTCAAAAGCCATAATTATAAGGGATAACTGGGAATAAAGTTAACCAAAGGGATAATCCATGGTTAACCATGGGATATCCCCTCATTTATTCCCTAGAGAATGCAGGAATAGCTGGTTATCCCTCCAAATAAAAGTAAAAAAAAAGTTATCCTATGGATTTACCTTTTTGCATTTGATATGATCAATGGGATAGTCAAGGGATATCCCTAGGGATAGCCAGGGGACAAACTCTATCCCGTACACTTATCCATGGATAATATTTTTTCTATCAAACACTACCTTAGGTAGTGTTTGAAATAGGGGATAAGAGGGGATATTACCTGATATCCCCTCTTATTCCCAAAAGCTATAACTATAAGGGATAGCTAGGAATAAAGTTAACCAAAGGGATAATCCATGGTTAACCATGGATATCCCCTCAATTTATTCCCTAGAAAATACAGGAATAGCTGGTTATCCCTTGAAATAAGAGTAAAAAAAGTAATCCTATGGATTTACCTTTTTGCATTTGATATGATCAATGTGATAGCCAAGGGATATCCCTAGTGATAGCCAGGGGACAAACTCTATCCCGTACACTTATCCATGGATAATATTTTTCCTATCAAACACTACCTTAGGATATAAGGCAACAACCTTATCTTCTAATTCATAGTTAAGTCTTGAGAAGGTATTGATTGTTGGATTTATTGTTGCAAAGATGGGTCGTTAGTGCTCTAAGAGGGTAGAGCTCAATTTTTTTTTTTATTGTTAAATGATCCTTCATGGTGCATTCAATTCCCTTAGGTAATGTTTGAAATAGAAAATAAGAGAGGATATCCAGAGGATATCCCTTATGTAGTGTTTGAAATAGGGAATAACAGGGGATATCCCCTCTTATTCCCAAAGCCATAACTATAAGGGATAGCTGGGAATAAAGTTAACCAAAGGGATAATCCATGGTTAACCATAGGTTATCCCCTCAATTTATTCCCTAGAAAATGTAGGAATAGCTGGTTATCCCTCCAAATAAGAGTAAAAAAAAGTTATCCTATGGATTTACCTTTTTGCATTTGATATGATCAATGGGATAGCTAAGGGATATCCCTAGGGATAGCCAGGGGGTAAACTATCTCGTACACTTATCCATGGATAATATTTTTTCTATCAAACACTACCTTAGAGCAAGCTAAAGAATCTGGGATACTGCATTTTCGGGCATCTAACGAGTGGCATCCTCATAAGCCTATACATTTAGGTAGTGTTTGAAATAGGGGATAAGAGGGGATACCTCCTGGATATCCCCTCTTATTCCCAAAAGTCATAACTATAAGGGATAGTTGGGAATAAAGTTAACCAGAGGGATAATCCATGGTTAACCATGGGATATCCCCTCATTTATTTCTTAGAAAATGCAGGAATAGCTGGTTATCCCTCAAATAAGAGTAAAAAAAAGTCATTTTACCTTTTTGCATTTGATATGATCAATGGGATAGCCAAGAGATATCCCTAGAGATAGTCAAGGGACAAACTTTATCCTGTACACTTATTCATGGATAATACTTTTTCTATCAAATACCACCTTAATGTTCGTGCTCTCCAAGGATTCGTGTGAACCTGTCAGTTGCGTCCATAATTGCAACGGCGCTTGTTGAGAGGCTAATATCATGGTGAGAGCCTCCTTATTGCTGGAGCTAAGCAAACTAGATAGCAATCAGTTTTGGAGGGACGCGATGCAATTATTGTTGGTAGAGACCTTCTTGCTAAATTTGGGCAGCTTGTCTTTTACCTTGTTCCCACAAATGACATCAATCTAATGATGACAGATTCTAAGTAAGGGACTTTGAACATTAACAAGGATGATGATATAGGAACCAAGGTGATAACTAATCCAATGAAGCAAGAGCCTCTCACTGAATGGGTTTGGATCATCATAAACATAGAAAATGAATGTGAAAGATGCCAGCAGCCACCTTAATAAAGGCTTTTAAACACTCAAGCATCCAAGAAGAAGATGAAGATGGAGGCTAATGTTCAAAGAGAGCTCGAGGAGAGGATCAGAGGATAACCTTTTTTTAGTTATATAGAGCGTCTATACTTGATGATGAAATGAAAGGGTTAGTGGGGAGTAAATAACATAGCCTGGTATAAGAGTAGGCTTACAAGTTCCCATACCAGGCACCAGAGGTCGCATTTACTTTAAAGCATGAGTGCCCTTACGAGCCAAGGATGGTCATACCCATCATCACCCGAGTGCGCACCATCTTTCAATCATAGAAGACGTGAGTGACAGCATCGCCATGTTCTTTATCAAGCTAGCAGTGAGGGCTTTTAGAGGGGAAAGATGTTCTTTATCTAGCTGGCAGCGAGGGCTCTTAGAGGAAGAAGTATAAATACTTCCATAGTTAATAGGGCTAAGCAAAATTAATCTTAGGCAGTGTTTGATATAGGGGATAAGGGAGGATATTTCCTATATATCCCTCCTTATTTTCAAATGCTATAGCTAGAGGGGATAGGTCTGAAAAAGTTTAACCAGTCCCTGAACTTATTCCTTAGAAAAATCCAGGAACAACTAAAGTTATCCCTTGATAAGTAGAGGACTTTCTAGTTAGTCGATACACATGCTTTTACAAGAGGTACAAGAGAAGAAAGCAAAAGAAAGATTATCCCCAGAAAAAATCGTTGATGCTCAGCTCAGAAATGCAGGAGGAAGCCTAGAGTTTTGCGAGATAGCATTAAGGCTTTAAGGTATATTATCGTCACATAAGTTAGTTAGCTCATACCACAACAAAAATAAATAATGCATGATCACTTAGAGGTAATTAGTATAAGATAATGGGCTCCACATAAGTGAACGTGCCATTTAGATAGGTCTAATTTTTGATTGGAAACATTGACACAATTGCATAAAAAGCAAGTTCTGTCGTCAGATATCCATAAGCTAGCTAGGCCTTGACAAGAAGGACATGTGATGATGCAATGTAAATGAAGTTAGAAAAGATTGTTCACCACAAGCAATAATGTTGCATTTATTTTATGCTAAGTATTACGTACAAAGTAACGATATGAGAATTATCTGTTACTGTTAGTCACAAGAAATAGTTAGAAAATTTGAGATGAAAATTCTTCTGGCCAGCTGCTCCCCTGCAGCCGTTCCGATGGGCTCCATTCGAATCATTGGGCATCAACCAGGTTGGGTCGATTTGAGCTCCAAACTCAAGGTCCAAAACGTACCATTTTCTTAATCAGGTGGGCTTAGGGGTGGCCAACCGGTATCGTTTGGAACAGGATTCAATAATTTGCATTTATGTACCATTTTCGTTTTAACAATAGATAGGCCATCATATTTGGAGGCCTTTTGGCATAAAATTTGACTTGTAATTACAGAGGAATAGCAATAAGTTGCATATAAAATAAATTGCCTTAGAAGTTGCCACATATATTTCCCCTACAGTAATTGTTTTATCCATTACGCTGACAAAATTGACATATGAAACATAACTCATTTGTGCAACATGTAGACTCTTCATCTTGAATCCTGGACCATAACCGTGGGCTTCCATTGTCCTCTGTCGTCTCCCGCATATGTAACATCTAATCACTTGCCCTCTGCATAGGCTCAACCACTGCAGTGGAAGACAAACATACAACACGGTAATCAGAAAGTTCGAATCCACAACTGTCTTATGAAAATGTTGTGAAGTAGGGAGCTGATATCAGAAGGCCGACGTGTAGAAATTGGACAGTACTAGTTTTCATCATCAAATGCTTACAGGAATGCGCAGGACACATCAACCTGTACAAATTCTGAATGATGAGGAAAAGAAAGGAATAGGACTATGCAGGAAGAATCATTACCTGTCTCAATAAGTCAGCTAGAGTACGAGGAAGTGCTTCAATATTCTTCAATACAATATAATACGGGAATGGAAATGAATTTAGATATTTTGTTAAAGAAAATTCTTTGCCCTCAAACAACGCTTCCTGCAAGAAATATACATTTTTGAAGTAACTGCACCAACCTCGAGAGAAATGAATCTGAATTTGACTAGTAGCACTGAGTGTGGACTGCAAAAAGTACATACCATTTGATCCATGATTGATTCTTGAGGGCTATCTAGAAGTATAAATGCAATCATCCGCTTTCTATTTAGAACATCCCTGACACAACGTTTCAGGTTTTCCTGCAACCAGAGCAAGTTTAGGGAATATTACAAAACTTGCATTATAGTCTTTTCAGAGGAGAGGAAAAAGAGACCAACTTAGATACCTTCTCATGAAGCATGCCATCAGCTACAATCAATATGAGTTGGTGGAGCGGGTTCTTCCTGTTGGAAATCTAGTGTATTTCAATTTTCAAAACCTTTTTGACTTAATAAGTTCGTTTATCTGATACGTCGTTATCAATCTGTAGAGATAAGTCCTTTTGATTTATTGACTAGTCTTTTGACTTATACGTCTCTACGTACGTGATAAGTGTTTCGTTGACCGATCGTTGGACTAATTCAATCCGTTGGATTAGATTGATTCGTCGCTCTCAACCAGTGCATGCTTCTTTATAAATTATGCCGGTGTTTATTTCATTCAATTCATTTTGCTTTCATTCTTATCCAGAGGTCCATTCCTTCATCCATGTTGTTCAAAGTATTATCTTGCTTGAATGATAGACTGGAAATCATCTGTTCCATTTTTAGTCAAATACATCAGCAAAACAAGACTTCACAAATTCCGAAAAACCGGCATCAAAAACTAGTACCATGACTCACCTTAACTCCAGCTTCTACAGTAAATGGCTGATCAAATTCATGAAGTAACTTTATGTTTCCCTTTCCACCAAAACTTGCAACAGCAAACTGCCCCACTTCCAGTTGTGACATTGCTCTGCACAATGTCACCAGAGCTTCAATGGCAACATTCCCACAATGGCTTTCAGACATACTACGTGAATCATCAATTGCAACCACCACTTGATAATCCCGCTTGTTGGCCTGGTTCGCCTCACCTAATAGTCACAAGCCAAACATTATTCATAAAATATTTGAAATAAGAGTGAATATGTAATCATTTGGAGATGCATATGGTACATATAAATCAAGAACCTATCACTGTAAAAAAGACAACTGGAAGTGAAAGCATGCATGTACTCTCGTCTTACCTTTTTCATATTAATCGTTTTCCAGTTCTATAATCTCCTTGAAGCTTGCTGGCCGAGGTTGGCTCCATGACCAAACGTAACTGCACAGCCAGTTCCTGAGACAACCTTGTTGTGGCCATTTCATACCTTTTCCAGTCTAAAATTGCTTTCTGCACTGTCTCATCAGCTATTTCCTCAATATCCATAGACTTCGATAATGCCTTATCATTCATAAGGTTATTAAGAGGCAAAAATTTCTCATCCATGTATGAGCCTTTGAATGAAACCATGTCCCCTAACAGGCCGTCCAAATTACTTTCCTCTCTTTCTTCCATTGAAGCATTGTTTTCCACTACTGCATCAAGCAGTTCCTCATCAACTCTCTGTCTCAGTATTGAAGCTTGGTTAGCCTTGAGATGGTGCGTTTCAGAATTCTTTTCCAGAACAGCAGTTCTATTAACATCTTTTTTCTTGACATAACCTTCCTCTGTGGTGGACTTGCTTCCTTCAGCATTGCTTTTAATCTGATCGGAAGTTGCAGCTCCAAGTGCTTGAGTAGTGCTCTTTTCTGCCTCAGAAACATATCTATATTCATCTGCATTTTCATCAACAATATCATCAGGGGCCACAGATTGATCCTCTTGGGGATCAGCTGATACCTTGGGCTCTTTCTTTCCATTCCTCCATGGCATCTCCTATACTTCTGTATGGATTTGTCTGAGTTCTTTGCATCGGTGTCGTATCAACCCGCAAAGTCTCAGTTTTGGCTGATCATAAGATAATCTGGAACCAACACTTGAGTCAGGCAAGGATACTTCCATTTTGGGCACCTCATTAAATGGTAAATTCCTCAAAGGAGTAATACCAGTATTCATGTCGCTGCTATTTGCCCAGTTAATCTCTGGGGTCTGTGTTTGAATTTATATTATGAGGATCGCCCAGTGGCTCGGTTGAACCAACTTGCTCTGCAGGATACTCAACGGACTCGATTTTATCTGACTCCAAAGTTTATTGACTTGCATCCAAGTCCATGCCTGCATTCTCAGCATCCTCCCCTCCCTTAGTCTCACCATTTTCATTTACTTCTGAAGATTTCTCATCATTCATCTGATCAATGGGATTGGACTTTTCATCTTCATCCTTCATTTCCTCGTCAGACGCAGTAGGATCTGAATCGGTTCCATCCATCATGTCAGAACCTTGAGGTTCCTCCATGCTCACATCCTCCAAATTTTTCTCATCTTCATGAAGTTGAATTCCTGTCGGATCTTCAAAAGCATTACTCTTGTCCACATTCATATCATCAGCATTCTCATCGTCATCAGAAATAATAGGTTCCTTGTCCTCCTCGCTATGCTGGTCAGATTCATCATTGCCCATATCTCCAGACTCTTCCACTCTTAGAGCATCATCATCTTTAGCTCTGAGTTCCCTACTACCAGAATCTGTTTCTTTGACAGATGGACCTGATTCATATTTATCAATAGAAGTATCAGGTTTATCATCTTCGTCCTTATCCCAGAGCTTCTCATCAACTACCTGTCTGTCATCACCAGTCTCTCCCACTTAAAGTCCAAGTTTATTTCCTCCTCATCTTCAACATCATCTCCTGAGTCCTCACTGACACTGAATGTATCAGCAGCAAAATCATCATCCATCTCTATTCCTCTATCCTTTTTGCTCGGTACTTTATCTGAGTTCTCTAGTCCATCTTGCTGAAAAACATAATAGAAAACAAGTTTTGAGATGAAATTTCTAGCGAAAAAGACACAAACAAGCTGTATTGCCAAGTATTACCTTTTCCGAAGATTCAAGGAGCTGAGATTCATTCTCTATCTGGTCACTCACATCATTTATGCCTTCACCCTCTCCCATACCAGTTCCACTAGCATCATGTGTTCCATCACAAGCAGTATTCTCTGTCGGTTCTTCTACAGAACCAAATCCTTTAGAAAATAGTAAAGCAAAATATGGGCAAGCACATTAGTCATTTCCGCTATCTGCAAGAGAGGAAGAGCACGTTGAGCAAATATTTATACAAAAACAGGGGAAGGCTGATGAATAAGGTCAGACATGCTTACTGTTTCATGTGCATCTAAAAACTCAGATAGGATGCCCTCACTGAAAGTTACAACAATTCCCAGCGACACATGAAGATGCTTTAAATCTGTCTCTACCTGAGAGGAGACCTCCGGTTTTCTATGTGCAGCACAGTTTACCAGTTTGCTCTGCAAAAGCCATTCACCCAGATAATGATCAAATCAGAAACAAAGATGCCTTCAGACGAATAACAAAATCATATAATACAGCACAAGATTTAACATGCCAAAAACTAATGGATATAGGGTTCAAGGATAGAATATACCGCAGCTACAATTGTTTTACTCAGTGCATTATATATAAGATCTAGATGTAGTAGATTCATTATATATGATTTGAAAGGGCCTACATGAAGCACATCTAGCTTTCCAAACACATCCTTCATCAGTTTATTTGTTTCTGCAAGAGAATCAGCATATACAGCTCCAAGCTCCATGAATTTAGAATTCTCTTCATTAGCTGATTGGCTTCTTGCCTCAATCTCAGAATTGAATTCCTCCATTAGCATTATCCCCTGCGAAATTCAAAAGGTTCCTTTATTTCAAAAGACTTTACTGATATAAATGAGGAAGCAGATGGTACAACTTAAGCATAGGCTTTATTCAATATGACATATTTTAAGACATAAATGTTGCTGCAGAAGGTAGATTTGCATTGGAATTGTGCAAAAGTTTGGCTAATATATTCATATCCTCACCCATACAAGTAAATGAGCTTACTGAAACATATGATATTCAATATGATACGATTTGCAAGCATTATTTGGTCCAATATGTTCACATAGAACTCCATGATACATTGTGATGGGGCACGAAAAAAAAATTGGTGGAATGAGGGGATGGTGATGTGTTCTAAGTGATTACACCCTTAATGAACATTTGAGCCCAAGCTATGGCTGAATTCATACATGGGAGAAATGAAGAACATCAAACCAGAAGCAGAAATCTAAACACCCTTGTGCAAGCTTCTTTCAAAGAAATAAAAAGATTAGGATCTAAAGGTATGGAAACCTTCAAACTAAGTTAAGCCACCTTTAAAACTTCAGATCTAAAGGACCAAGAGGTTTTTTTTTCCCAACAATGAAGTAAAATCTTAAAGTGGAAGGGATGCACTCAACACTCAAAGAATTGAGGGTTGGTTGACAAGATCTACACTCCTTACTTAAGAACTCACCTTGGCACTTGATCCTTGACGTGGAGCCATCATCCTCAACTCTAACATCCTCAAGAGAACCTGCAAGTGATCAGAAGTAAGACCGTGGAGGCAAAGGAATTGAAGGAAATAAAAAAAATCGAACAAGGAAAGGAAGGATTTGAAAAATTTTGCTGAGACTTGGGTAGCACTTGTCCTTCTTCTGAAACTATTATGGAACCTTGGTAGAATGGTTTAGAGTAGCAAATTGGGCCTCTCACCCTCTCCTCAAGGAGTGACCTAGATCTAAGACTAGGGAAACACGAGCCTCAACTCAAACTAAGAGCATCTCACCCTCTTCATACTCAAAGATGAACAAGGCACTTGGCAAAAGAAATCAAATAAACTTGATTTTATTTCTCAAACTTCATATCTACAAGAGGGAAAGCTTGGCCTATTTATAGGCCAAAGGACTTCCAGAAATTTCAGCCCAAAAAACTAAAAGATCATAACAATCTAAGGATTAGTTATGATATAGCTAACTAATTACAATCAATCCCTAACAAATTTGGTTGCACCAGCTTCCATGTGGCACCTCTTAGTTTGCCATGTGTCATCATCAGATACCTCCATGTGTCCTCCAAGATTTGACTTCTAAGTTGCCATGTGTCATCATCAGATACCTCCATGTGTCTTCAAGATTTGACTTCCAAAGAGAAGACTTGATGTCTTGATAGCAGTGTTGACTCAAGGCAGGAAGTGTCGATACTTTGAGACTTGGCAGAAGTTAAAATTTTGCAGCATGAGTTGCTACTTGAGAAATTGAAACTCTTGGCTCGAGTAAGTGGAACCTGCGGAAAGTAGATTAACTACAAAACCAAAGAGTGTCAGTCTGCAACCGTTTCTTCTTGCTGATGTCCCCATCAATTCTTTCCGGTGAAAAAAACTCGGCCCTGACAGTATGGATCATTTTGGCTTTGGTAATATTCAAGCAGATCTGGATCGATCCTTTGCAGTTCTTCTTGAGTGATCCATGAGTCTTCAGAATCAGGTCTACCTTGCCAATGGACCAAGTAGCGTTGATAGTCTTTATTTCGGGTAGTGACAATCTTGTCATCTAATATCGTTCAATTCTTTCTCGCTTTGTGGCTGGTGGACACTCTGGGATTGGTTCACTCTCAAAGGATGGATCAGGTCCTAAAAACTCACTGGGATTCATTGTTGGTTCCTTGTATTCTACCAGATCTGAAATATTAAAGGTGGAACTAATACCAAAGTCAGAAGGTAGGTCCAGTATATAAGCATTAGGTCCAATTCTTTTTATTATTTTGAAAGGACCTGCACCACGGGCGTGTAGTTTCTTCATAGTTCCCTTTGGAAACTGTTCAGGTCTGAGCCTTATCATGACAAAGTCTCCTACATGAAATTCTTTTGCTCTTCTATGGGAATTAGCCATATGCTTGTAACTCTCATTGCTTATATGGATTTTCTCGCTAATTTCTTTGTGTAAATCCCTAATGTGTTGTGCATATGACTCAGCAGACTCTGATGTTCGTACATGCATGGGCAATGGAATGAGGTCTATTGGCTTTCTTGGTTTGTACCCATGAATAATCTCAAAAGGACTTTTTCCAGTGGAACTATTATAGGCAAACTCTATACGTGGCAGTAAAAGGTCCCAATTTTAGTATGTTTTCCCACTAAACATCTCAACATATTTCCAAGACTTCGATTTACAACTTCTGTTTGACCATCAGTTTGGGGGTGATAAGTGGTAGAAAAGTTTAACTTGGTTCTTAGCAGGTGCCATAGGGTTTTCCAAAAGTAACTGGTGAACTTAACATCCCTATCAGACACGATGGTTTTAGGTAACCCGTGTAATCTAACCACTTCATCTAGAAATAACTTGGCCACTTTTGATGCATCGAAGGTCTGGGAACAAGGCAGAAAATGTGCCATTTTAGAAAATCTATCAACTACCACAAAGATGGAATCATGTCTCCTTAAGGTCTTTGGTAGTCCCAACACAAAGTCCATACTGATGTCTTGCCAAGGTCGATCAGGGACAGGTAAAGGGGTGTATAGTCCAGTGTTTTATTTTTGCATTTTAGCAACAGCACATGTCCTACACTGGGCTACGACTTGGGCAACATTTTTTTAAGCTGGGCCAAAAGAATTGTTCCTCCAAAGCTAGAATAGTTTTATTCCTTCCGAAATGGCCCGCTAAACCTCCGGCATGGATTTTCCAAATCAAGAATTCCCTAATTGAGGTTCGGGGAATACACAACTTATCTCCTTTAAAAAGGAACCCATCATGAAGAGTAAAGTCTTTGTATTCTCTAGAAGGCCTTAGACTGACAGATTCAAAAATCTCACTAAAGTCAGGGCAACTTTTATACTCTTCCTTCAACTTATCAAATCCTGTGACTTCAGTACTTACGGACGTCAAGAGCATAGAACGTCGACTTAAAGCATCGGCAACCTTATTGTCAGAACCAGCACGGTGTTTTAGAACAAAGGTGTAAGCTTGGATGTACTCTACCCATTTTCCATGCCTAGGGTTTAACTTCTTTTGGGAGCTAAGGAATCGGAGGGCTTCATGATCAAAAAATAGAACAAACTCCTGCGGTAACAAGTAATGTCTCCAATATTTCAAAGCCTGAACTACCGCATATAACTCCTTGTCATAGGTGGAATATCTCAACTTTGCCATTTAGTTTCTCGCTAAAAAAAGCTACCGGATGGTTCTCTTGACTTAAAACTCCACCAATTCCAATCCCAGAGGCATCACAAGCAACCTCAAAAACTTTAGAGAAGTCAGGCAACCTTAAGATTGGTGCTTGTGTCATTCTTCCTTTAATCTCAAGGAAGGCTTTATTGGCTTGTTGGTCCATTCAAAATTTCCTTTCTTAAGACAATCCGTGATTGGAGCAACAATGGTGCTAAACCCTTGGATGAATCTCCTATAGAAGGTGGCAAGACCGTGGAAGCTACGGACTCATGTATGTTCTTGGGTTCGGGCCACTCGACTATGGACTTAATTTTCTCGGGATCAGCAGAAACACCATTAGTAGTAACAATGAACCCTAGAAAGGTTACTCTGTTAGTCATGAATTCGCACTTCTTCAGATTGGCATATAGATTTTCCTTTCTAAGGGTGTAACAGACTTGTCTAAGATGATCTAAATGGTCTTCCCTAGTCTTACTATAGATGAGGATGTCATCAAAATATACTACAACAAATTTTCCCATGAAAGGTCTTAAAACTTGAGTCATGATCCTCATAAATGTACTAGGGGCATTTGATAGACCAAAGGGCATAACCAACCACTCATAAAGACCATCCTTAGTTTTGAATGCAGTTTTCCACTCATCTCCAGGTTTGATCCTAACCTGGTGATAACCACTCTTAAGATCAATCTTGGAAAATATAGTGGCTCCGGTCATCATGTCAAGCATATCATCAAGGCGAGGGATAGAAATCGATACTTGACCGTAATTTTGTTGATGGCACGACTATCGATGCACATTCTCCAAGTGCCATCCTTCTTCGGGGTCAGTAGGGCAGGTACTGCACAAGGACTTAAACTCTCCCTAATAAACTTTTTCTGGAGGAGATCTCCAACTTGTCTTTGTAGCTCAGCGTGCTCAGTAGGATTCATTCTATAGTGAGGTAGGTTAGGCAAGGTGGCTCCTGGGACTAGATCAATTGTATGTTGAATATCCCTAAGTGGGGGCAGGTGATTGGGTAAATCTTCTGGGAATACATCCTTAAAGTCTTCTAAGATCTTTGTGACTTCTTGAGGTGGTTCCTTAGGATCTTCATTCCGACTTTCTTTAAGTGCCAAAATCCACATAGGTGATCCTTCATTGATTTCTTTCTCTATTTCCTTGACACTGATCAAATTCAGATCTTGTTTCTTCTCTTTCAAATCACTAGACCCTTTCTTGATATTGTCCTTAGGTGGGGTCGAGTTAATGATAAGCTTTTTCCTAGATGGTTGAAAGCACAAGAATTGGATTGACCATATAAAGTTGCATCATGATCATACAACCAAGGTCTACCCAAAATGATGCTACTTACGCCCATGGGTAGTACATCGCACCAAACTTGTTCATGATAGGATTGGATTTGAATGGGAACTTGACATCTGGATTTAATGGGAATGGATGTTGAATCTATCCAAGAAACTTTGTATGGATTGGGATGGGGAACAGGGGTCAAGCTTAAATTCTTAATGGCTTTAGTGGAAATAGCATTCACACAACTCCCATTGTCTATAATGATTTTATAAACCTTCTCCCCTATCTTAACAAATGTTTGGAGTATATTAGTTCTTCTCCAATCCTCCTTTTCCTTTGTTTGGGTCAAAATTCTAACAACACCCAAAGTCTCATCATAATCAATCTCTTCTTCCTCTTCATCATATTCATTGATCAGATTGGATTCAGCCTCATATACCTCTTTTTCAAACTCTTTAGTATCTTCAGGGTCCTCTTCAGCTAGTTCTCTATGTGTAGAGAACGGGCAGGGCATTGGTTGGCATAGTGTCCCTTCCTGTTACATTTAAAACAATGGACATTCGGGTTGTTACTCTTTTGAACTACAGGGGCCTTACCCTTGTCACTCGTTTGACCGGATGGGATAGTAGGAGTGGGGTGATTTGGTCGCATTTGGTTGAACCCTGGTTTCTGAGTAGGGGTGCTAATCTTACTTAGTTCGGGTCTTCTGACTATCGGTCCCCTTTGAAACCTTTCACAATCTCTGGCTATTTGATAGGCTTGGTCTAGGTCAGTGATTTCTCTTAGAAATAATTCCTTTTGAATTTCTTCACGCAAACCGGCTCTAAACCTAGACAATGTTACAGCTTCTGATTCATCAATGTTACACCTCATCGCAAACTCATCAAACTTGGTAATATATTCAGACACAGTCTTATTGCCCTGGTATAATCTTTGCCACTGATCTAATAGTCTTTGGTGATAGGACATAGGGACATACTTTTCCTAAGCTTGATTTTCATAGCTCTCCAAGTGGTTATGGGCATGTCTCCTCTTTGCCTAAGCATTCGCCCGATATTCTCCCAGTATAACCTAGCCTGGCGGACTAACCTCAGTTTGGCAAACTTATACTTTCT
>UESW01004942.1:149686-177209 GCA_900491605.1 Calamus simplicifolius | reverse complement strand
ATCCATTTCTCCCTCCCAATCAACATAAGCTTTAGGGTCTAGGCTTCCATCAAAGATAGGAGCCTCTAATCGAATGTTCCTCATGGCTCTTTCATCTTGATCTAAGTAATCCTGGTGAGGTCGCCTAGGGATACGATCAGGAGTAAAGTCAGGCCGATGGACTCGACGGGCTTCTTCCATGAAATCAGGATCAAGTCTCCTTGGATTGTATTCAGGGATGTGCACATGATATTGGGCTCTTGGACCTCGAGGAATTGACCTAGATGATTCAGGTTCGATGGGGATCCTTTGAGGCTCTTCAAGGGTCTCAACTCTATCTTTTACTTGACCTAATTCTTTGTTGATTTGCCCTAATTGCTCAGTTACAGTGTCTAACTTTTCAGTCAGGGTCCTCATAAAGAGTTCAAGATTAGGATCCATAGGTACAAACCAAGAAAGATAGAACTTTTGACCTATAAAACAAGAAGTACAAACCTAGCTTCTAGGGCTCCTAAACCTAGAAGTTCAAAATACAAGACTTGACTAGGTACTAGTTAAGGATGCAATTACCTTTGTCACTGGCCAGGTAAGAGGTGGGAATGCGGGAGGCCCCCCTTGCTTTCGCAAGGACCCAATTAAAGAACCGCAAGTCCGCTTAAGGCATTTGCCATTAGACCTCTAGTCTTAGACACCAGTTTCTAAGAATAATTACAAACTCAAATAGTGCTTTGTCTCCTCTTGCACTTGAACCCGACTTGTTGGTGTCCTTAATTTAGGTGCATACTTGATTTTAATTAAGGCTTAGGTCAATGCATAATGAGGATGGTTGTTGTGGGCTAAGGAAAGGTTATTAACTCCTCCCCTTATGTTATATTGAATGCCCTTAAGATGGTTTATGTATATATGGATGCACACAATTTCAGCAATTAACTAGCACAATCGACTAGACTTAGTACAATTAAGTGAAATTTAATCTAATTTTAAAATTCAGCAAATGCAAACTTAAATTGAGAAATTCAAATCTTGAAGTCTAGATTTCAGAAGCTAATTTTTTTTAAAATTTTAAAATTTAGATTAAAATTTCATTCTTGGAGGTAAAAGTGGTTAAATAAAATTTGCAGCTTCTAACTAACCTTCAACTAACCCGGTTTTGAAAATTTGAAATTTAAAGTTTTAAATTTTTAAAAAAAAAAAAAAATTGAATTAGTTAGATCTCAGAGTGAAAATCCTAGATTTTGAAATTTGAATTCAATTTTTTTTTTAAATTTGGTTGAGGAAGTTGTTATGATAGTAGTTGCTAGAAGATTCTAGCAGCTTAACAAACTCTCTACTACCTATTTCAAAATTCAAATTTTAAATTTAAAAACCCCTCTAAATTCAAACTTTAAGTGGAAAATAACAGAATTTGAAGTCTAAATCTCAGATCTCAAATTAAAATTATTTTTTATTTTTTTTTAAAATCAAATTTAATGGAGGGAACCAAAACAGTCTTCCAGAAAACAACCTAAGAACTCAAATTTTTTTATTCCAAAACTCTAAAATATTTTTTTTTAATTTTAGATTTTGGAACCTAAAGTCCTAAAGTGCAGCAAATGAATTTTTATTTATTTTTTAACCCTTAAAAAAATTACAAAAAAATTTATGGAAATCTCGGACTAAAACTAGAACAGAAATTCCAGCAACTTACAAGCTTAACTTAGAGACCAAGCTCTGATACCAAAGCTGATGGGGCACGAAAAAAAATTGGTGGAATGAGGGGATGGTGATGTGTTCTAAGTGATTACCACCCTTAATGAACATTTGAGCCCAAGCTATGGCTGAATTCATGCATGGGAGAAATGAAGAACATCAAACCGGAAGCAGAAATCTAAACACCCTTGTGCAAGCTTCTTTCAAAGAAATAAAAAGATTAGGATCTAAAGGTATGGAAACCTTCAAACTAAGTTAAGTTAAGCCCTTTAAAACTTCAGATCTAAAGGACCAAGAGGTTTTTTTTTTTCAACAATGAAGTAAGATCTTAAAGTGGAAGGGATGCACTCAACACTCAAAGAATTGAGGGTTGGTTGACAAGATCTACACTCCTTACTTAAGAACTCACCTTGGCACTTGATCCTTGACGTGGAGCCATCATCCTCAACTCTAACATCCTCAAGAGAACCTGCAAGTGATCAGAAGTAAGACCGTGGAGGCAAAGGAATTGAAGGAAATAAAAAAAATCGAACAAGGAAAGGAAGGATTTGAAAAATTTTGCTGAGACTTGGGTAGCACTTGTCCTTCTTCCTGAAACTATTATGGAACCTTGGTAGAATGGTTTAGAGTAGCAAATTGGGCCTCTCACCCTCTCCCTCAAGGAGTGACCTAGATCTAAGACTAGGGAAACACGAGCCTCAACTCAAACTAAGAGCATCTCACCCTCTTCATACTCAAAGATGAACAAGGCACTTGGCAAAAGAAATCAAATAAACTTGATTTTATTTCTCAAACTTCATATCTACAAGAGGGAAAGCTTGGCCTATTTATAGGCCAAAGGACTTCCAGAAATTTCAGCCCAAAAAACTAAAAGATCATAACAATCTAAGGATTAGTTATGATATAGCTAACTAATTACAATCAATCCCTAACAAATTTGGTTGCACCAGCTTCCATGTGGCACCTCCTTAGTTTGCCATGTGTCATCATCAGATACCTCCATGTGTCCTCCAAGATTTGACTTCTAAGTTGCCATGTGTCATCATCAGATACCTCCATGTGTCCTCCAAGATTTGACTTCCAAAGAGAAGACTTGATGTCTTGATAGCAGTGTTGACTCAAGGCAGGAAGTGTCGATACTTTGAGACTTGGCAGAAGTTGAAATTTTGCAGCATGAGTTGCCACTTGAGAAATTGAAACTCTTGGCTCGAGTAAGTGGAACCTGCGGAAAGTAGATTAACTACAAAACCAAAGAGTGTCAGTCTGCAACCTTTTCTTCTTGCTGATGTCCCCATCACATTGGTTTCTTTCTTATAGTTGCAATACACCATAGATAACAGCAAGAAAGAAAAATGCCAGATGGATAAGCCAACTCGAGCCCTTTCAAATTTCACTTACAAGATAGGTATTCCTACATATGCTGATCATTAAGATTTAAGAACCTATTGAAGTTGTCAGAAAATTCCACCCTAGCCTAATTAAAATGAAAAAATCAAAAAAAAACATATACCTTACTGATTAGTTCCCTCAAACGACCCAACAAATTTCCCTTCAAGGATCTCATAAATGCAGTTTCCATGTCCAAATCTTTAAAGTTCTCGATACTTTGAAAATTGAACGTTACTAATTGTTCCACCTGTTCAGTAACAACAAAGGGCAGGTGTGCAGCTGATGTAGTAACGGATCTGTCACTGCCAATTAGATATTTATCCAGTGATTCCGGCAGCAAAGAATACTAGTAAATATTGAGGCTAAGAAGCCATTTTTCAACAAATCCAAGCATCACCTTAGATTTCAAAAGGCTTGGGATAATATTCTCAATGAGAGCAGATAATTTAACTGCTTCAGCCCTGACCACGCTGCAAGTACTCATACGACTGCTGTTTACTTTTCCAAGCAACAACCTCACATCTCTTGACATAGCAAGTAGGCTATCAAGTAATTGCTGCCACAAAAAGAAAACAAGACCAAATAACCTTCAACCTATGAACAGAATTCTCTACATCAGCTTGGCAAATCACCAATGCAAAACTTACTTTTTGATGCCACATGCACTTGAGCACAGCATTTTAGTTTGTACTTATGGAAATATTGCTATCAAATCCTACAAGAGTAAATAATGAAGCATAAATGTTGGGCAGAAATGTAGGTCACAATTGTGCTATTAGTGATATTAAATACCTGTGCTATTTAGCAAATGAAACAGCCGTCTTAGATTTTTCAGCTGCTCGGATACACGATAAGCAACATATCTCTGTTCGCATTGTAGGCTAATTAGACGGTCTAGGAAAGAGGCTGCTCGTTTAACCTGCATAAAAGAATAAAATGTGATGACATATTTACTCCATATACCTATACTAATATATGTCGTACTTGAAAAGAAATGCAGTGAAGCTTGCCTGCTCTAGGCTGAGATCTTTGCTGAAATTGCTGCAAATCTTTCTAAATTGCTGCATCATTGCCAGGCTTTTAAAGTAGTACTCATTTGCAGCCTCCTATTTGAAAGCACTGCTAACATCTTCGGGCTTATCAGCATGGCTAGGAAGACCAATATCGTTGTCTTTAGAAGATGGGCAGCGTTCTTTCATAAGCAAATGTAGCACATCATATGATGGCAGAAGAAATGAGCTACTTGGCTGGCCAGATTCCAGTTCAACGGGCTTATCAGCATGGCTAGGAAGACCAATATCGATGTCTTTAGAAGATGAGCAACGTTCTTTCACAAGCAAATGTAGCACATCATATGATGACTGAAAAATGAGCTACTTGGCTGGCCAGATTCCAGTTCAAACCACATGACACCACCAAAGAGGAATCATAATCAGATGATCATAACAAATTCGACAATGTTGTTATGTGCAAACTCATTATCAATCAAAACTGGTTATCAAACTTAGAAGACCAATGATAAAACTAAAAAGGAATTCACAGATGATCTATCAAATCTCTCACGATTCTAATTATCCAGTCACAGCTTTTGTTCTTATGCGTTGAAGTGTAACAAGATTTGATTATAAAACTTTAAGAGGGAAAGGTGACAATAAATTGCACAGGTACCTCAGTAATTATGGATCTATGCCTAGATAACCCGCATCCTTCCAAAACCTTCAACAGATCACCTAGTGCTCTCCTGTTTTTGAGATTTTTGGTTTCATGTTTCCAGATATGAGCAAATTCAGCTGCATTGTTGCAAATATTTTCAAGTGAAGTCCAGACATCCTCCCAAGCTTTCTTGAAGTGCCCAAATGCAGATTCAGAGAAGAGGGACTGCTTGATCACATCTACAAGCCCTGCAGCATCAACATCAAATCTTGCAATAAGACCCCATATTTCATTCCCAGTGATCACAGTAACCACATCCACTCAGTTTGTTATATACTTAATCCATCTAAGAAAAACAGAAGACAAAATATACTTGACCTTTGCTTTGCAAGAATCAGCACCAGGAATATTGTCATAGTACATGCTTTGCAATGCTAATGCAGCCTTGTTTCTCCGGTCTCCATACCATACGAACCTAAACCAAAATAGGAGGAATAACTCAGAGAATGAATCCCGTTCAAAAATAAATATGAAATTATATCCTAAAAAGAATACTAGAGAACCTTTCTGTTTCTTAGCTTCACAAGATCCACAGGAAATTGCAGCACTTCTACTTTCATTTCATCGCAGGTTCTATGTTCAAGCCAAGATGGAACTTTCTCTCTCACTAGCGCATCTTCTTGGTTGAGGACAATCATCACAGGTTGTTGTAGAACATCCTATTCATTAAAAAAAGGTATTTGCAGTTAGTTGAAGTAGATATTTCCTAATGACAGTAATTGTTAGGGTTTAGACCTTGATGAATAGCAATGGAATTCCCCGTTGAACAAGAACTAGAACTAAGGATTTCTAATCCTGTTAGGTTTAGACCTTGATGAATAGCAATGGGATTCCCCGTTCAACAAGAACTAGAACTTAGGATTTCTAATCCTGTTAGGTTTAGACCTTGATGAATAGCAATGGGATTCCCAGTTGAACAAGAACTAGAACTAAGGATTTCTAATCCTGTTAGGTTTAGACCTTGATGAATAGCAATGGGATTCCCCGTTCAACAAGAACTAGAATTAAGGATTTCTAATCCTGTTAGGTTTACTTCTTGAAAAGGAGGAAGATGGGGAGGAGAAAGAAAGGGCTGCCGCCCTATGATGAGAGAAGGGAATTTTTGGGAGAAAAGAATCTGTTCTCTATTCCATCCAAACCCTAGAGACTAGAGTTTAAATACATCCACGAAGTGGGCCAGGCCCAGACTCAACAAAAAACTCCCATGGACTAAACCAATGAGATTAAACTAATCCCCAAGCCCGTGTACACCCGTGACTTGATTTAATCTCAACCCTTGGACTCAAACCCAGCCCAATACAAGTTAGCCCACCTGGGCCTTGATAGCACCACACCAGGCCCAACAATCTCCACCTTGGTGCTTTCAAGGCCTCAGCACGTCCACTGTGTCCATCAGCTTTAACAACGAAATACACTTTTGAAAACTGTCCCGTGGAAGAACCTTAGTCAGTGCATCTGCTGGATTTTCTTTGGTGTATACCTTCACCAGCTCCACCTCACCATCTTCCACCAGCTCTCTGATCCTGTGGTATCTGAGGTCAATGTGCTTCGTCCTGGCATGATAGACTGCATTCTGCGCAAGCATCAGAGCACTCTGGCTGTCACTATGCACCTGGACAACCTTCTGATCAAGTCCCATCTCCAGCATCAAGCCCTTCAGCCAAAGAGCTTCCTTTGCTGCCTCTGTGATACCTATGTATTCTACCTCCGTGGTAGATAAGGCTGTGATGGGCTGCAGACATGATCTCCACGATACTGGACCACCAAACAGGCTGAACACAAAACCTGTTGTGGATCTCCTAGTGTCCATATCTCCACCAAAGTCTGCATCCACATACCCATATAACTGTCCACGAGCCTCCTTGGATAAGTTGGATCTCTCAGCATCTTCTTGCTGTCCATAGCAAATACCAACCCCAACTGTACCTACCAAGTACCTGAAGATTCCCTTCAGTGCTCGCCAGTGCTCCCTACCAGGCTGCGCCATGAACCTGCTCACCTGGCTCACTGCATGGGCTATGTCTGGCCTACAACATACCATGGCATACATAAGGCTCCCAACACCAGAAGCATATGGTACCTTCTCCATCTCCTGAGCCTCCACCTCAGTCTGTGGTGACATGGTCTTCGATAAGGAAAAATGTGCTGCCAAAGGTAGTGCTGTCGGTTTGGCATCCTTCATCCCATATCGCTCCAGAATCTTTTTAATGTAGCCACCCTGACTCAGTTGCAGCACACCTTTAGATCTATCTCTGATGATTTCCATCCCTAGGATCTTCCTGGCTGGCCCCAGATCCTTCATCTCAAACTCCCGAGACAAAGCTATCTTCAGTTCCTGTACAGCCTTCTCACTCTTGCATGCTATCAGCATGTCATCTACATACAAGAGTAAGTACATCCTAGACCCATCATCCAGAGATTTAACATACACACAAGAATCATACTCACACCTGGAAAGTCCAATGCTCCTAACATAAGTGTCAAATCTCTTGTACCACTGCCTCGGCGACTGCTTCAGCCCATACAGAGATTTCTTCAGCAAACAGACTTTCCCATCTGATCTTGGTTCTCTAAACCCTGGTGGCTGCTCCATGTAGATGCTCTCCTCCAAATGACCATGGAGGAATGCTGTCTTCACATCCATCTGCTCCAGCTCCATGTCCTGAGCTGCTACAATACTCAATAATAGTCTGATGGAAGTGTGCCTGACAACTGGAGAAAATATCTCACCATAATCGATGCCTTCTTTCTGAGAGTATCCTTTGGCCACTAGTCTTGCCTTATACCTGATACCCTCTTGTTCTGAAGCTCCTTCCTTGCACTGATAAACCCATTTACAACCAATGGGTTTCTTTCCTTGTGGCAGCTGGACCACCTGCCACGTATTATTGCTGTGAAGAGACTGCATTTCCTCTGCCATAGCATGGATCCACCTATCTCTATCCTGACTTTCCATAGCCTCTTCATAGGTGAAAGGGTCTCCATTTGCTGTCACCAGGGCATATGACAACGAATCCTCGAAGCCGTATCGAACTGGTGGTCGCACGTTCCTCCTGGGCCTTTGCTGTGCGATCCCAGTATCAGTCCCCTGTTCAGCTGCATCCTGCTGAACTCCCTGGCTTCTACCCCCTCTGTCAGTCCTCTCCACCTGAATCTCAAATCCTCCTGGTCCACTAGCAAATGGCACAACTGTATAGGAGGTTGTCTGACTAGTGTTACCGTGTTCTACCTCCTGTAGTCCCTGCTGTGCATCCATGCCACTTCTGTTCTGGAGGATTGAGCTCTCATCAAAGGTTACATCTCTGCTGATGACAACCTTCTTCTCCAAGGGGTCCCATAGCCGATACCCCTTGACTCCTCGCGGGTAGCCTAGGAACACCATCTTCTTAGACCTGACATCCAACTTACTCCGCTCCCCAGCTCCAACATGCACATATGCTGTGCATCCAAACACCCTTAGATGGTTTAGGCTTGTCTTCCTTCCAGACCATATCTCCTCTGGAATGTCTCCATCTAACCTGGTGTGCGGTGACCGATTGACCAAGTAGCTAGCTGCATCTACTGCGTCAACCCAGAACATCTTTGGAAGCCCTGCCTGCAACCTTAAGCATCTTGCCTTTTCCAATAGTGTTCTGTTCATCCTCTCAGCCACCCCATTCTGTTGAGGAGTTCCCATCACAGAGAAGTGCCTTCTGATGCCCCACTCCTCACAAAAAATCTGGAACTCCCTGCTGGTGTATTCCCCACCATTATCAGACCTCAGACACTTCACACTTTTACCCTGCTCCTTCTCCACCTCAGCCTTCCAGATTTTGAACTTGGTGAAGACCTCTGATTTCTCCTTCATAAAGTAGATCCACAGCTTCCTTGAGAAATCATCTATCAGGGTCATAAAGTATCTGGCCCCATTCCTTGCAGAAACTGGGGCTGGTCCCCAGACATCTGTGTGTACTAACTCCAGGGGTTCAGCACTCCTAGCTGTGCTGACTGAGAACTGTACTCTCCTCTGCTTTCCCATCTGACAAGGCTCACAGATCTCCATATCTCTGCTACTCAAGTCTGGAAGCAGACCTCTCTTGCTCAGTTCTTTCATCCCCTTGTCTCCCATGTGGCCCAGGCAGTAATGCCACATCCTGTACACATCCCGGGGATCTTGCTCCACAGCTGCCACCTCAGATTTCACAGTCATCACAGAGCCCTCCATCTTGTATAGATTATTTTCCAGCCTCCTCCCTCTCATCACCACCATGGCTCCATTGGAGATGTTCAGAACTCCACTCCTGGCACGACTGTTGAAGCTGTATCCAGTCCGCTCCAAGTACCCCAGTGATACCAGATTCTTCTTGAGTTCTGGAACATGCTTCACACTGGTAAGAGTGCGCACTATACCATCAAACATCCTCACCCTCACTGTGCCAATACCTGCCACCTTGCAAGGGTGATTATCTCCAAGAGTCACATTCCCCTCCTCAACCTCTGTGTAAGTACTGAACCACGACCGGTTAGGAGTGTAATGATGAGAACAGGCTGAATCCAAGGTCCACATCTCTGTGCTGTGCCTGTGATCATCTGATACAACCAAGAGATCATCCTCCACCTCCTGATCTGCAACTGTACTCACAGACTCAGATCCTCCTTTTTCTCCCTTCTGATTTTTCCACTTAGGACAATTCTTCTTAAAATGTCCTACCTCTCCACACTTATAGCACTTCAGCTCTCTCTTGCCTTTCTTGGACTTTGATCGTTCTCCAGACTTACTTCTGTCCCTGCCCCTACCTCTGCCTGTCCTTTCCCCAACTGATAGACCCTCCTGGGGAACAGCTTCCTTGGTCATCTTCTCCCTCTGCTCATTCGTCCGAAGCACCGAGACAATATCTTCATAAATTAATGTCTCCTTCCCATAGAGCAGTGTTGTGACCAATGAGTCATAAGACGTGGGCATTGAACATAAAAGCAGAAGTGCTTTATCTTCTTCCTCCATCTTGACCCCGACATTCAGAAGTTCATTGCTCATCTGGTCGAATATCTGGATGTGACCCAGCACATCTCCACCTTCTGACATCCGAAGGCTGTAGAGGCGCTTCTTCAACATCAACTTGTTGCACATATTCTTCCCCATATAGAGGGTGTGCAACTTCATCCAAAGTCCCTTCGGGGTCTTCTCCTCCAGCACTGAATAGAGGACTGAATCCGCCAGACAGCCCCTGATCATTGAACATGTCTTCTTCTCCAATGAAATCCACTGCTTGTCTGTCATCCCATCTGGCCTTTCCTCCAAAGCCAAATCTAAACCCTGCTGCACAAGGAGGTCCTCTACCCGGACTTTCCACATGGAGAAACTTCCCTTCCTATCAAACTTCTCAACCTCTATTTTTATGCTACTCCCCATGGCCAATTTCAAAAATAGCACAAAAATAAATTTTATAAAATAGAGAAGTACCTTGACGAGATTCTGTTGAAATTATTTCAACTCCTTGAAGGCCTCCAGATTACTCCTTGAACCAGGCTCTGATACCACTTGTTAGGGTTTAGACCTTGATGAATAGCAATGGGATTCCCCGTTGAACAAGAACTAGAACTAAGGATTTCTAATCCTGTTAGGTTTAGACCTTGATGAATAGCAATGGGATTTCCCGTTCAACAAGAACTAGAACTTAGGATTTCTAATCCTGTTAGGTTTAGACCTTGATGAATAGCAATGGGATTCCCAGTTGAACAAGAACTAGAACTAAGGATTTCTAATCCTGTTAGGTTTAGACCTTGATGAATAGCAATGGGATTCCCCGTTCAACAAGAACTAGAATTAAGGATTTCTAATCCTGTTAGGTTTACTTCTTGAAAAGGAGGAAGATGGGGAGGAGAAAGAAAGGGCTGCCGCCCTATGATGAGAGAAGGAAATTTTTGGGAGAAAAGAATCTGTTCTCTATTCCATCCAAACCCTAGAGACTAGAGTTTAAATACATCCACGAAGTGGGCCAGGCCCAGACTCAACAAAAAACTCCCATGGACTAAACCAATGAGATTAAACTAATCCCCAAGCCCGTGTACACCCGTGACTTGATTTAATCTCAACCCTTGGACTCAAACCCAGCCCAATACAAGTTAGCCCACCTGGGCCTTGATAGCACCACACCAGGCCCAACAGTAATCACATACAGTTTCATGATAAATATCTAACTATTAAAAGATAATAATCAATTTCTTTTAGCAGATAGAAAATTTTCTGATAAGAATCAAAACAATGTCACTATCTGTTAGGCAGCAAAATGGAGTGCAGCATAACAAAATATGGCAATGATGCAGATATAGTCACACTAATCATCCATTTTAGTAATTAACATTCATGATACTTGCATGTAAATATAAATACATCCAACAACAAAGTCATATGTCAATAGCCCCCCCAAGATACGTATGAAAAGACTTGGGAAAAGAATAATTTTTGAGGTATGGTTCCCATTTTTCCACTAGCATCTGGATCAAGGTCTTGCATGGATCCTTCCAGGATCCAATCCATCATATTATTC
The DNA here is from genome assembly GCA_900491605.1 of Calamus simplicifolius. Taxonomy (NCBI): domain Eukaryota; kingdom Viridiplantae; phylum Streptophyta; class Magnoliopsida; order Arecales; family Arecaceae; genus Calamus; species Calamus simplicifolius. The sequence continues at coordinate 165,912 of UESW01004942.1, read as the reverse complement.
TGTGAGCTATGCACATTTTTTCCTTTTCCTTTTTCCCTTTTTTTTTTCTTCTTGGAGTTGAATGTAAATGGTTACCATACAGATTACAGTCTGCACACACAAAAAAAAACTTTCAGAGAAAAGGTATATATTGTAGTGCATGATTGCTTTAAAGAAAATTCAATCTAAAGCAAAAGACAATCATGCAATCATCACATTTTCTTGTGTAACATTAAGGCTTCAATATATAATTTTGAAGAAAATATAGATCAATTGGGAAAAAAACTTAAGTGGATCCTTCCAGGATCCAATCCATCATATTATTCTGTAAGCTATGCACATTTTTTCCTTTTTCCTTATTCCTTTTTTTTTTTCTTCCGGGAGTTGAATGTAAATGGTTACTATACAGATTACAGTCTGCACACACAAAAAAAAAAAAAACTTTCCGGGAAAAGGTATATATTGTTGTGCATGACTGCTTTAAAGAGAAAGTCAATCTAAAGCAAAAGACAATCATGCAAGCATCACTTTTTTCTTGTATAACATTAAGGCTTCAATATATAATTTTGAAGAAAATATAGATCAATTGGGAAAAAAACTTAAGAAAAAAAAGGATAATGATTAGGAACAATTAAGAACAATGAATTAATACATTAAATTTCTGAATAAGTTTCCAGATCTTGCACCGGGTTCTCCTAAAATTATCAATTGAAGAGTAATTGTGAGGGTTCTCCCAGTGGAAGAGTTTTAGATATTCTTTTAAATCTTTTTCTATAGATCTTCTGCCAGCTTCAACATGCTCCAAAACTCTGAAAGCTAAAAAAGTCATAAATTAAATATTAAACATGATAAAAAAGTAAGAGAAGATATTAGAAAGCTAATGAAGATTAAAAAGTTAACTAAAAACTTACAAGGGCAAGAATTGCACATAATATCCAAATGCATTGTACAGGATGTTCCGTTTTGTTCTCATATTAGGACTGTCACAAGTCAATTTTAGAGTTAGTTCATGATAATCAACATATAAAAGGAAAAAGAAAAAAGGAAAATATATCATGCGCCATGATTTAAGTTCAAAGATGTTTGTTCCAACAAAATTGATGCAGAAATGGTACAGGACAGAGTGAAGAATGATGGTATCTCAGAATTGTACCATTACATATATTTGAAGCTCAAAGCATAAAATATTTACAGGAGCACAAACACAAACATCCACATGCATGCTTATATTTGACGGCTGGCTCTGGGCGGCCACATTAGCCAGTCCAGCTACAAACAAATCAAACTTTGTTTTGGGAAATATGGTGGATGCCATCACCAGGGCTTCAACCATGTACCTCTCCCCAAAGCAAGGTAATAGGAGAGGCGTGCTGACCAATGGACCCAAGTCCTGTTGGCTAAAAATAAATCATATTTTAAATTGTAGGATGAGTTTCATGAATGACTTAAATTAGCAAACCATATTATTTACTGAAATCACTTCAAAATATAATAATCTATGTTCGTTTGTTCAAATTTGCACCAAATAGGATTAAACTAAATTATTGATAAGTTTCAGTAAATTTGTAATGAATTTTATTGCATAATAATTATTAAAAAATAATTATAAAGCCTGCTCTTTTTCCGAGAGAAGAGTTAGTCAAGCCAAACCCACATTCCTTCCAAATAACAAGGGTACAACAAGTCAAACAATATTCAAAGTAAACACCGTTATAAAGAATTTTTTGGCTACCAATAAAATATATGTTATTAGTTATATACAAATTATTTTATCCATTCGTTGCAATAAACTCATTATATTACCATCAACAATTCACAGAGTACTTCACATTTTATGCTATTGTGCTTACATCAATAAAGTTTACTAAATGATATTTGATAAAATAGAAAGATCTCTAAATGTTTTACTGGTAGCATTAGGGTTTAACCAAAAATCATTAAATTTCACAACATTACTTAGAATGGAATATTCCATTCTTACTATTACTAGAATGGGTTGGGAGTCTTTTAACTCAATGTTTCAAATTTCCCCCTTTGATTCTTTTCAACCACAGTTGGTCATGAAGGGACATACTGGATCACAAAACATAAAAATAAAATTGCAATCAGAATATCTTACCTAGAATAAGCTTTCAAGTTGATACCATGTTGAAGCTGGCCATGGAAGGAGAGAAGGAGATGAAGGCATTTCTTAAACTCTCCAACACTTGAAGTTTGAATAAACTCCTCGATACTGCATGTTAACATTGTTAGAAACTAAAAGTCTACATGCTAAAAATAAACTGGATCATTAAAGACAAAAAGCGCGGACACATGCCTCTGAATCGTAAACAAACTATCAGCTTCAGCATAAGCGGAATAAAGAACTGCATGCAGGGGAAACCATAACTGCAGAAAAAAAGCAGAATGTTCAAAATGGCAATTGCTTGCCATCTTTAATACACAAATGAATAAATGTACAACTAGCTCAGAACCTACTATTCCAGCATTTATCTCATACTGTTTCTGAACATCATCAAGTAGATAGGCCAACAATCTAATTCAAGCTTTTGCCAAGAGGACACCAGGTCATATATTGGTTGGAGCTCATATGTAGAAGACTTTTACACATGCAAAACTAAACAATCAAAGAAAAATCTTCCACCAAGATCAAGATCTTACCTTTAAGAGAGAATCTAGAAGCATTTTCCTGCAATGATGGGCTCGACCAACTAGAAGTTGCAACCCTAACAAAGCTTTCACAACACAAAATTTGCTTTAAGAGAAAACAGTTACCAATATTAAGTTGTCATTTAACACTACAAACAAAGTAGTACTAAATAATAACATCAAGCACTAACATCATACCTTTGACAAAGGTGTACTCAGTGGCATTGCTAAAAGAGTATCTGTAGTGTCCAATATTTTCTGGAGAACTTGATGGTCTGGCCTCTCATTCAGAAAAGATTTGACTTGTTCCTGAATGACTACCAATGGTTTTACCATTTTATGCATAACTGAAGCATTTGAATCTCGTAACAAATTAAAGAGTTAAGATATGCAGAAAAAACATACATGAATTAAAGAGATTAGAAAAATAATTTTTATTTTCACTTACCAAAAGCATATTAAAGAGATTAGAAAGCAGAAAATAAAAATTATTTTTAGAAATTGAAAACAAAAAACATTTTCTAAAACCAAATGCAGCTTAAATTTTTGAGTCTCATTCCTCACAGTTGTTTCATAGGAGGTTGGTGGATAGTTATGCTGGATGCAATGAACAAGCATGCTGTCAATCTTTGCACTGTATGGCTCAAATGTTTTCGTCCACAAGGGATATAGCTTAATAGTAATTCAAGGGCAATACAGCATAAATAATTTTTACAATGCGGAGAATAAATGAGAATAAGAAAGTCAACTAAATGAAATTAGTGTTCCCTAGAGTTTAGATTAGCAATTTCCCAAGAGAGTGTTTTCATCGCACCAACCTTCAACAAAGTTGTATTATTCAATTATAGTGGGAGTAGACCCATTCATGTGGCTTTGGCAGCGGTGACAAATTAAAAAACATTTTCTTGTTGAAATAGAAAAAATATTAGTGTTTATCTAGTAATGCCCTTGTTGTTTTAATAGCCTACATTCCATCCAAAAGGGTGTCACTGCAGCTTATTTTCCCTTCATTGTCTGATTGAACAATTTTCAGGTGACTTGACAGACTGTTAATACCACAAACCTCCTATCTGCCCTAAGGCATGAAGGAAGAGGAACAGAGAAATGATTTTACGGTCGCTGTGTGGAATGTTACTAACCTAATAAAGAAATAAACAAAATTTACTTGTTCAACAAGATCACTTGAGCCAAATAATTCATTGTGGACACGTACCACACTCTTTAAAATGGAGTCAGGAATGAGGTCTCATTCATCGTCTTTAGTTTCATCTTCTTTAACATATCTCTTCTGGAAAAACAAGTCTCAATACGAAAAATACAAAAAACAGAAATTAGGGGCACAACCAACAAAAGGAGGATTACACTGGTACCATTTCAGTAAATTCTTGTTGCATCAAGGTCTCTTCATTGGCAAATGTAGAGGCCCATCTGAATCCAAATCGCTGAGTTGAGACATATCCCCTACCAAAATACCTTCTACCTTGATCAAACGAGGCCTAAACTTATAAAGTTGAGCAGCATCATCTTCTGTCTTTCTTTTGTGATTTCATATTCATCCATAGGCTCATAAATTGACCAAATATCTCATCCAAGAGCTAGCAAAACGAAGCATGATAGAATATGTTAAAACTTTCATGTGACATGCATGTCCGAGAGACAAAATCAACATGGGGGCTTACCAGGAAGGAAGCCTTGTCCATCACAAGAGAACAACAAACATGATGTGCTGCACGAAGGAGCATAACATGATGAATCGTAGTCTGTAGCTGTACAAGTGAGACCAGTGGCCATGCAGCACATTTCATTGCCGTTATAAGTTAATCGTAAATGAGCTGGAAATAACTCATAATGAACTGAAGCATCACTAATATGAATGAAATTTTAAGATCAATAACGCTATAACAAGCAAAAACTTAAGTCTGCTCACTGATTTGTCAGTACTGATATCACTTGATATGATAACCAACTTTTTCAATAAATTGAAATCAACAGCCTGGACACTTGCAGATGCATTCAGGTCACAAGCTATATTTTCAGGTCCTCCATCAATCAGCTCAACCGGGTATCCTCCAACTGGCAAACCTCTAGGAAACTGCACGTAAGAATAAATTGTAGCCTGCAGCATCAAAGTCCTGCACACTGTCAATCACAACGATGGGCTCAAACAGAAAGGTCACAACTTTGCACACATAACAATAGGATTTCAACACCATTTTAACCAGTCTAAACAACAATAAGTTAAACCAGTAATAGATGTTTCACATTGCCAACCAGAATAAGAATGCAACACCTATTTCAATGCCCTTAAGCATCATCCACTTACCAAAATCCTTTCAATACTGTGTTCTTCAACTTTCTTTAAGTACTCACTTTCCAGAGCACTAGACACAATCACTGATAAGCCCAATTTCATTTCATATACAGCAACTTGAACTGGTTGAATCAAGTTACGTCCTCGCACGGATATGTGCTGAGAGACTTGCTCATGGGTCCCGCATCACTGATGCACATGCTTATGTACGAACGAATCATCGCATCCAATGCAGACCATCCTGCATCGAACCGTGTACAAAGACTTTTCCCTCAGTTTACAGGGGAGGGAGACCTCCGACAGACTTGGCATTCAGATTTTTTGTTGGAAACTTTTCTTGGGCAAGCTGCCTACAAATAGTTTTCTGTATGGCTTGCAGTTTCTGTCTGATCCCTTCTGTCATATCTGTAAATTAAACTGAGTCCACGCTAACCAGCTAAATTTGGAGTGTTATGATGCAAAACAATTATGGCAAGAACTACAAAGAAATTGTGGAATTGAAGCCCCAGTGCCAGTGGATAAGAACCTTTTTCTCTTAGTTTTTGCTAATAAATAGATTTGGAAAAGCAGGAACTAACCTCTTAAGGCATGACTATAACCTTGGATTATATACAGAAACGATACACTAGAATGAAAGATAAGTAATATAAATTGGTGCATCAAGTGTCCATTAGGTCGATCACCAACAGACTTCTCCAAGCTGGTTCCCCCAATCTTACCAGCAGAGGTATAATACTTAAAAATAATCTCTTATTGAATGAAAAGAAAAAGTTTTAAAAAAATACCAACTCAATTTTAGCGGCCACCAATTAATTTGCACTTAAAATTTTAAGATCATATGAATTCGATTTGCTAACAGGTTATTAGGTTAGTAGAGGAATTTGTGTTGGAAAATATTTTTGATCTTACAAAAAATCCCTTTCTAAAAATTGCTAGAAATATGTTATAGGAATTTATATATACAAATAAAATAAAACCAAAAGATAAGATGGATCAAACCAGGACCGAAGCGTGTTAGACACTGCCCTAAGGATCAGATTTTTGCCCCTTCGTGCAGGTTGTTGGCGATTTATCCCCAAGGTACAACGACCCGGCTCGACCCGATCCTCCTACTACGAGCACGATCGTGTGGAGGTGCAAACCCAACGATTACCTTCAGATGCCCAAGAAAATATCAATAGAAAAAAGAAGAAAAATAAGATAAAATAAATCAGGGCTACTCCAAATCATTCTAAATTGATATCTACCTTTAATCTGAATTCCTAAGCCTATTTATAGGCTCGGCCCATAAAAGCTCCAACGGCTCGGCCCATAATGGCCTTAAAAGCCTAATGACCGTTAGCCCCAAATTACGTCAAAATGGCTTACAAATTAAATTATTTGGACCGTTTCTGAAACATTGGCCTTCCAACGTACACGCAACGTTCCGTTGGAACGTTGCATCAAAGAAGGTGCCCGTGAACGTCCCCTTTTTTTTATTTTTATTATTAAACTTTTTCTAACAATCTCCCACAAAAGTTTAAAATAAAAAAATAAAATAAAATAAATATAACAAAAATTTTAGGGCATCTTATACTGCACAATATATGAGGTATCCTATGGACTTGAACCTCACTTAGTGTTGATTGTATACATCTGAAGGAACCATAGTGAATTAGACCTTGAACTAGGTCCTTTGACTCAGACTTCTACTAATCACACACATAGTATGGATCAATTGGGTTTAAGCGGTCAGCGCATATTAAAGGCCTTGCGCTTAGTACCTTGATTTTTCATGAGAATTCTTTAAGGTTAGCCCAAACCTTTAGTCACGGTCTAATATGACGATTCTCATATAGGTGAATCCTCCAAGGGTATTTGTGATAATACCCTGCAGATAACCTACCTTGGATCCATTAAGAGTATGACTCAACCTTACACAAATTTACTTTGTCACTTTATAAGAGCACTCATCATAGGGATGGGATGAAAAATTTTTCAAAAATTTGTGCTCTAACACGATCACTCAATCAGCTTCGTTTCTACCACATTGAACCCCATTCATGGGATCTCCAATCACAGAGGTTGGGTATCCACTACTGGCGACCAAATAACGGGCTTAAGCCACATCCCCCTCGATGAATCTAGGACTCCATTCCTAGATAACTCCTTGGTTAATTAGTCTGCCAAAATCTTCTCGGTAAATTCCAAAGAGATAATATTATTTTTGGACTAGACCTCAAATAAGAGAATCAGGCAAAGATATATTAGAATTGAATATCAAAATATAAGGTAAACAATAAGTTGGATATTCCAACAGTCATGAGATTATTTAGTAAATTATAAAAACTTTTATTAAATCTCATGGCAATATATTAAGAGACTCAAAATAGAGCATTTAAATGACATACCTTATCACCGCATCCAAGTTCATCCATTCTTTGCCATTTGGTAACTTAAAAGATTCATAATAGTAGATAAGCAATAAGTATTTGCCCAATGCTGTCACTTTTGTCTAGCAACTTCAACACAACAAGGAGATATTAAATATTGATTACTATACCAGAAAACACTTATCTGGAACAGAAAAACTTTTGCATTTATGTAAGAATGCAAATATCAGAAAACACTTATCTGTAACAGAAAAACTTTTGCATTTATGTAAGAATGCAAATACCAGAAAACATTTATATGTAACAGAAAAACTTTTGCATTTATGTAAGAATGCAAATATATATGCTAATAGCTGCACTTGAAAGTTAAATAATAAGATGATAAAAATATATCTATATACAAGCACATATATTATGTGCACAAGTGCAAGCATGTGTGTTTTTTAACAAGGCTTTGTTTTCATGCTGAATGGTTAACCACCTATTTGATGACTTCACCCCTTGTCTATCTATCCAGTGAACAAAGTAATTCACTTTTTGATTAGCACTTCAGCTTTATATTTGTTAGCTTTGTTAGTTACTACACCAACTTGAGGAGAGAATAAGTATACATATTACATATGTACTTGGGCACTAAGATGTGACAAGCCCCACCTGATTTGCACACGTCTGTGTACCTATATGCATACATGTATAAATGTGTATGTATTTATATACATATAATTAAACATATGAATGTTCGGTGAATAGAAAGAAGCCTCTGAAATGTTGAACAAACCATATGCACACACACCAAGATTCAAGCTTCAACTTCTAACAAGTCAGAAGATAGATGAGCTCAACTGTGTCTAACATTTAGAATAAGACAACAATGTCATATGTTATTATTTTTGTTATGTCTTATTTTTTAGTTTAGTATATTTTATGCTCACCATATATCGCCCGAGGCATATCAAAATGTATTAAAATCTGATACTACAAATGAAGCAGATAAACCAAATAATGATTGTTTATACTAAAACAATTGCATAGCAAATTACAGAGATAGCTGGACAGTCGCTTTTATTATAGGCTAAGTACATGACCATGATTGCCCAATCTATTTAATAACCAAGATTTGTTACACCAATTCTGTCCATGTATGTGCATGAGCACTTAACTATCTGATGGTGAAGATAAACTCATGAGTATTCATTTTACCATATTTTAAAAAATTAGTAAGGAAGAAGAAAAATGGCGTGTATCAACTAACTCTTTTAAAGTAACATAACACAATAATCCCTTCCAACGGTAAAAGATCAACTTATGAAATATAAGTTAAAGCATTGCAGCAATGTTAATATTTTTCCCAAGAAAAATAATAAGTATTCAAACCATAATCTTTTCCCCTTAAATCTTGGGCCCAATGGATGATCATAATTTAGCATAGCAACATTTGCACCATTAATGCACATGCATTTCAGAGTGGCATGAAAAATTTATATGTTGAGCAAACTCATGCAAAAGCAGAATAAGTAAATGGAATGAAAATCTAGCAATCTCTAGAAAGAAGAAAAATCTGATCCTTAGCTGTTGGAAAATATTTTTGATCTTACAAAAAATCCCTTTCTAAAAATTGCTAGAAATATGTTATAGAAATTTATATATACAAATAAAATAAAACCAAAAGATAAGATGGATCAAACCAGGACCGAGGCGTGTTAGACACTGCCCTAAGGATCAGATTTTGCCCCTTCGTGCAGGTTGTTGGCGATCTGTCCCCAAGGTACAACGACCCGCTCGACCCGATCCTCCTACTACGAGCACGATCGTGTGGAGGTGCAAACCCAACGATTACCTTCAGATGCCCAAGAAAATATCAATAGAAAAAAGAAAAAAATGAGATAAAACAAATCAGGGCTACTCCAAATTATTCTAAATTGATATCTACCCTCAATCTGAATTCCTAAGCCTATTTATAGGCTCGGCCCATAAAAGCTCCAACGGCTCGGCCCATAATGGCCTTAAAAGCCTAATGCCGTTAGCCCCAAATTACGTCAAAAACGGCTTACAAATTAAATTATTTGGACCGTTTCTGAAACATTGGCCTTCCAATGTACACGCATCAAAGAAGGTGCCCGTGAACGTCCGCGAGCAACACTCGCGGGCGTTCTTCCTTTTTTTTATTTTTATTATTAAAACTTTTTCTAACAATTTGATGTGCAATGCTGAATATTAAACAATCAATCTCGGAATATCCACCCTATAGTAAAAGACATACAGGTTCATACAGGTTTTGCTGCAGTTTTTTGATAATTACAAACTACACCGAACAAAGATATAGGCTGGACAAACAGTGTACCTCTTAAATAATAAGTTCAGGTTCGGTATGCTGATAGCGTTGGGGCAAAAATTTTGAGTAGTAAACATTGGCCGTTTTGGTAGTTATGATGATCAAAATAATAATAAAGCCGTAGGAGGTGTCTTTATTTATTTACATTTCCAAGTAAAAATCATTGCACGGTCTGCCGTGAGCTTCTGCAATTAGATTTTAGAATATTCACAAACGGTTTGCTTGCTTTTTGGTTTTACATTGAGTATGCTCTTCCTGTAGCGAGTCATAACCCCTTGGTGTTCTCTTCCATCTTTGTCTCAGGGGTCCAGATAACACAAAGGCTTATTTTTTCGGTTTTTTGTTTGATAACAATGAATGGGTTACACTCACACAAATATTATTCTATTAGCATCAGCTACAAATAGTTGTGATAGTTGAGGATAAAACTCAGTAGAAGATTGCAAGTCTCTCTTTATTGCTGTCAGATTAATCATAAAATCTGTAACTTGATTTACTTCTCTGTATGATATGCAAAGAGAGATCTCAGCACAGAGTATAATATTTGTCTCATAGCCCTTAAAAAAGGGTGTATACAGTCAGTTTTGTTTTGAATCCAAGTGATCACTGTTGCTGAATCACCTTTCAAAATAATAGTTGAATGCTGAAAATTTTGCCCTGCTACTCTCAATCCATATTAAGTCCTAGCCAGCTCACTCATAATAACTTGGTTTGCAAAGCAGCAATCAGAGCTAGCAGTACTCTTCCACTGTGATTCCAAATAACTGCCAATGCATCTACTGATTCGAGGTGTACAGATCCATCAAAATTTATCTTGATAAAACTGAATAGAGAGTTTATTAAAGACAAATTCTAGTATTATTGCGAGGGAAGAAAATTTTTTGCTTAGCAAATGCGTGTTTGGTTCCCCATATTGGATTAAAATGTTTATTTTAATATACTTCTTGTCCATCTCAATAATATATAAGCTATTGCAGACCAAGGCATCAAGAGAACTTGGAAATCCTCTGTTATGGATGGAGATTGATTTCATCAAGAGGAAGCCCAAATCAGAGTTCACGAAGGAGTTGGCAAATCAGTCATTATCCAAAAGTAACAAACATGAGATTTGGATAGATTTTGGGGAGTTAGTTGAGGATGTTTTAAATTGGTCATTATCCAAATGTAACAAACATGAGATTTGGATAGATTTTGAGGAGTTAGTTGAGGATGTTTTGACCATTATCCAAAGTCACCGAAGGGAGCTTTTAGAGGAGGATTTGAGGCGTCATCTCAGCTACAACCGTCTGCCACAAAAATCTCGTGTAGGAGTTACGAACGTATGAAATAAATTGGAGGCTCGGTGAGGACCTCTAGGTACTGTAGAGAGAGAGAAAAAAAGGGTTCTTTAATCTTTTAGTAAGATCATAAGAGTTTCTGAGAGAGAATGTTTTTGAGGGCTTGTACCTGATTCAACTCTTAATGAAGCCTTGCAGATCCTGTGCCGCTGTGGACGTAGCCCAGTTTGGGTGAACCACGTAAAATCCTCATCTCTCGCTGTTTTCTTTGATTTTGGTTCCTATTATTATTCTGTGTATTTTTTGTTGATTATATTGCAACTGCATGCTTGGCCGTACTAATAGCGATCTTATTATAGGAATATTTGTTGTATTCATATCAAATTGGTATCAGAGCCTGGTTTTCTTCATTATTATGGTCGGACAAATCAACATAGAGATGGTAGAAGACAAGATCAAAATTGAGAAATTCAATGGTCACAATTTCGGATGGTGGAGGATACAAATTGAGGACTACCTATATCAGAAGGATCTTTACCTTCCATTAGAGGAAAAGAAGCCGGATTCAATGAGCGACTCAGATTGGATGATTCTGGATAGGAAAGCCTTGGCTACGATCAGATTATCGTTGACACCTCAAGTGGCATATAATATTGCAAAGGAAAAGATCACCGTAGATATGATGACCGCTTTAACAAAGCTATATGAAAAATCTTTCACCTCAAACAAGATATTTCTCGTGAAAAAGCTCTTCAATTTGAAGATGACTGAGAATAGTTTAGTGACGGAGCATCTGAATGAGTTCAACTCCATGATTAATCAATTGGAGTCGGTCTCTGTTACTTTTGATGATTCATTTAGGGCGCTTCTTTACTTATATTCCTTGCCAGATGTTGGGACAATTTTGTGATGACAATCAGCAACTCGGTATCAGGTATCCTTATATTCAATGATGCTATTAGTTGTATATTGAATGATGAGATAAGAAGAAAGGCTGTGGGTGGGACTTCTACAAGTACTGCACTCATGGTGGATACCATAGGAAGATCACAGGAGAGGAAGAAGTCAGAGAAAGGCCAGTCCAAGAGCAGAGGAAAGTCCAAAGGAAGATTTCCCATGAAGTGTTAGAACTGCAGGAAGAACGGTCACATGAGTAAAGATTATTGGGATAAGAAGAAGGAAAAAGGTGCAGAGAGCAATATAAAAGGTCAGGAAGCAAATGTTGTGAGTACTATTGAGCGGAATTTTGAGGATGTGTGCCTGTCAGTCGGTGATGGGGCAAACTCAGATATGTGGTTTATAGATTCAGGGGCTTCTTACCATTGCAGCTCAAAGAGACACCTATTTTTGGATTTTGTCCAAGGAGATTTTGGTCATATCACAGTTGGCAATGGATAGCAGTGCAGAATTATTGGTAGAGGAATAATTGTACTAAAGCTAGTGACAGGCAGAGAATTGAGACTTGCACAAGTCATATACATCCCAGAGTTAAAGAAAAACCTAATTTCTATCAGTCAGCTTGATATTGAGAGTTATGTATCCAGTTTTGGTAATTCTCAGTGAAAAATTACTAAAGGGTCTATGGTTGTTGTCAAAGGGAAGCGGACAGGCACTCTCTACTTCTTGGCAGACAGTGAGAGTTCAGTTTCAGTGGCAGTAGGAGATATGGGTACAGTGACTACATTATGGCACAGGAGGCTCGGTCATCTTAGTAAGAAGAACTTGAATATTCTACACAGGAGAGAGCTTCTACCTGGGCTAAAGAAGGTGAATTTAGAGTTTTATGAAGAATGTATCTATGGTAAGCAGAAAACAGTGAGTTTTCAGTTAGCATGAACTCAGAAGAAGACTGAAAGGTTAGAGTTGGTTCATTCAGATGTCTAGGGTCCAGCACTAGTGGCATCATATGCAGGCAATAAGTACTTTATCACGTTTATAGATGATTTCAGCAGGAAAGTCTGGGTGTTTGCTATGAAGGAAAAGTCTGAGGTCTTTGGCATCTTCAAGAGATGGAGAGTTATGTGTGAAAGCCAGACTGGAGCAAGTCTCAAGTATCTCAAGACAGATAACGATGGTGAATACTACAGCAGAGAGTTTGATATTTACTGCGCAGAGCATGGAATCAGAAGGATCAAGACCGTCCCAGGGACACTAGAGCAGAATGGTGTGGCAGAAAGAATGAACATGACCATTCTTGAGAGAGAGAGGAGTATGAGGTTTGACTCAGGTCTACCTACATATTTTTGGGCGGCAGCACTAGACACCGCAGTGTATTTGATTAACATGAGTCCATCCAATGCATTGGATGGTGGGATTCTAGAGGAGGTTTGGACAGGAAAATAGGTAAAACTTTCTTTTCTTAAAGTATTTGGCTGCATTGCTTATTCTCTGATTGAGAAAGAGAAGAGGAGTAAGTTAGACTACAAGTCTACAAAGTGTATTTTCATTGGATACGATGGCGATGAGTATGGCTACAAGCTCTGGGATCTCCAGAACAATAAGATCATTTGGAGCAGGAATATGGTATTTGATGAAGAGCATACTTACAAAGACAGAAACGATGCAGTGGAAGAAAAGAAACAAGAGTTTATAGAACCCGATCCTGTCAAAGATGGAGAAATTCTCCGAGTGCAAACTGAAGATGAAAACTCCAAGGATGTGGAGGAGGAAGATGTGGTTGGAACATACAGCCACATGCATACATCGGTACCTCAGCCGATGTCCCCACAGTTGAGGAGGACCACGGGGGTTACCAAGCCATCACAGAGGTATTATGCTAATGATTATGTTTTGTACACAGATTCTGGAGAGCTAAAATGGTTTGTTGAAGCCATGCAAGATGAAGCTAAGGTCAAGTGGGAGTTGGCTATGAAAGAGGAGATGGACTCTTTAAAGCAAAACAAGACTTGGGATTGTTGACCCCAGATTGATTTTGATTATTACAAAACAAATTAAGTATTTCTAAGATTGATACAGGGAAGTTCGGTCGCCTTGCAAGTAAGTATCTTCATGCAAAATCAACTGGTAAGAAAGTACTTCATTTAATTTGCTTTGAATATGATTATTAGCCTTGGAGTTAATTGGTTAGCTAGCTTGTTATTCTATTTAGCTAACTGGCACGACTTTCAGCTAGCTAGGAAATTTTCACAGTGATTGGACCGAACGATCTTGCATTTTAGCTAGCTGTTTAGCTAGCTTGTTAGCTAGCTGCAGTTTCTTCAGCTAACTAAAATGCTCGCCTCAGGTGCCTGGCCGAACGTCCTCCTTTTTTAGCTAGCTGGTGAGTTAGTTTGTTAACTAGCTGGAGCTCTTTCAGCTAACTAAGAAACATGTCTCAGGTGCCTGGCCGAATGTCCTTTTCTTTTAGTTAACTAGTGAGCTAGCTTGTTAGCTAGCTGGAATTCCTTCAGTTAACTAATTCGCTCGTCACATTGCATTGGCCGAACACCCTCAAATTTTAGCTAGCTGGCTGGATGTCTTGTTAGCTAACTGCAACTCCTTTTAGCTAGCTGGCGTTTGCTTAGTTAACTGTTTAGCTATCTATGGAGCTAGCTGAGAGACCTTTTAGCTAGCTGACGTTTCATTCAATTAACTATTTAGCTAACTAATTGTTTTACTTTTCTTGTGCAGCCGATAGGGATTCAAATTCAGTTAGCTGGAAAGCTAACTACGGATGCATGAAACTTTTCCTCTGCCGTTGCTTTTTCCCTGATAGTTAATTAAAGAGCTAACTGACCGTTGCTTAGTTAGCTGCCTAGTTAACTAAGTATTCAACTTTTTACCCTGCTGGCCGTTGCTTTTTGTTGTGAGTTAGCTGAAGAGCTAACTAACGACCTTCTAGCTGATTGAAGAGATACTTGTGGACATCTTATTTGTTTTTAGTCTCTCTGGTTAGCTAACTGATTAGCTAGCTGAGGTCCCTTGCTTAACTCTTGGACGATGGCATTCATATCCTCAGCTACTTGGATTTATTTTTTAGTCAACCGCCGCTTGAGCTCTTAAGAGTGTTCTTTCTCTCTTACTCTCTCTCTCTATTGCTATTTCAAGCTATATTTAACTTTTGATTTTTGAATTTTTACAGTGCTCATCCTTCCTCAAATGGAGATCTGCATTCAATGCTTAAGGGAAACTTGTTTAACGGTTATATTTTCTTCCCGTTATTATTTCCATTTATTTCTTATGTATCTAACGGATATCTTCTTGTTAGATGGTTATAAATAGCTGGGATTAGAAGCACACCTTGACGATTTTTTTGAAAAAGAAATTTTAAAGAGAGAAAAATCCAAAAAAAGAGCCTTCATTGAATATTTGTTGAGTGGTTGTTGTGCATTCAAGCTCATTCCTTGCTTCGAAAGGTCGTCCGAATCATTGAAGCTTTTCAAGCATTCAAGACTTCAGCTGCTTCAACCTAGTTCATTTATTGCTGAGTTTATTGCTTCAAAAAGTTGTAAAGTATATTCTGAATATTTGCTCTTTGTAGGAGCTTCTCCTTTACATACTCTGATTATCTTGTAAAAGGGTTAGTAAACCCTGGTTTGTTATTGGCCTCCTTGTGCCATTTAAACAAGAGGACTAGCCTAGGTTTGGCTAGGGGTTTTTGGCTTCCTTGTGCCGTGAAACAAGAGGACTAGCCTGGTTTGGCTAGGGGTTTTTTTGGCTGCCTTGTGCCGTATAAACAAGAGGGCTAGCCTGGTTCGGCTAGAGGTTGTAATCGTTGTGATACGATTAGTGGAATTCCCAAAGGTTTTGGGGAGTGGATGTAGGTGCTGAGTTTAGCACCGAACCACTATAAACTTCTGTGTGTTTGTGATTGCTTGCTTTTCTGTTGATATTATTCTGTGCACCCCACTTCACTGCTGCAAATCAAAATTAGGGTTGAAAGCACATATATCTGCATAGCTATTAAATTTTTTAAATAACCCAATTCACTCCCTCTTAGGTTACTACATCTGGGCAACAGGGATCTGTGAAGTTACCCGTTGGCAAGAAAGCTCGTTCAACAAATGGGTGTACAAGATGAAGAATGAGGTCGATGGTACCAAGAGATACAAAGCAAGGTTAGTTGTCAAGGGTTATGCACAGAAAGAGGGAATTGACTTCCAGGAGATCCTTTCCTCAGTAGTTAAGATGACATCCATCAGGGTGATTATGAGCATGGTAGCAGTGGAGGATCTTCATCTAGAGCAGTTAGATGTGAAGACAGCATTTCTTCATGAAGATTTGGAGGAGGAGCTATACATGCACCAGCCAAAAGGTTTCTAGGTCAGGGGAAAGGATGACATGGTCTGCAGATTGAAGAAAAGTTT
>UESW01004942.1:87819-147823 GCA_900491605.1 Calamus simplicifolius | reverse complement strand
TAAAGAGTTTCTTTAAGATTCATAAATTTGTTTTCAAACTCTGATTTCAATTTATCTGCCTGATCATCAAGAAGACCTTTAAGCTGCCTTAACTGAAGTTCTGAGAAACCGACAGACGAAGATGATGTCTGATCAAACAACGGAGCAGGGGAAGGGACTGGAGCAGGAACAGGAGAGCTCGGAGGTACAGGCGAAGAATGTCTGACTGACGGTCCCGGTGCCTCAATGTCCGCGCTCTATCTTCCATCATACCTTTCCTTTCCCATCTTCCATTCTTTTCACAAAACCCATTCTATGTATAGTGGCCAAACTATATAATCGGTGTGTCTTAAGTTCCTCATTGGCTCACTATCTGATATGATAATCCCTTGGCTTTGAAATATTTAGTAAGAATCATGCCGTAGGGTAAACTGGATTTTCTCTTCTTCCACAATCAGCAATGTACCATAATATCATGCTTGGAAGATTAATGGGTTTACCAGTCACAATTGCATCCATTACAAATATATCTCTTTCGGAAACATAGTCAAATCTCCCAATCTTGGGGAATAGGATTCTACTACAAATATTGTGGAGAAGTCTTAATTCTAAGGACAATTGATTAGCAAAGACCTCTTCAAAACCAACAATCTCCCTGTTAAGCAGTCTAGATAGAGCTGGGCTTCTATCTTCAGAAGAAAAAGTAGATATACCCGACACTGGAAGATCCAACAACCTTGAAAGCAAATCCACTGTCACTGAAATTTTATTTCCTCTAATGAAGCTTACAAGTCCATTGTCTCCTCTAGATAGATTCTTGTAATTCTTTGACTAGGGCTGGGTATGTAGGACAATCTAAAGAACAATCTTCTCCCAACCCATCTCAATCAACTGCCTCCCCACAAGAAATCCTTCGGCCTCAAATAATTCAAAATCGACTTTCCTCCCGGTTGTTATTACTCTATCGGCAAGTCGATCTACCTGTGATGGAGCCGTAGAGGGAGAAGCACTAGGAGTCGAAGAAGATGAGGTTGAATCCAAGCTCGGTGAAGGTTCACGAACGGGACGCCTCAGTCTTCCTCACCGCCCTCTTCCTTTTTACTCCGGCCGCACCAAGGTTAGATCCACGAGTTTTAGGGGCCATTTGATCTATTGGAAGGGTTAATCAGGGATTTCTGAGGATTTGGAAGGTCAGGAAAAATTTTGGAGAGAGTATTTGAAGGATTCGAGACGATAGAAATGAGCGGCGAGTCGACTCTGCCCTAGATAAATCGACCTGGGACCACTTCGAGTCGGCTCCCGCAAAGCGAGGGGTCGACTCGGGTAGTCACAGAAAACTATCCCGAAGTGGAGTCGACTCGCGCAGAGAAGGGGTCGACTCTAGAGTTTCAGTAGAAACATGGAGTCGACTCCGATACTCACCGAGTCGGCTCCGAGACCATTTCAGAGCAAAAAACATAAAGTTTCAGATAATCTGAAATGTGTCCGGAATTGATCTTAAAAATTGATAAAATAATCATTGGATTTTAATAGATCAATTAGATATGAATTCTAGATAAGATTTCCTTAAAGATCAAGGATTTGAAAGAATTTTAGATAAAATTTCCTTAGGGGTTTCAAATTCATTCTAATGGATCACAAATCCCTAACTCTCCTCTAAGATAACAGAATCTTTCTTCACTCAAGGGTTTTGTAAATATATCTGCTAATTGATCTTCAGTATTCACATAATCAAGACAAATTTCATTATTGGCAACATGTTCTCTTATAAAGTGATATCTAATTTCTATGTTTTGTTCTAGAATGTTGAATTGGATTTTTAGTTAGATTGATTGCACTTGTATTATCACATCTTATAGGTGTCTTATCAAGTGTGATACCATAGTCTTCAAGTTGTCTCTTAATCCATAGGATTTGAGCACAGCAACTTCCAGCTGCAACATATTCAGCTTCAGCAGTAGATAATGCAACCGAATTTTGCTTTTTGCTAAACCATGAGATTAAGTTACTTCCTAAGAATTGGCATGCACCACTTGTGCTTTTTCTATCTAACTTACATCCAGCATAATCAGAATCAGAATATGCAATTAAGTTAATGTTGAGTCTCTAGAATACCATAAACCTACATTTTTTGTTCCACTAAGTATCTTAGTATTCTTTTAACAGCAATTAAATGTGATTCTTTAGGTTCAGACTGAAATCTAGCACATAAGCAAACAGCAAACATTATGTCTGGTCTACTTGTTTAAGTAAAGTAGGGATCCGATTATACCTCGATAATATTTTTGATCAACCTTCTTACCTTCTTCATCTTTGTCCAGCTTGCATGAAGGACTCATTGGTGTTCCGAGGGGTTTGATTGATTCCATACCAAACTTCTTTAGAATTTCTCTTGTGTACTTTGTTTGGTTGATAAAGATTCCCTCTTTGCTTTGTTTGATTTGGAGTCCAAGGAAGAAATTGAGTTCTCCCATCATGCTCATTTCAAATTCTCCCTGCATTAACTTAGCAAACTCTTGACATAGAAGATTGTTAGTAGCACCAAAAACAATATCATCAACATAATTTGAACTACAAGTAAATCTTTACCTTTTCTTTTCAAAAACAATGTTTTATCAACATTTCCTCTTATAAAATCATTTTCAATTAAAATTTACTTAGTCTATCATACCAAGCTCTAGGTGCTTGTTTCAAACCATATAAAGCTTTGTGCAATTTAAAAACGTGATTTGGAAATTCATGATCTTCAAAACCTGGTGGTTGTTCTACATATACTTCTTCATTTATAATCCATTTAAAAAGCACTTTTGACATCCATTTGAAATAATTAAAATTCATGTGACATGCAAATGCAAGTAATAGTCTAATGGCTTCTAATCTAGCTACTGGTGCAAAGGTTTCATCAAAATCAATACCTTCTTCTTGATTATATCCTTTTGCAACTAATCTAGCTTTGTTTCTAATTACTATGCCATTTTCATCTAGTTTATTTCTAAAAACCCATTTTGATCCTATAACAGAATGATCTTTAGGTCTTTCCACTAATGTCCATACATTATTTCTAGTGAAATTCTTCTTGCATTGCATCCAATTATTATCTTTTTCAGCTTCTTCAATAGTTTTAGGTTCAATTTGTGATACAAATGCAATGATTACTAATATTCTCATAGATGATCTAGTTCTTATTCCTTGAGATGGATCACCTATAATCAATTCCTTAGGGTGACTATAAGCGTATCTCCAATCTCTAGGAAGATCTATATCATTATGATTAGTGTTATATCATCATCCTTAGGTGAATCATTATCTTTAGCTTCTTGCTCATGATCTGAAGATACATCAATATTTAAGTTTTTCAAGATCTTTTCAATTATGTTTGTATCTTCTTCATCATCATTTTTCGGAACGAGTTGCTAAAGATTCATCAAAAACTACATGAATGGATTCTTCAACAACTAAAGTTTTCTTGTTAAATACTCTATATGCTTTACTAGTTGTTGAATATCCTAAGAATATTCCTTCATCAGATTTAGCATCAAATTTGCCTAAATTATTTTTACCATTATTATGAACAAAACATTTACAACCAAATGCATGAAAATATTTAATGTTGGGTTTTCTATCATGCCATAATTCATAAGGTGTTTTCTTTAAAATAGGTCTTATTAATGCTCTATTTAGGATGTAACATGCTGTGTTAATAGCTTCCGCCCAAAAGTATTTCGGGAGTTTACTTTCACATAGCATGGTACGGGCCATGTCTTCTAGAGTCCTATTTTTCCTTTCAACTACTCCATTTTGTTGAGGGGTTCTTGGTGCAGAAAAATTATGATTAATACCATTTTCATTGCAAAAACTTTCAAATAAGTGATTTTCAAATTCAGTTCCATGATCACTTCTTAGAGACACTATGGTAGTGTTTTTCTCATTTGTGACTTTCTTGAAGAATTTCAGGAATATCGAGAAAGTCTCATCTTTGTGAGCTAAAAACATTACCCAAGTGAATCTAGAGTAATCATCTACTATCACAAGACCATATTTCTTTCCTCCTAGACTTGTGGTTCTAGTTGGTCCAAAAAGGTCCATGTGAAGTAGCTCTAATGGCCTAGAAGTTGAAACAACATTTTTAGATTTAAAAGAACTTCTCGTTTGTTTCCAAACTGACATGCATCACATATTTTGTTATTTTCAAAATCTATTTTAGGTAGACCTTTTACTAAATCCATTCTAATTAGTTTTGAAATCAGGTGTGTGCTTGCGTGACCTAATCTTCGATGCCACAACCAACCAATCTCATTCATATTAGCATTATTAGCAACTAAGCAATGATTATTAGTAGACAAATTGTCTAAGTCAATCAAGTATACATTGCCATTTCTATTTCCAATAAAAACAATGCTATTATCAATGGTATTAGCTACTGTGCATATAGAAGATTCAAATGATACTTTAAAACCTTTGTCACATAATTGGCTTATACTAATTAAGTTATGCTTTAAACCATCAACATAAAGTACATTTTCAATATATGTGGAGGGAGTTATTTGAATGTTACCAAACCCCAAGATTTGGCCTTTGCCATTGTCGCCAAATGTAACAACTCCTCCTTTCTTTTCTTCAAGGGTGATGAATTCTTCTTTGTCACCCGTCATATGTCTTGAGCAGCCACTATCAAGATACCACTTTCTCTTTGATCTCTTGGCCACAAGACATTCCTGCAATGAAATCAAACTTTATGTTTAGGTACCCAAGCTTTCTTGGGTCCTTCATGGTTAGTAGCAATAAATATTGTTCCTTTCGGAACCCATATTTTCTTCCCTTTAACATTTAAGTTTTTATTAGGTTTTAGAATTTTACATTCATAAGATTTATGTCCTTTTGATTACATTTAAAGCATGTAAAATTACTTTGGCCAGCACGCACAAAAATATTTTTCAGTGATTTTGTTTTCTTAAAGTGTTATATCCTAGCCCAGCTTTATCAAAAACTGCTTTTTGACTATTTAATAACATGTCCAATTTAGCTGAGCTTAAGTAAACTTATCAACTATGTTCTTATGTTTTTTAACCTCTTTCCTTAGTTTATCATTTTTATTGAAAATTAATTATTTTTCTTTTACCAAAATTTTATTTTCAGATTTAAGTTTCTTAACTTCATTATTAAGATATTCCTTTTCTTTAATGAAAGTTAAATTTTTATTTTTCAAAAACTTGTATTTCTTTTTCAAAATCTTGAAATCGCCGACAAGTTCATTAAAAGCATCAAATAATTCATCAAATGCAAACTCATCGCAAGGGTTATCGGAACTTACCTCATCATTGTCGTCCGCCATAAAACATACATTTGCGACTTCCTTTTGTTCTTCTTCTTCGAGAGGAGTTTCCTCGCTATCACTCCAAGTCGCCACATAAGCCTTCTTTTTCTTTTTGTAGGCTTTCTTCAATTTAGGACATTCATTCCTAAAGTGCCCCGGTTTATTACACTCATAGCAAGTCAAGGGGTCTTTCTTTTTTCTTTGTCCTTGTCCTTGTTCTTATCCTTTTCACCTTCCCACTTTGCTCAAAATTTCTTCTTGTGGAAGGGTTTCTTTCTCCTCATGAATCTTTTAAACTTTTTAGCTAAGAGAGCAGTCTCTTCATCATCATCATCATCGCTGCTGCTCTCTTCTTCTTTTACAGCTTTGAGGGCAATTACTTTCTTCTTCTTTGTGTCCTCCTCTACATGCTGCTTCATTGTCAGCTCATGGGTCATAAGTGATCCTAGAAGCTCCTCTAAGGGTAGAGTGTTGAGGTCCTTTGCTTCTTGGATTGCTGTTATTTTTGCTTCCCATGATCTTGGTAATGACCTAAGAATTTTTCGAACAAGTTCTGAGTTAGTATATGTCTTACCAAGACTTTTTAAACCATTTACAATATCTATAAATCTAGTATACATGCATGCAATGGTTTTAGATTGTTCCATGCTAAACAACTCATATTTATGAACAAGAATATTAATTTTAGATTCTTTTACTTGGTTGGTACCCTCATGGGTAACCTCTAATCTATCCCAAATCTCCTTTGCGGAATTACATGTGGAGATTCTATTAAATTCATTTGCATCTAAAGAGCAATATAAAACATTCATGGCTTTAGCGTTAAGCTGTGCCATCTTCCTATCATTATCATTTCAGTCCCTTTCGGGCTTAGGAACAATAGTGCCATCAATAACATGTGTGGGTGTACTAGGTCCATTAATTATAACACCCCATAATTCATAATCAGAAGCTTGAATGAATATCCTCATTCTTGCTTTCCAATAAGAATAATTTGAACCATTAAACAAAGGAGGTCTATTCGTAGAATGACCTTCAGCAAATGATCCAACTTGAGTTGCCATTTGGATCTTTAGCTCTTGATCGTGTGATCAAAATCTAATGAGCACTTGCTCTGATACCAATTGTTGGCCCAGATGACAACCCAAGAGGGGGGGGGGGGGGGGGGGGGGTGAATTGGGTTCTTTAAAAAATTAGCCTTTTAAAATAGTTTGCTTAAGAAGAATGAAGGCAAATGCAATGTAAATACAAAGTGCAGTGAATAAAACAGAGATAGAGATAGAGTCAATGGAAGCACGACAAACACAAAGATTTTATAGTGGTTCGGTGTATCCAACACCTACGTCCACTCCCAAGATTCACTTGGGTCCACACTATAATCTTTCTTGATTACAGCCGAGTTGTTTTACAAGCTCATAACTCAAACTTGTTGTTTTCTCGGGATCACAACGAACCCAGCTGGTTTTCCGGGCTCACCAACACAAAAACCCTAACACAGCTATACCAAGCTTGTACCGAGATAAGACTACCTCCACTAGTTCAATCCCCCAGATTGAACTAGATACAAATAATAGAAATAGTATTTTTCAAGTACACAGCTCCTCAATGAGCAGATAATCAAATAAAAGAACAAAGTTTAGAAAAGCCTGATTTGTAGTAGGTTGGCTTTTGAGCTTTTCTTCTTTTCTTCTTTTCCTCAACTCCTTTGATGTGTAGAATCGGGCCTCAGCTCGGATTCTTCACGGACTGAGCATTGGAGTTGATTTGAGCTTTTTCTTCCTTTCTTTGAATATTGAAAATCTTTTGATTTGCTTTTGAATAGCTCTTGGATTTTCTTCTGAAGCTTTCTTGGATTGTTGAACTGAGCTCAGACGAAGCTTCCTTTGATTTCACACTTTTTCTTTCACTCTATTTTCGAATCTCGGATTTTTTCAAATGATGCTCTGTTTTTTTGATTTTTTTTCTCTTTTTCTCTTGATGTGTATATCTCTCTATTTGACTATATTTCGATTTGAAAACGGCTTCTCTATTTATAGATTCTGCAAAAATATAGCCGTTAGAAACAAAGAAATATAGCCGTTAAATAAAAATCTTACCGTTGACGCTGAGTTGGCATTCAGAAAAATCTTGCCCAGATTTGTTGGAGTCGACTCCTGCTTTCCGCGAGTCGGCTCGAAGACGCGATACCAAAAATAGAAATACTCAGAAAGTCAAAGGGTCGACTCATCGAAAATAAGGTGTCGACTCCTGACAGTCGGGGCGACTCATGAAAAGTTAGGGGTCGACTCGCGAAGTGCTCAGAAAAATACTCCTCTGGTGTCTGAGCGGAGTCGACTCACACAGTCATGGAGTCGGCTCGACAGAATCGGAGGTCGACTCTTGAAGTCACAGGGGTCGACTCGTGAAAATCAGGAATCTATGTATACTAAGTGGAGTCGACTCTGAAACTCTAGAGTCGGCTCTGAAACGTATCAAAAATCAAAGAATTTTCTGATTGACTTGAAATTCGTTCCAGATTCATTTTAAATCAAATTTTTGACTTGAATACAATAAAATTGTCAATAGGAATCAATTCAAGAAATGTTCCAAAAACTCATTGATTGAAATATGAAGTATAAAAATTTCTTTTTGAAAGCTTAAACATGGAGCTTAAAGTTACTTTCAAATTGATTAAATCATACTTAACATACTCATTGATTGTTCTAAATAAATTCATTGCTCATGTAAATAAACTCATTACATCTTTTAATATACTCATGGCTTTTGGTAATCATCAAAATCAATAAGATTGGGGCAACAATCTCTCAACAATCTCCCCAACAGAATGCAAAGGCAATGTCAATACCTTTGGCAGCACACTTCAAGCTCAGCAAGCAGTTGTGTCCAACAACTAAGGCAAGGGATGAGATGATTAGAGTTCCATATGCCTCAGTTGTGGAAAGTCTAATGTATGCAATGGTTTGCATAAGACCATATATCGCAAAGCAGTGGGAGCAGTTAGCAGGTACATGCAGAATTCAGGCAAGGAGCACTAGAATGCAGTGAAGTGGATCTTGAGATATCTCAGGGGTACATCAACTTACAGTTTGTGCTATGGAGGTGATAGTCTTCAAGTACAGGGATTTGTAGATGCCGATCACTCTGGTGACAGAGATAGTGGGAGGAGTACCACTGGTTATGTTTTCACTGTCGGTGATACAGCAGTGAGTTGGGTATCTCAGTTGCAGAAGATAATGGCATTGTCAACTACAGAAGCTGAGTATGTGGCGATCACTGAAGCTAGTAAAGAGATGATCTGGTTACAGAGGTTGATGGAGGAGCTCGGCAAGGAGCTCGAGTGTAATACATTATGGAGCGACAGCTAGAGAGCAGTTCACTTGGCAAGGAATTCAGCATTTCATGCAAGAACCAAGCACATTCAGCTTAGGTATCATTTCATACGCAGTGCATGGATGAGGAGCAGTTGAAGCTGGAGAAAATTGATGGAGCTAAAAACCCTACAGATATGTTCACCAAGGTTGTGAGCAGAGATAAGTTGAGTCTATGTTACAACTTGGTGAAGCTTTCCAAGAGATAGATCAGGAGAGCGCGGCACAGAGAAAGAAGGTAGATCTAAGAGTGATGTCATTAATCTTCAAGTTGGAGATTGTTATGGACGGAGATTAATTTCATCAAGAGAAAGCCCCAAATCAGAGTTCACGAAGGAGTTGGCAAATCAGTCATTATCCAAAAGTAACAAACATGAGATTTGGATAGATTTTGGGGAGTTAATTGAGGATGTTTTGGCCATTATCCAAAGTCACCGAAGGAAGCTTTTGGAGGAGGATTTGAGGCGTCATTTCAGCTGCAACCGCCCGCCACAAAAATCTCGTGTGGGAGTTACGAACGTGTGAAATAAATTAGAGGCTCGGTGAGGACCTCTGGGTGCTGTAGAGAGAGAAAAAAAAGGTTCTTTAATCTTTTAGTGAGATCATAAGAGTTTCTGAGAGAATGTTTTTGAGGGCTTGTACCTGATTCAACTCTTAGTGAAGCCTTGCAGATCCTGTGCCGCCGTGGACGTAGCCCAGTTTGGGTGAACCACGTAAAATCATCGTCTCTCGCTGTTTTCTTTGATTTTGGTTCCTATTATTATTTTGTATTTTTTGTTGATTATATCACAACTGCGTACTTGACCGTACTAATAGCGATCTTATTAGAGGAATATTTGTTATATTTCCTATCATCCTCGTGCTCAAATCTTTCTTTTGTAAAAAGAAAAAGTTAGAAGAAATATCTTCGTTGACCTTACCGCCAGAACTCCAATGAAAATTCCATAGTGCGGATTGGCTTAAAATTGAGGCATGCCATAAAACTATGACCATCTATCGCTGGAGTAAATCATTCGGCCCCTTATCGATTCCTTCTCCATATTTTTTGATTTTTTTACAATTAACATTGATGGGGCAATAAACCCTATGGGCAATAGTGATTGTACTCGGATTGGCCATCTCTACTCAGCCATACTGCTTGGCCTTCTCTATTCGGCCATCCTGCTCGGCCTTCTCTACTCGGCCATTCTGCTCAACTTCTCTACTCGGCCATTCTACTCGGCCTTCTCTACTCGGCCACTCAGCTCTGGGGTTTCTCGACCTCTCAACGAACAAGCTCTCCGGGAAAATCTAAGGCAAGCTCGGGAGGTTAGCCTCCTTGGAAGCGCTCTTCCTTTCGGAGAACAAGCTCACAAGTCCCATTCCCAAGGAGCTAAGCAACTGCAGTACTTAGCTGAGGTTGAACTTGAGAGTAATGCATTGTCCGGGCCGCTTCTTGGCAGATTGGAAACTTGAAATTGTTACGTGGCCTCATATTGGGGGGCAACTCCATATCCGGAACCATTCCCCCATCTCTCGAAAACTGCACCAACCTCTACAACCTCTTCCTCTACGTAAACAGGCTCATAGGGACGATCCCCGATGAGATCTTTGGCCTCAAAAAGCTCCATATATTGTATCTTTCGGGCAATTCCTTGACCAGAGAGCTGCCCAAGAGCACTGTCGACTGCTAGTCTTTGGTGAAACTCAGGCTCGAAAAGAACTAGCTATCTGGCGAGATCCCTAAAGAGATTGGTAAGCTTCAACATCTCGAGGTTCTAGATCTCAATACCAACCGGCTCTTTGGGAAGCTGCCTGTCGAGCTCGCCAAACAGTCCAGGAGCAACTAGACATGAGAGAAAATCATTTCATAGGAGAAATTCCACCTCTGATAAGGCAGCACGCAATCAACGGCAATGATCACGCCAGGCAACGTCCATCCAACAAAGGAGATCATGCTTCCGATGAAACCGATGGGTCACGCCCAGTCAATGGTGGTCATCACCCTTTCAAAGCAAATCAAGCAGCCACTTAGATAAGACCCCAGCGGCTACAAGGATAGGACTCCAGCAACCACTCGGGTAGGACCCCAATGGCCATTCGGGTAGGACTCTAGCAGCCAGCAACCATCCGAGTAGGACTCTAGCAGCCAGCGGGCACTCGAGTAGGACTCATTGGGGTACCCATGTGCCTGGCTCCACCACTCCACCGCCTACGATTGCCTGCACAGTCCAGGATAGAATGACATATAAGTGACGTAGGGGACATGTCTCGCGAACGTCGTAACGATCGTCCATGCCCTGCAACAGCTATTCGAATCAAGCAGCACCTACCAATTCTAATAGGCCGCACTACATACGTTCTGATAGTCTGCCACGACACGACCTATGCTTTGGCAGTCCGTAAGACCATGACTCCCACGTCCTGGCAACCCATAAGGCCGTGAGTCAATGACTCCATGAGCTTCAACAAAATGGGTAAGAGGGACCTTCGACAGATATAAACACAGAAAGGCTCACACAAAGAGAATCTCCTCTCTAGAGCGCTCAAACTCTCTCAATCTCTCTCTAAAACTCTAAGAGCATTTACACGCTCACACAAAGCATCTCCCTCTCACACTCTCGGGCTTTCTCCAAGCCCACGGCTGTTGCTCGGAGCATTGACTTGAACATCGGAGGTCCCCATCGGAAACACTCTGGCTCAGGGACTTTTTGCATGCTTTCGAGCAAGAGAAGCCCACCGGAGGATCCCTGTCTAGCCAAAGAAGGCGACCAGATACTCGTCGGCGTTCGAGGAAGGTGATTTAGAAGCAACAAACATGGTTTTAATAATGCTGATGTCCCTTAGTACAGGCCCTTTGCCCCATAGAAACCATTATTTTCAGTCATGATGCTCATAATATCTGATGTCTGATGAGTTCTGTATTGAACTGGACAGGATTAAACTAGAATCCTAATTGTTACGATGCCATAGTTAGTTGCTAATAAGATGTAAATTAGTACGCTATGTCATTAATAAGTAATCACTGAACTAGATGGAGTAGCGAAACATAACTCTTGCTAAAAATCATGCTTACATGGATGGATTTAGTTAAACAGGAGCCTTGCAAGGTGGCCATCTGTAGAATTTTCTACATTTTCTGCTTCCACGAGTGGCTACAGTTGATAGACATAAGGGACAGAAAACTAGACCGAGAGCCCACATAACATATTTGAATGGAACTTAAGTGCAGTGTTATAGATGTGAATCTTATGGTTTTTTTTCTATTTCTTTCTTACTTTTTTGAAAAAAAATCATCATCACATGTGACTTAGGTGGAGACTAAGGTAACTATTAAAAGTAAGAGAAAAATAGAAAGAATTAGATGCTACACTTAAAGCATTGCACCTAAGTTTCATCTAATCGTTTTCTTAGCAAAGGCAGTGCATTGCATGTTTCTGATCTTCTTATATAGCCAGGTCTAATCTTGGGCTTTTGTTACCTTTTTCCCTTATTTGGCAAAAATATTTAGATCTTAAATTTTATGAAACAAAATATTCTTGATTTTTTTAGGATACAATATGCTATTGTTCCATCTCGTTCTAATATTTAGGTTTAAGGGTGTTCAATATAGTAATATGCCTCCATTAAGAAGCTAGTATATATTATGGCAAGATGGTGAGATTCCAACATTTGAAAGGGCAACAAATTACAATGTCTCGTGATGATCATATGGTGGTGGATGTGGGAAGGAATAACGCGTCTTATGCAAGAAAGAGACGTAGCACCGGAAAATTTGCACTTCTGATGTAATGGCCGAGCACTAGTGCAGTCATTTTAGGAAGGAGATCGCTAATCCATCATTTTCAAGATAGGAGTTGCTTTTGGTTTCATAGAAGGTATTGCTATGTCTAATACTTGACTCATTGCTTAATAAATACCATCTCTCTCAAAACTCCTCATCGTTCATTGATATTCACAGGATATACAGTTCATTGGGCATCTTCTATAGATCATGATCATGTATAAATTTGAAGCAAAAAAAAAAGATTTATTGCTGTACGAACTGCATGTGGAATGACATGAACTAAGGGACCAAAACTTTGAATGTTTCACTTCTGCTGCTTATTTAAGAGTGCTATGCAAAGGAGTTTGGGAGTATGGTTTTTAAACCTAGAGAATAATTCATCATGTGGTATGCACGTGTGGAAAGGCAGGTGGACACGCTCCTCACGTTTTAGGAAACAAATATAAACATTATTATCTCCAAGAAAAAAACAAAATTCCTAGTGAAATGCAAGTTATATGAAGAAAACTTTTATCTATAATACCCTTCATATATCAAAATTGAAGAGTTCAAGTAGAAATCAAGCAGTTATATTATTATATATTGAAGCATTTCCTTTGATTATTAAAACTAAATGTTAAATCATAGTAAGCCATTCTTAAAAAATATTTTATTTATGATCAAGATTACTAATATGAAGTCCTGAAGTATCTGACACGGGCTTTGAAAAATAGAATGCTTATCAGCTATTAGAGCACATTGTATGTTTGACACATGGGCTCCAATAGCTACACAATGAAAGACTTTCACTACTTGGACCTACATAGCTTATCAGATTTGATTATCTCAGAATTTCTTTTTTTCTGATGATATTGTATCTCTCATAGTATAGTTAGGAAAGTTCTCTCTTTATCTGCTGAGTACACACTCCATCATATACTCTTGATTCTGACATCCTAGCCACTGAGGCTTCCTGCTGCCTCGGCAGCGCATCGGCACACGGTATTCATCTCTTAGGAGCCCCTACCTCAAGGGTTTGTCAAAATCAACTTTGATGGGAGTGTTTGGAATAGATTTGCAGGTTCGGCTTTTGTCATCCATAGGTTTGATGAAGCTATGTTGGCGACGGAAGGACTCGACCTTCTTGACTTTTCTATTCATCTGGCCAAACTTTATGCTGCTTGGTTTGGTATCTCCTATGCCACTCGTATCCTTCGTGCTCGTAGTCTCTTCTCGAAGGATTTTCTTACTGTCATTCGATGGCTCAGATAGGACTTCTGCGACCACTTGCCAATCAACCACTTGATTCATGACATCCGGTCTACCCTTCAAGATGCTTACAGAGTCCAGATTCATCATGTCTACCAAAAAGTAAACTCTGTAGCTGATTGGGTTGCCACCTCTGTGGCCGATCACTTCGAGTTTTGTAGCTGGAAGTAGGAAGACCGCTGACCTATTGTACTTAAATAAATTTTATTTTTTGATATATCGGATTTGACTCGTACTAGACTGGTGTGATCATCCGCCTATATCAAAAAAAAAAAAAAAAACTTTTGCTATCATGTTTGTTGTTATATATGAATGATGTTGTAAATAAAATGTTTCAATAATTTAAGGATGGTACAAAGACTGAGGCACATTGCTGAAACTTTGAGCAAAAGATATATTTTTTTAAAAAAAAATATCATAGTTAAACCCATAGTGAAACTGTATTGGCTAAAGAGGGTCACATCGAGTTAATTTGTTCTTCAATCTAGTGTTCTAATTGGGTTTAGTTTTTACTCAGGATGAATGAAAGCTGATGGAGCCAATTTCAGTCTGTAGATTTTCCTCTTCTGCCACTTGTTTGAAAGTTCACTTTAATTCCTCTGTTCAAAAGTCAATATGATGCTGATGGTTTCTGGGCTCCTATCAGTCCCTTTGGCCCCAACTTGCGGTGAATAAATATTAGACTTTGTAAATAATATATGAATAAAGTCCACTTTAGCTTTGCTCAGTCTAATTTAGCTCTCCCTCCACTACCGAAGCAAATAGAACCCTATATTTGCATAGCTCCCTGCAAATCTTCTAATCACTGCTCTTCCGGCCAATTACCTGGCAGTCCCCTCATGTGAAAAAGAGAATTGACGAGCAATTTCTTATACCAACAAATGTTTCTAATTGCAGATGGGCACAAAAAGGGAGTGCATTTATTCGGGTCCTAGGCATGCCACCTTATTGTACAATATTCTCTATAAATATCATTAAAACTTAGTTTCCTAGGACACTAACATATATAATTTAAAATTTGAAAGGGAATCAACGTTACTTCGGCCTTCCAACGTTCTAAATTGAAGATTAGCATCCTACTTAGAATCCAATTCAAAGTAACCTCCAAATGCATGCGCATTAGAATAATACAAACTTAATTACGATCCAACAATCACTCGAGTTCCATGTAGTTAAGGACAAAGAGGGATTAAGGAATCTACCAGGCATCGGCCCTGATCTTATACCCTGATCCTAAGCGCAGAGCCTTGCATAGCTGTAAGGTAGCGTTTGATAGAAAAAATATTATCCATGGATAAATGTATGGGATAGAGTTTGTCTCCTAGCTATCCTATGGATATTCCTTGGCTATCCCATTGATCATATCAAATGCAAAAAGGTAAATCCATAGGATAACTTTTTTTACTCTTATTTGAAGGGATAACCAGCTATTCCTACATTTTCTAAGGAATAAATTGAGGGATATTCCATGGTTAACCATGGATTATCCCTTTGGTTAATTTTATAGTTATGACTTTTGGAATAAGAAGGGATATCAGGGATATCCCCTCTTATCCCCTATTTCAAACACTACCTAAGAGGTGGAGTCCAAAAGAACAGGGGTAAAAAACTTGCTTGAAGGGACCCACTCCTAGAGTTGTCATTACATGATGGATTATATACTTGTAACATGATCTGTATTTTTTTTCATTTAAATTTCTTTCATAAATAAGTTATCTTTCAAGGTCTACAACTATAAAGGATGCAAGAAGAAGAAGGCCAAAATTAAAGAGGAAGGCAAAAGTAAGATGGAGAGGCAGTGCGAGGGAGGCGATGGTGCGCTGCTCGCGAACACCATCCCAAGGTATCCATTTCCTGCTCCTCCGCCACCTCCACCGTCTGCCGTGGAGCCCGTTCCCCCAACGTTGGACCCGGAATAGGCCGTCCCCGCATCGTTATCCCTGTCATATCACAAACATTCAGCATCAGCACCTACTATTCTTTCCCATTGTCCTGCACGCAGCAGGAGCAATAGAATTTATTCCACGAAGAATAATTTTTGCAGCTACATGATTGTACGTAGAGGCGATAGCATATTCCAAAGGAGCATTACAACTTGTCGGAGCCACATGTATAGAGAATTGTGCTCCAGACCGCATGGAATAACTCCTGGCGTGCTCTTTTTCAAGACCACAACCAAAATTTAGCCTATTGCATGCATGCAAATGAAACACTTTTATCGGGATTAAGATTTGTGTAATCCAATACTTAGAATTTTTAGGCTCGCATTCCTAACGACGAGTGAAAAACTCTTTCCACCTTTCAAACCTACTTCCCAATTGCATGCGGCCATACTGGGATAGAAGGAAAAGTTCATAAAAATCGTGAATGAGTTCTGAAGCTTTTTCCCCTTCATCTTTTGGGACTGTTCGAATAAGGCAGCCATGTTGTCCAGCTTTGAATCTTATACCTTACAAGTTGTAGAAATTCCTACAACTTGCCACTGACAAATTTTGATAGGTCCCCAAAAAATAAAGGAAAATTCCCTTCCCATTTAAAGGGGCAATGAACCCAATACCACTGCAACTCAAAAAGTTAACAAGCAAAATCCTACATTCGTCGCTGTCCATGAGTGCCACGAGATCCATTGCTAAATCAAGTCATTGATACGAACTCCCATGACTTTATTGACCATATTAGTTAGCACCTTTCCTTAGCCTGATCCTTGAATGGACTAAAATCTAGAACTAGTTGAGATCCAGTTTCAGAGGCGATTTATCCAAAAGCATTAACATTTCCAGAGAGCTAATTTAGCTGCTTTCAGAACAGTGATCCATAAATTAATCCACTGCTATATGCTAAAGAATTATATGACAATGAAAAGCACAAAGAAAACGACATGGCAATCCACTATCTTGCTCCATAACGACGTTTAAATTGTTCGCTTACCACACTCTTCAACGTCGTAAAGGAAGCCGAGCAGAGGATACTCACCCGAGAGAATGATGCACTAAACTGAGTTACGTTAGACCCACTTCATGATAATATAAACGGGACTTGGGGGATATCATTTGGTCATGCCTCCATGATGGTAGCTGTCCAGTCTCCATCGCCTGAACTTCATCCAGCTATCACCAACTGAGGCGTCCTAAGAAAAGCATTCGCCGCTCCCCTACCACCGAATAATTCAATTCCTCGCCCCTCCATTGACCCCATGGGTCGCGCAAGCCAGAGCCTGGGACCCGAGACACGGACTTTGGCATTTTCATAGCCCACTAATTATCCTGCCTATCTTCGAGAGATTTTAGACAGAGAAACGGCCAAGTAGAATAATTCATCGAGTGCCTAACATCCAAACGGTGGAGGGCCATTTCGTGCGAGATGTACAGGCTCAGCATTTATTATTCATGAAACTAATGAAGTATTACTGATAGCTAATAGCTTTGGCCTTTTTAAATTTTCAGTTTCTTTAGTTGAGCTTTATGCAATCTAAGCTAGTATTTTATATGCCACTTAGGTTCTCAAGTTCTATGTTCATTGTCTATTTATAGAAGATGACTCCATTATGGTCATCCAATAGATTTGATAGAATTCTTGTGATTATATTCCTAGCTACCCTCCATTCAGTTAAGATTTGGTATGTATATCGGAAAGCTAATGCGATGATGGATTAGATTGCGACCTCCATTGCCTATCACTTCAATTTTTGAATTTGAAAGCAAGGTGGTTCCTCCCCATTGTATTAAAATAAATATTTTTTGATATATTTGAATTACTTGCACTCGATTAGTATAATCATCCATCTTTACAATAAAAAAAATATTAAAAAAAAAAACGGTGAGGGCCATGAAAATTTTCAGTTACTCTTTGGCGCACCGCGAGACCATCGAACTCATTAGCGGACATGGAACTGGCTCCATAGCCGGACCAAAACGAAACAAAAGGTAAAGACCGTGGCTGAACTTTCCCACCTCAGACATTCTGCCATTGTCTAACATAAGATGTTAATAAAAATTCGATTTTCCTCATCCAACGGCCCTGTTTTCCCCTGAGACAACGGTCACTTTATACTTGTATTAGACGGTGGTTTTCTTTTTCTTTTAATCTTTTCCGAACCATAATTTCGTTCTTATTAATTCATCTTCTAGCATAGCGTGAAAAGTTTCTCCTCTATTATATGTCTTACAACCAGGCAAAACCTTGTCGGTTGAGATATGAATTTTTTTTCATATTTTTCTATGGATTATATTTTTTATTTAGTTTTATATTTTATTACAAGCAATAAACGACATGTGAAACTCTTTCGAAACAACGCAGTTCAGACTTCGTGCAGCCTATCAATATTTGCATAAGTGTGAGGCAATTAAGGATATATATATATATATATCTATCGCCCAAGGGCCGAATCTACTGCAATGCTATTGGTGGCGATCTACCTCCTCCATAATTGATGTGGGACTCCCTCCTTATATTGTCGGTCCGCATTTGAGATTTAATGTATTAAAGTACCGGATGACAGGGGCTTAAATGATTACGTATTAAGACGATGTGAATCCATCGAAGGAGCTCAAGAATATTTTAACGGGATAGGGGTCTAAGGAAGGATAGCAGGGGGGAAGGACAGGACGAACTTCTTCTTCTTCTTCTTCTTTTCATTTTTTTTTTTCCTTTTTTTTTTCCCCCATCGATAGATACCTTGTCCTTTCGCGGTCTCCAATGTTATAACCACGGGTCGAATGTATTCATTTTTCGGACGAACACGCTCTCCGTTTTAGTGTTCACCCATGATGACTCCCTGCTTCCCAAAAGGAGCAGACGGCCTCGCCCGCGACACAGAGTCCGCGCGGACGCTATCCGCTCGCACAGAAGGCTGCCTGCTGCGACAGTGGCAACAGCAGATCCACTACCCCACCCCTTCGATACCTTGCCCGCGTTCACGCCTTGGAAATCCAGTGGGGGACCCACATTTTGACCTTTCGATAGGTTGTCTCTAGTCGACGCATTCGCTCCCGCCAGCGCTCTGGATAACTAAACTAAACATTTCCGTTGGACGAACACGAACCGGATAGATATAAACACGGCAAGAAGCTATAAGTTATAGATGGATGGATGGATGAAGGGGATACCTGGGCCCGCCGAGGGCGCCCGCGTTCATTGTGAGCTGGTCGATGAAGGCGGCCGGCTTGGCCTCGAGACTCTCGGCCTTGGCATAGGTGGCCTCGAGCCCCTCTCCGGACGGCACGAAGAAGGCCCCATTGACCAAGATGTCCCCCTCCGTCCTCCAGTTCCACGCGGCCCACACGCTCTCGTCCGTGTCCACCCTCTTCGTCACCTGAATTAATGATAAAAGAGCATGCGTTAGATTAGATTACTCCGCAGGCACATGATAGATAAGTTACCCCGGGGCCGGGAGCTATAGCATCGAGTTAGGTCACCACGACCTCCTTGGCGTTGGGGTTGGAAGGGGCGGTGTAGCGATTGCCCTGGCTGTTGATGGTGGGGTAAGCGCTGCCCCCGATGGCATACATCTCCCACTGGGTGAAGTCGTTGTTGACGATGTGGAAGTAGCCGAGGCGGCAGCGGGGCATCCGCTGCACCAGCTTCTCCCCGAAGTGGTTGAAGGCGATGGTCACCTGCATCCCGGAGTCCGCAAGGTAGTCGTCGCTGTGGCCGAGGAGCATCACCTCGTTGTGGTGGGAAAAGTAGCTGTTGGAGATGGTGATGGCAGTGGAGCCCAAGGTGGCGTCGATCAGGCCGTCGGCGCAGTAGGACAGGGAGCAGTGGTCCACCCAGATGTTGCTGCCGCTGTGGATGGAGACGCCGTCGCCGTCGGACCGGCCGCGCCAGCCGTAGCTGGTCGGGGAGAAGCGGACATTGGCCTCGCCGGTGGGGACACAGTGGTGGATGTGGAGGTTGTGGAGGATGACGTGGGAGATGCGCTCGAGGGTGATGCAGGCGCCGCTGGCTATGTGGACGCTGGCACCGCGGCCATCGATGGTCTTAAAGCTGTTGACGAGGAGCTCTTCCTTGAGGTGGATGATCATGTCGAAGGCGAAGACGATCCAGAGGGGGCCCTCCTGGATGGCACCGTAGCGGAGGGTGCCCGGGGCCGGGTTCACCGGGTCGCGGTCGGAGGGGTCAGTCACCACGTAGATCGGGCCGCCCTTGCCGCCCAGGGTGCCGCGGCCGAAGCCCAGGCCACAGTCCGCCAGCCGCTGGCGGTCCAACCGCCAGTCGCCGTAGCACCGCCAGCAGTCGTCGATCGGGTTGCCGGTCAGGCACGAGGGCGACGCCAGGTCCTTGTTCTCGGCCTCGAGCAGAGCTCGCCGCCGAGAGGATTCTACTTGCCTGAAATGGAACGCAGGAGAGCCGCATTGTTAGAAGAATGAGAGATTAGAGCTGGGTACGAGAGTGGGATTACCTTTGGACTTCGCGGACGACGGATTCGGGGTCTGGTTGGGCGTAGGCATGGTGGGTGGAATTGGGGTGGAGGAATGCGCCGTCGCCGGCTACGGCGGAGAGAAGGGGAGGGGGAGATAAGGGGAATGAGAGAGAAAGGAGAAGAATGCAGGTGGGGAGGATATGGCGGCGGACCATTTTGGCGGCGGCGGCGGCGGTGGCGGAGGTGGTGGCGGTGATGGGATTTGGGGGGGAAGGAGAAGGGAGGGAAGAGTGACTTGGGGGAAATGTTTGTGGGCTTATTTATAATAATCAGCGGAAATTTTAAAATAACGAGTTAACAGTAATGTTAGATGCCTATTTGTAAGTTTTAAATTTAGATGGAGGTGGGAGTTGAAGACTAAGAACAGTGGGAAAGGGGATGGAGAGGAGGCTGGGACTGAGGCAGGGGAGATAGAGAGAGGTGGGGGTGGGGAGGAGAAGAATCGCCTCTTCTCCTCCCTTTCTTCCATTCCTTGCTTGCTAAATGAAACAATGGGGTAGGGGTATTTTGAGTTATAAGAGAGAAATATGTGGTTAAAAGAAAGGGAAAGGGCGGGTGAGCAAGTTGCTGGACGGCTTAGCATTTTGCCTCAGTTCTCCTCCCTTGCACTGATCACCTTTCCATCTCTATTTTCCCAAAATTATTAGTCGCGATGAATGACATTTACGATACCTATTCTGTTTTTATCACCAAAATAAAAAATAAATAAATAATCGATACCTATTCTATGTCTGCTATTAGAATATATGTTGCAGTATAATTGTATAATAGGATTACAATACAGTGATGTAGCGTCTAACTTCCCTCATACTTTGATGGTGCATTATGAGTCATCAGTTGAAATTTTCAAAGAGATCCACAATAAGTAGTGTTTGATAGAAAAATATTTCTATCCTATTGATCATATCAAATGCAAAAAGGTAAATCCAGGATAACTTTTTTTCACTCTTATTTGGAGGGATAACAGCTATTCTGCATTTTCTAAAAATAAATTGAAGGGATATCATATGGTTAACCATGATTAACCATGGATTATTCCTTTGGTTAACTTTATTCCTAGATATCCCTTGTACTTATGGCTTTTGAAAATAAAAGAGGATATCCAGGGATATCCCTTCTTATCAACTATTTCAAACACTACCTAAACGTCCCGATGACAAAAGTGACGCTGTTTATCTAGCGACAGAGTCGGAGTCCTCTGTTTTAACGTGCATTATGTCATCAACCTTATAAATCTAAAGATGTCCAACTCCCAAGAGACAGAGGCAGGCGAACGAATAACAAAGAGAGTTCATGGTCTTGCTGCCTCCATGGATCATCTTCAAATTAAACCAGATTTTGTGAGGCATCTTGATGCATCCTTATCTAAATTCAGGAATGGTTCTGGCTGCTTGTGCTAGCAATGTTCTTGCCAGCTGGATGTTAGGTAGGACTGGTTGATTAGCAACTGCATGCTCCAAAGCTTTCATCAGGTGGATTGTCCCATTTTCTTAGAACTGGACTTGCGCTTATGATTTCATCATCCAAATCAGAAGATTGCGCACTTCTACTGTCATCTGACTCAGAAAATCCTTCACTGATGTTTTGCTATCAATGGTTAATGGCTCTGAAGTCTTGACAACTCTGCACTTGGCCCTTGAGTGTTTGTTTCAAGACAACTCGCACACTCGCCTCATCTATTGGCTCATTAACAGCCGGTTGACTACTCTTTCTACCAAAATATAGAGAAAGGAAAAGAGAGGAGGACAAAGGTGTTGGCAATCAAAATATTATTGGCTGAACAGATAAATTTTTAAAAGCAAAGCCCCTATCAGTAGGAGGGCGGGGCTCTAAATTAGTTTAGTAATTTGTTTGCATGAGAGTTTTATATTACGAGTAAATCTTGCTTAGTGGTCAAATAAACATGGATGAACCATCATGGACAGTTGGACTAATTTGACTGGTTTAAGTGCGCAAGATCCTGTGCCTGGTACAGCTCAGATGCATAATATTATATCCACACTTTTCAAACAAGATGTCAGCATAACATTATTTATAATGATATCAGAGGCTTTCCATGTTGTTAATTATATTCATAACAGGATCTTAAATGGATTTTCAATGGTTATATGGCAGGGACCCATTGCCATTTTCATGGTGTGGGTAGCTACATGATCGAAAAATGAAGGAAACAGGGCAGCAGCTCTTGTTAGTTCATTATATTTAATTTTGTTCATGCGGAACTTTAAACCGAAAACTATATGTGTTTAAAATTTTTCGTTCTTTCCAGAGAAAGAATGAAAGATTAGACTTAAGTTTCTTGTAGCATATGTGTAGCTCCGGTTATCCTCAAATCTGGATGACATGCTCCTGAAGGGATCCCTTTACGATAGAAAGGGGCGCATGACAAAGCCGAATTAAATAAAAGGGACATCGGCCACCCTTTTCCCTCCCTTCTGAGCTTTTTCTTTTTCTAAAGGTAAGGTCATCTCTTCCTCCTTATCAGCCGGTGGCGCAGAGTTCCAGGGCCCTTCTTTTGGGTCCATAGATCCATGAAAGTAAGAAAACAAACAAAATCTCCATCCTTTTGTGCTTTTCTTGGAGCCTGGAAATTCTACCCCATACTCTCTCACTTTTCCACTTGCTAAAGTTTTAGATAATTAAATGCTTTGTATTCGGATCATAAGCTTTTCTTCTGCTGAATGGTGGCCATGTCATCTTAGACTTGTAAAAGGTGCAACGGCTGGGATGTGTGACTCTGCATCCACTGAGTCGCCATTTAGGGAGGCTGCAGCCACGCCAGCAGCAGGGTCCTTGTTTTGGGCATGGATTCTGGTCAAAAGGAAAGCAATTTGAGCTTTGAAGACTGGAGAATAAGAGAAGATCAGCATGGAAACTGATGCAAAATGTACTTTCTTTTATGGCTCCTGGAAAGCTTCTCTTCTCGGTCAGCTGAGATGAGGTGTAAATAGATAAGATCCTGCTAGGAACATCTTGCATCTTTGCAAGGCTTTTTTGCCTGTTCTTCACACAATAGCTGTGTTTTGGTGGGTCTAGCCAGGCTAAAACCGAGAAATCTTGGGCTTCATCATGAATCTTTTACGCCAAACCTATCATTTTCTATGAAGATACCAAGCAAGCACTCAAAAGAAGAGATGAGAAGAGAACTTGACCAAAAGTTTCGTACTCACTCTTTTGTAGATAATATAATAAAAACTTTTGTTTAATGGGAATCCGTTCAATCTTAACGTAGAAAGTATAAATCTTAAGGTGGCATTTGATTTATATATTATTATTAGAAATATTATATTATTGGTAGTCTTACACTTGGTAATCGGATTTTTAGAAATAAAAGATTAGTATTTAATTTATAATAACAAAATACGATGATCAATTCGTAATGCTTTTGAATTTTATTGTAAATCTTTTTTATCTTTTTAATGATCATTTTTTTGCTAGAATATGAAATATTTAATAAAAAATTATTTTTTACAAACTTATGTTAGAAATATTATATGTTTAAATATTATAATTATTTAATAAATTATATATAATATTATATTATTAAATATCTTATTATATAATGTATTAATATTTAAAAATATTATATAAATGCAAGAAGGTCATTGATATTAATAATTTAAAAAAATATATTATATATAATATTTAAATATTATTTAGTATAAATTAAATATATAGTTAGATTGATTATTATCAAATATTTATATGAAAGTTAAGAGTATAATTTAAGATTACTAAACTTTAATAATATCGGATATCCATCTTTCAAGTAGAAATTCTGTTACTATGATTTGTAGTAATGCTAGATTATCAAAAATCAGATATTACCAATCAGATTATCATATTTGATTATCAAATATGATAATCTATATAGTAATTTAAGATTTCCAAGGCACATTACTATAAACCAAATAGCCCCTAAAGGTCCATGGGTGGCATTTATTGTCTGAGGTAATTGGCATGCAACTCTACGCTTGCCAATTGATAGAGCCTTGTAGGGTGAGCTGAACCAATTCATCCTTTATTAAATAATCGATCTCATGTTACCATTTGAAAAGAAGATAGAGTCAACAAAATTTCTAGTATAGTCTTAAATAAAAACATCATTATAACAATGGCTATCAATATGGGCCACCTCCTTTAATATTATTGAGATAAATAATAAGAAAAAAAGATAATTACAATCTAAACCCTATAATTTAGGAGGAGTAGGAAGTTTGCAATTTAAACCTTGAAGTTAGTAAACTATCAAAATGAACATTGAAGTTTATAAGATGTTATACATAAAACCCTCCATCCATTTGGACTTAAACATCATTACTTCATTAACATATGCAACACATGTGCGTATGTAACGGATGTGCGAAATATTTTCGTGGTACAATTGCATCTATTAGTATCCCACTAAGCAATCATGTCACATCCGTTTGAGTAATCATCCTCTTTATTTGAGCCCTAAAAGAAAGAATTTGAGCCCTAGAAGAAAGAAACAGCTACATTCATCCGAGAGAGAGAGAGAGAGAGAGAGGTCAAGAAAATTGAGAATTTGCAGAAAGATTGTCGAAATAGCAGAA
Source organism: Calamus simplicifolius (assembly GCA_900491605.1). Taxonomy (NCBI): domain Eukaryota; kingdom Viridiplantae; phylum Streptophyta; class Magnoliopsida; order Arecales; family Arecaceae; genus Calamus; species Calamus simplicifolius. The sequence goes on along the minus strand of UESW01004942.1, from coordinate 123,153 downwards.
TTCTGCTATATGAGAAAGCATCCAATTTTACTGTCGATTGATATAAGTTTTTATTTTGCTTATGTTCCTTTTCTTCATTCTCAATAGAAATCGAATGATGTGGTTTTTAATGCTGAGTATTCTAATCTAAAGTTATCAATTTCGTTTCGGATTATGTTTCGATTTAGCTTACGAAACGAAATATTTAGGTATCGGACCATTTCGGTACTTTGTTTCGTATATATATATATATATATAATAAAAAAATTTATTCATAATTTTATTCTTTATAAATAATAATAATAATATAAAAATAAAGAGTTTGAGTTTTTAAGAGATGCGGCCGTAAGGTAGGATAACTAGGATTTTTTTTAATATTATATATATATTTTAAAATAGTTCTGAAAGATTTAATAATTTATAAATTGATCCTCGAAACATATTTTGGCGAAACGGTCGAAATGCACCGAAATGACTGAAAAATCTTTCGAAACGAAAAGTAGGACTTATCTTTTTGGATAAGCTACCGAAACGAAACGTCTCGACCGAAATGACCAAAATAAAACGAAATTAATAACTTTGTTCTAATCTATTGAATATATATGAAAATTTGTTATTGATTGGCCAGCGATTCAAGATTTATTTTATATAATTTGGTTAGCGGTTTGAAATTTATCAAATGTGATTTGGTTACTAACGTATAATGTCTCTTTTGATAGGAATTTACAATAATGAGAAATGATCCTCTATTACTTTTTGTTTTGAAGTTTTTTATTTATTGGTATGTGATCATGCATTGTTTGATTTTGATTTCTTTATTTATCGATATGTGGCCATATGTATAATATGGCAAGAGAGAGGATGTATTACAATTTTTCATCATTATGACATTCATACATAAATATGCAAATAAGATTACAAAAGTAGCAATGCCTTGTGTTGGGTGCCTTTTGCCTTTTTTTTTTCATTACTATCAATAATAAATTGCACCAAAGGATTGAAGTACCAGTTGATATACGAGAGCCTCTGTGCTACAAGAAAAGTGCATGATGATTTAAAAGTGGTTCTTTGGTTAACGGGCATGACCATTCCATATCGAGCCATCCTCGCAACTATTATTGATTGTCTATCTCAAATATTGTTTATTAAAGCCAAAAAGAGCCCTTTAATCAGCCAACCACTTTGTTTTCAATCAAATACTACAATTTATGCATAGTGGTATTAATTATAGATTAAGTGTATGCCAACCAAATACTCAATAAGTTTATCCATTGATTATCTAGTTAGGAGGTAAATACTAATAGTTCAATCTATTTAGAGAGTGGTAAGTCAATAACCAATATTACCCTAGTGGTTAACTTTGTCAATTATACATTTCATCACATTTCTTTCTCTCATTATGTTCTTTTCTTTAATATTTTTTGTATATACCAAGTAAGCATCCTATAGTGTATTTAGGATAAAGTAACTACCATTTACATGTAACTGATTATGGCAAGAAAACTATGACATTATCAATTATAGACACTATGGAGAAGAGTATTATTGATTATTAGTTAGATTGCACTTAGATTTTAACTAAATTACTAAATTTAAGTTGACTGTTACACTACAAAGGGGAAAAAAATATTGTGACACCTAAATGCGTCGCAATTGCGTTGCTAAATATGCTATTGCGACGCAATGACGGTGTCGCTCAGATGTCCGTCGCAATATCCATTTGTCGCAATTGCATCGCAATATTGTGACTCTCTGCGACGCAACAGTGCGTCGCAATATTGCGACGCATCCAAATGCGTTGCTAAATTTAAAACTAATTTTTAATATTTAAAATTATTAAAAATATTTGAGTCGCTATTTTTTATTAAAAATATTTTAGATATAATAGCGACGCAATTTGAGTCGCTAATGCGTCACTATTAATTTTTTTTTAAATTATTGCGAGCCCGGTCAATGCGTCGTAATATTTAATAATAAATTTTAAAAATATTAGCGATGCAATTTGAGTCGCTAATGCGTCGTAAATTAAATTTTTTAAAAAATATAAAATATTAAAAATTAAAATGACTAAAACAATTTCGTTAAATTGAAATATTAATAGAAACATTCTTCACTCATATTGATCCAAACAATAATCAATTTCCAAAAATAATTCATATATTAAAATTTTAAAGTTTTCATGTACAACATAAAAAAAGAAAAAAAAAATACATCAAGAATCTGAGCGATCACGTGGAGGCTGGAGACCCTGCGACAAGCAGCTAACCATATCCTGCAAATGACGCATCTGATCTCGCACGTCTGCAAGCTCCTGATCCCGGCCTCGCATACGCTGCTCGAACTCGTTCTCGACATCCTGCCGAACCTCCTAACGAACGTCCTGCCGAACCTCCTCCGCAATAGATCTCTGAATGTTGTCTAAACGCTCAGCAGGAATATCACTAAAAAATCGTGAGCTGGAGGCCTGATGGGGAAAATATGTAGAAGCTATAGTGCCCAGACCATAGACCCTGCAGTCTCGCGGCTGGGCACCAACAGCCTCCAAAAACACACGCCGATTCTCCTCTGCTGAGAGTTCGACGGGCGTCTCCCCATCAGTGGGTCAACCTGCGATGCCTAGGAGCGAAGCTCCTCGACTCGTGTCTTTAAATTATAAAATCAACAATAAATGAGTTAATAAATTTTTTGAAATAAAATTTTAGAAATTAAACAGATACTACATAAATCTAATTTCTTACCGCAACCTCCCGTGATCGCGTGTCGACCCAGGAACCATCCCTCCTGGTGTGTGTCACCCTGAATAGACGAAACTCACTAGGATCTCCGCCCTCCTGCTCAGACTATAATAATAAAAAAATTGATATTAATACAAATATTTGTAAATAACTAAATTAGTAATTAAAATATTTATGTTTTATTACCATACACCATCTGTGCTCTTGAATCGAAATGGAGCCCGAAGTATGGCGGGAGAGACCCGTGCCAGGACCGCCCTTCTCGAATTGGTGGTTCGTGCTGGCTGATGCGGACCTCCTGCGCTAGCCATCGGACTGCTAGGCTGCTGCCACTCGTGCCAAATACCCTCTGGCACATGCGCAGGATGCTGACCCGATGACCTCCAACGATGAAGCATGTCGGAGTATCGGTGTCCCGTCAGAGCCTCCCATGCTGCCCTAATGGCATCATGGCTGGCAGGGTCCCACGTAAACTTTTTCTGCATTAAAATAAAAAGTTAGTTTTAGAATTTATTAAGATTAAGAAATTTTATATCAGTGATAAATTGTATTTAATAAGTTTACCTAAAACTCAGAAAAATAAAACTCCCTCGTGGCTGGAGATACGTGGCGCCAATCGTAGCCACTGGGATCTGCACGCCTCTGAAACACGGCGCTAATGTGGCTGGATACATGATGCTGCTTAATAAATCTGTTAAAAAATACATGTTTATAAGTAATTGATTGAAAAACATAAACATATATTTTTAATTAGTATATTAAAAAATGCATGTACGGTGCGCCCGATGGTGGAAGAACTCTCGGAGGTATATGCCGATCGGCTGGATGGTAATACCAATGTAGGATCACCACCGACTGCTGAAGAGATCGAAGGCTGTGCGATGTGTGGAGATCCGAACTCTCCATCTCCAAAGCTCATGTGATCTGATGCAGCAGAGCTACGTCCCTGCTCACTCCGTATGTCCTCGGTAGATCTACCTCTGCCCGTCATACTGAAAATACTAAAGATTCATGCAATTAAATTATGATTAATGATTGACTATGTAAAAATTTACCACTTATAAAATAAAGTTGAATTTAAGAAAACCTCTATGTTTAATCGGTGTCATTTGTTTCATGAAATGTTGGTTCAACATCCGATGCCGTATCCGACTGCGATTCAGTTTCATTATCATCGGAAAGAAACCGAACATTTGCATCCGCAATTTCTTGGACATCACCATTTGGATCTCTAAGTGATGTTTCAGGAGCCCTTGTGTCGTCCTCAATTGCATGCATTTCCATCTCATCCTCTTGAAATGCAGGGCACTCGGCTGGTTGACTTGATGAATTCTCCTCTAATAAGATTGTTGAACATGGGATGATTTTAGAAACAGCCCACCAATCTCGCTTGTCGTTGCGCAAATTTGGATATCCGTAGTAAAACAATTGCCATGGCCATGGCCGGAGAAGACGAAGGGGAGCTCGGGAAACCACCCCCCCCCCAAACAGAAATTTTTTTTTTTGTGTGGCCTGGCCACCATGGCCAGGCCACGGCCGGCCAATGCTGGCCACGGCACCGGCCGTGGCCGGAGAAGAGGGCCACGGCCATGGCCATGGCCGTAGAAGACGAAGGCCCCCCCCCCTCCCCAAACTGTCAATTTTATTTTTTTTGGTGGCCTGGCCACCGTGGCCAGGCCACAGCCGGCTACGGCAGAGGCTGTGGCCGGAGAAGACCGCCACGGCAGCGGCCGTGGCCGGAAAAGACGAAGGAGGGGTCGGGAAAACCCCCCCCCCCCCCCCCCAAACAGAAATTTTTTGTGTGGCCTGGCCACAGCCGGCCACGGCACCGGCCGTGGCCGGAGAAGAGGGCCACGGCACCGGCCGTGGCCGGAGAAGACGGCCACGGCCGGTGCCATGGCCGGACCCTATTTAAAAAAAAAGGAGAATGGGCTTACTTCGGTCGCGAGGGGACGCCGCCGGAGTAGGGGGAGATTCCGCCGGGAGAGAAGATGGGGGCAGCCGGAGGAGCGGACGGACGGTAGCGGCGGCGACTAGGGTAGGAAAAGGAAGAAGAAGAGAAGGAAAGCGGTGGGGGGGCGGCCCGACCAAGCCTTAAATAGTGGTGATTAGCGACGCAATATATGCGTCGCTAATCACTCGCTATTTTTTTTATTTTTATTATGGATTAGTGACGCAACAATACGACGCTAATCCATCGCAATTTTTTCTTTTTTATTTTTTTATGCAAAACTTAGTGACGCAACTAATTGCGTCGCTAATGAGTCGCTAACTTGGCGCCAATGTCCGACGGGAAAATAATTTTTATTTTCTAGGAAATTGCGTCGTAAATGCATCGCAATATTTTTTTAATATTAATAACGGATAAAAGTTATATTTTTTGAAAAATAATTGCGACGTATTTATTGCGTCGCAATATTTTTTTTAATTTTTTATTACATTTAAATTTCTTAAAAACATTGCGATGCAATAAATGTGTCGCAATATTAAAATTTGTTTTCTCTTGGGAAATAATTTTTATTTTCTAGAAAATTGCGTCACAAATGCATCGCAATATTTTTTAAATATTTATAAAAAATTATATTTTCTGAAAATAATTGCGACGCACATATTACGTCGCAAGTTTTTTATAAAATTTTTATATAAAATTTATATTTCTTAAAAACATTGCGACGCAACAAATGCGTCACAATATTAAAAATTATTTTCTCTTGGGAAATAATTTTTATTTTCTAGAAATTACGTCGCAAATGCGTTGCAATATTTTTTAAATATTTATAAAAAAATATATTTTCTGAAAATAATTGCGACGCATATATTGCGTCGCAAGTTTTTTATAAAATTTTATATTACATTTATATTTCTTAAAAACATTGCGATGCAACAAGTGCGTCGCAATATTAAAAATTATTTTCTCTGAAAAAAATATTTTTATTTCCTAGAAAATTGCGTCGCAAATGCGTCGCAATATTTTTAATATATTTATAACTGATAAAATTTATATTTTCTAAAAATAATTGCGATGCATAAATTGCATCGCAATATTTTTTTAAAATTTTTTCTTACATTTATTTTTCTTAAAAACATTGCGACGCAATGATTGCGCCGCAATATTAAAATTTATTTTCTCTAGAAAAATTATTTAAACATTCTAGAAAATTGCGACGCATTTGCGATGCAATAGTTTTTAAATATTTTTAACTGATAAATTTAAATTTTCTAAAAAATTACGTCGCAAATGCATCACAATATTTTTTAAATATGTGTAACTGATAAAATTTATATTTTTCTGAAAATAATTGCGATGCAAATTATGCGTCACAATTTTTTTTAATTTTTTTAATTTTTTAATTACTATTATTTTTTTAAATATTTGTAAATGATAAAAATTTATATTTTTCTTAAAATAATTGCGACGCAAATAATGCATCGCAATGTTTATATTATTTTTTTTTAATTTTTTTAATTACAATTATTTTTCTAAAAAATATTGCGACGCAATACATCCCGGACCGTGGCGATCGGTCCGATCGGCAATGATCCGATGGTTGCGATCGATCCAAGCCCTGATCTCGATCGGCCACGATCGATCCCAGACCATTGTGATTGGTCCGATCGGCGATGATCCGACGGTTGCGATCGATCCAAGCCCTGATTCCGATCGGCCACGACCGATTCCGAACCGTTGCGATCGGTCCGATCAGCGACGATCCAACGATTGCAATCGATCCAAGCCCTGATCTCGATCGGCCACGACCGATCTCGAACCGTTGTGAACGGTCCGAGATCGCTGACGATCCGACGGTTGCGATCGATCCAAGCCCTAATCCCGATCGGCCACGACCGATCCCGGACCATTGCGATCGGTCCGAGATCGCTGACGATCCGACGGTTGTGATCGATCCAAGCCCTGATCCTGATCGGCCACGACCGATCCCGGACCGTTGCGATCGGTCCGAGATCGCGACGATCCGATGGTTGCGATCGATCCAAGCCCTGATCCCGATCGTCCATGACCGATCCCGGACCGTAGCGATCGGTCCAATCGGCGACGATCCGACGGTTGCGATCGATCCAAGCCCTGATCCTAATCGTCCATGACCGATCTCGGACTGTGGCGATTGGACCGATCGGCGTCGATCCGACGGTTGCCATCGATCCAAGCCCTGATCGATCCTGGTCGGCGATGAACGATCTCGGACAGCGGCGATCGGTCCAATCACCGATGATCCGATGGTTGCGATCGATCCAAGCCCTGATCCCGATCAGCCATGACCGATCTCGGACCGTTGCGATCGGTCCAATCGTCGACGATCCGGCGGTTGCGATCGATCCAAGCCCTGATCCCGATCGGCCACGACCGATCCTGGACCGTTGCGATCGGTCCGAGATCGCTAACGATCCGACGGTTGCGATCGATCCAAGCCCTGATCCCGATCGGCCACGACCGATCCCGTACTGTTGTGATCGGTCCGAGATCGCGACGATCCGATGGTTGAGATCGATCCAAGCCCTGATCCCGATCGTCCATGACCGATCCCGGACCATGGCGATTGGTCCAATCGGCGACGATCCGACGGTTGCGATCGATCCAAGCCCTGATCCTAATCATCCACGACCGATCTCGGACCGTGGCGATCGGACCGATCGGCGTCGATCCGATGGTTGCCATCGATATAAGCCCTGACCGATCCTGGTTGGTGATGAACAATCTTGGACCGTCGCGATCGATCCGATAGGCGACGATCCGACGGTTGCGATCGATCAAAGCCGTGATCCCGATCGGCCACGACCGATCTCGGACAGTGGCGATCGGTCCGATTGCCGACGATCCGACGGTTGCGATCGATCCAAGCCCTGATCCCGATCGGCCACGACCGATCTCGGACCGTTGCGATCGGTCCGATCGTCGACGATCGACGGTTGCGATCGATCCAAGCCCTGATCCCGATCGGCCACGACCGATCCTGGACCGTGGTGATCGGTTCGATCGGCGACGATCCGACGGTTGCAATTGATCCAAGCCCTGATCCCGATTGGCCACGACCAATCCCGGACCGTTGCAATCGGTCCAAGATCGCGGGAGATTCGACGGTTGCGATCGATCCAAGCCCTGATCCCGATCGGCCACGACCGATCCCGTACCATTGCGATTGGTCCGAGATCGCGACGATCTGACGGTTGCGATCGATACATGCCCTGATCCCGATCGTCCACGACCAATCCCGGACCGTGGCGATCGTTCCAATCGGCGACGATACGACGGTTGCGATCGATCCAAGCCCTGATCATGATCATCCACGACCGATCTCGGACCGTGGCGATCGGACTGATCGGCATCGATCCGATGGTTGCTATCGATCCAAGTCCTGATCGATCCTGGTCGGCGATGAACGATCTCGGACCGTCGCGATCGATCCGATAGGCGATGATCCGACAGTTGCGATCGATCCAAGCCGTGATCCCGATCGACCACGACCGATCTCGGACCGTTGCAATCCATCCGAGATCGGCGACGATCCGACGGTTGCGATCGATCGAAGCCGTGATCCCGATCGGCCACGACCGATCTCGAACCGTGGTGATCGGTCTGATCGGCGACGATCCGATGGTTACAATCGATCCAAGCCCTGATCCCGATCGGTCACGACCGATCCCGGACAGTTGCGATCGGTTCGAGATCGCTGACGATCCGATGGTTGCGATCGATCCAAGCCCTGATCCCGATCAGCCACGACCGATCCCGGAGCATGGCAATCGGTCCGATCGGCGATGATCCGATGGTTGTGATCGATCCAAGCCCTGATCCCGATTGGCCACGATCGATCCCTGACCGTTGCGATCAGTCCGAGATCACTGACGATCCGACGGTTGCGATCGATCCAAGACCTGATCCCGATCGGCCACGACCGATCCCAGACCATTGTGATCGGTCCAAGATCGCGGACGATCCGACGGTTGCGATCGATCCAATCCCTGATCCCGATCGGCCACGACTAATCCCGGACCATTGCGATCGGTCCGAGATCGCGGACGATCCGACGGTTGCGATCGATCCAATCCCTGATCCCGATCGGCCACGATCGATCTCGGACAGTGGCGATCGGTCCGATCGCCGACGATCCAACGGTTGCGATCGATCCAAGCACTGATCCTGATCGGCCACGACCAATCTCGGACCATTGCGATCGGTCCGATCATCGACGATCCGATGGTTGCGATCGATCCAAGCCCTAATCCCAATCGGCCATGATTGATCCCGGACTGTTGCGATCGGTCTGAGATCGCTGACGATCCGACGGTTGCGATCGATCCAAGCCCTGATCCCGATCGGCCATGATCGATCCCGGACCATGGCGATCGGTCCGATCGGCGACGATCCGACGGTTGCGATCGATCCAAGCCCTGATCCCGATCGGCCACGACTGATCCCGGACTGTTGCGATCGGTCCGAGATCGCTGACGATTCGACGGTTGCAATCGATCCAAGCCATGATCCTGATCGGCCACGACCGATCCTGGACCGTGGCGATCGGTCCGATCGGCGATGATCTGACGGTTGCGATCGATCCATGCCCTGATCCCAATCGGCCACGACCGATCCCGGACCGTTGCGATCGGTCCAAGATCGCTGAAGATCCGATGGTTGCGATCGATCCAAGCCCTGATCCCGATCGGCCAAGACCGACCCCGGACCGTTACGATCGATCCGAGATCATAGACGATTCGACGATTGCGATCGATCCAATTCCTGATCCCGATCGACCACAATCGATCTCAGACAGTGGTGATCGGTCCGATCGCCGACGATTCGATGGTTGCGATCGATCCAAGCCCTGATCCCGATCGGCCACGACCGATCTCGAACTGTTGCGATCGGTCCGATCGCCAAGGATCCGACGGTTGCGATCGATCCAAGCCCTGATCTCGATCGGCCACGACCGATCTCGGACCGATCGCTATTTAACATAATTAATTTTTTTTAAACATTGCGACGCAAAGGGTTACGTCGTAATTTTTTAATATTATAATTATATTATATAAAAATTAATTTTATTTAAAATATTTGCGACGCAATAAGTGCATCGCTAAATTAAAACATAATTTTTCTAATTTTTTGATTTATTGCATCGCTAATGCGTCACTATTTAACATAATTAATTTTTTTTAAAATTATTGCGAGGGACTTAATTGCTTCGCAATATTTTTTTCTCAAAATTATACTTTATAAAAATTCATTTTATTTAAAATATTTGCGACGCATATATTCTGTCGCTAAATTAAAAATTATTTTTCTAATTTTCTGATTAATTGCATCGTTAATGCGTCGCTATTTAATATAATTAATTTTTTTAAAAATATTGCGATGCACTGTGTTGCGTTGCAATTATTTTTTCTCATATTTATAGTTTATAAAAATTAATTTTATTTAAAATAATTGCGACGTAGTTATTGCGTCACTATATTAAAAATAATTTTTTTAATTTTCTGATTTATTGCATCGCTATTTAACATATTTAATTTTTTAAAAAATATTGCGACGCATTGAGTTGCATTGCAATATTTTTTCCTAATATTTATATTTTATAAAAAATAATTTTATTTAAATTATTTGTGACGCAATTGGTGCGTCGCTAAATTAAAAATAATTTTTCTAATTTTTTTGTTTATTGCATCGCTATTTAACATATTTAATTTTTTTAAAAACATTGCGATGCACTGAGTTTCATCGCAATATTTTTTTCTCATATTTATATTTTATAAAAAATTAATTTAAAAATATTGCGATGCATTATTTGCGTCACTAAATAAAAAAATAATTTTTTTATATTCTGGTTTAATGAGTCGCTAATGCGTCGCAATGTTTTGTTATCACGGAGGCGTCGCAAAGTGGTTGCAATTTAGCGACGCAATGATGCGTCGCTATTTCAGTATTTTCTTGTAGTGTTATATTTTGATAACCATTATCATTCTGATTTAATGCAGAGATAAGGGATATATACTTACTTGTCCGTATTCATCATGATAAGTTGTTTACTCATAACCTAACCAAGAACCATGTTAGAGGAAGGATTGATATATATGATAGTGTTGATGTGGATAAGCCATCCATACGTGAATTTGAGATAATGGCGCATGATTTAGGACCAGGTAGCATTCCATCATAGGGTTATTGAGAAAACCAATAGCAACATACTTGAAATTACTATATAATGGCAAAGATGTGTTAGATATGATTGAGTGTTTGAGGAACCATATAGATGAACTTGTTGAGATTTATGTAATGCATGTATTTAATACCAAGCCTTCTTCAATGGATATGCCAGAGGAGCTTCTATTATTCTTTGGTGTAGAAGCTACTAAATCTCATCAAATAGGTCATGAGGTTACCAAGGGTCCAAATGTTGACACCAATGAAGGGCACAATAAAGAAGAATGATATATGTCCGCAGTCAAATAATCACCCAAATTAGATCATATATAGAATAAATGTTTTGAATCGAGCAATGTACCTATCATATTGGTATTGTATTGAATATTTATTCAATAATAGAACTAAGTAGAAAAATAAAAAACAAAGAACACAAATTGCTAACCCCATTTAGACTTCATTATAAAGGTTTAGCTATTACAAAATATAAATATAAAAAGCAGATGCTTTCTTGAAATTCTGGCCATGAAGAGCAAATGTTCATTGTAAAACACTATATAATAACGGATGTGGCTGGTAAAAGCCACGTGTAAGTTGATGACCAAAATTACTTGACAACAAAAGTTATTTGAAAAGTCAACGGCCCCAAGACGGCCCCAGCAAGAGTGGTTCCTAGGCAGCTCCGAAATAGCTCCTAGGCGGCTCCAGCAGAAGCGGCCCCAAAGCAGCTCCTAGGCGGCCCCTGTCTATAAAAGTTTTCTCATTGGCCCTGAGTCCTGAGTGGCTACGATTTTGTCTTATCTTCAAGACTCATCTCGACTTTCCAAGCAAGCCTTTGCCTTCGATAAAGCCGGACCCACTAACCATCCTTGATTCATATCGGCTCAAAAAGACAGGAACCGTCAGTTCCAGCATAAGTCCCAAAAGTCATGACTCGTCAAGCAACATTAATGATTCTTACCAGATGAGGCCCAAGTCATAATCCTTCAGACAACATTAATGACCCTGATCAGATGAAGCCCCAAAGGTCATAATCCATCATGCAATTATAAATCTCCAAACCAATGAGGTCCAAAAAGTCATCAAGAAGATTTAATGACTCTAGCCAAATAAGCCTCGAAAGGCAATCGTCTGCCATGAAGTATCAATCACCAGGGGAAAACTCAATTCCACTAGTTCTGACATTCTACCTGCAAAAGTCATGGCTCATCATAAGATTTAATCTTATCAAGCAAATCACACAGACTCAAAGTATCAATAAAAAGGGTAAGAGGGACCCCAGACCAAGGTACGAACACTAGGACAAACACTTAGAGATTCCTATCATCTTCCTTCCTAACTCTCTCTCTCATCTAGTGCTTCACCAAGTTCACGACCGTGATATCGATCACTGACTTGAGCATCGAAGGGTCCCTATTAGAATATTCGATCTTGGAACTTCTTGCAGATCTTGGCGCTGAGGCGAAGTTTCTTCAGCGAACTGACAGTGCGTCCGTTGATGCTCATGTTGGGGTTTAGTCCCTGATGAACAGCAGTGGGATTCCTCGTTGAACAAGAACCCTGGGGCTTTCACCCTTTTTTTGTCAATAATTAGGTGTGTAGTCTCTTGATCCAAGATTCAACCCACCACAGCCTCTTTATTCTTGTAGGATTTTTATTGGCATTGGAATTAATTCCTCCTTCACTTGCTCTTCCTGTAATTAATTCCACCGCTTATGTTTTCGTGAACCTCCTTCATGCTCCTCCAGAGTTGACTGCCTTCACCCACGTGTTGACCACCTTCACGCTCCTTCTTCCACCTGCTCTATGTAGTCGAAGCCTTCCTTCCGAAAGTATTCTCTGGCCACTAGTCCTATCTTGTACCTGATACCTTCTTGCTCTGAAGACTCTTTCTTGCGCTGATAAACCCATTTGCAATCAATGGATTTCTTTCTTTATGGCAGTTGGACCACCTGCCATGTGCCAGTTCTGTAGAGAGACTGCATCTCCTCTGCCATAGCCTGTATCTCCTGCCATAGCCTAGACCCACCTATCTTTGTTCTGACTGTCCTGGCTCTCCACAGCCTCCTCATAGGTGTAAGAGTCTCCATTCACTGTCACCAAGGAATATGACACCGAATCCTTGAAGTCGTATCGAACTGATGGTCGCACGTTTCTCCTGGGGCTATGCAGTGCGATCCCAGTATAAGTCCCCTGCCCAGTTGCATCCTGCTGAATTTTTTAGCTTCTGACCCCTCTACTAGTCCTCTCCACCTGAATCTCAAATCCTCCTGGTCCACTAGCAAATGGCATGACTGTGTAGGAGGTCATCTGACTAGTGTTACCATGTTTCTCCTCCTGTAGTCTCTGCTATGCATATGTACCATCTCTGCTCCGAAGGATCGAGCTCTTATCGAAGGTTACATCTCTGCTGATGAAAACTTTCTTCTCCAAGGGATCCCACAACTGATACCCCTTGATTCCATGCGGGTAGCCCAGGAACACCATCTTCTTAGACCTTTCGTCCAACTTACTCCGCTCTCCAGCACCAACATGCACATATGCCGTGCATCCAAACACCCTCAGATGGTTCAGGTTTGCCTTCCATCCAGACCATATCTCCTCTGGAATGCCTCCATCCAACCTGGTGTGCGGTGACCGATTGACCAAGTAGCTAGCTGCACCTACTGCGTCAATCCAGAACATCTTTGGAAGCCCTGCCTGCAGCCTCAAGCATCTTTCTTTTTTCAACAGTGTTCTGTTTATTCTCTCAGCCATCCCTTCCTATTGAGAAGTTTCCATCACCGAAAAGTGACTTTTGATGCCCCACTCCTTACAAAATCTCTGGAACTCCCTGCTGGTGTATTCTCCGCCACTATCTGACCTCAGACACTTCACACTCCTACCCTGATTCTTCTCCACCTCATCCTTCCAGATTTTGAACTTGGTGAAGACCTTGATTTTCCTTCATGAAGTAGATCCACTGCTTTCCTGAGAAATCATCTATCAAGGTAAAGAAGTATCTGGCTCCATTCCTTGCAGAAACCAGGGCTAATCCCCAGACATCCATGTGTACTAACTCCAGGGGTTCTGCACTCCTAGTTGTGCTGACCAAGAACTACACACCTAATTGTTGACAAGAAAAGGGTGAAAGCCCTAGGGTTCTTGTTCAACAAGGAATCCACTGCTGTTTATCAGGGACTAAACCCCAACAAGTGGTATCAGAGCCTGGTTCAGGAACAAGAAGAAGTTGTAAGATTAAGTTGGTTGGATATCTTCAAAGGGTTGAAACAATTTCAACAAGATCCATCAAGGTACTTCTTAATTTCTAAAATTTATTTTTGTGCTATTTTTATTTTGGTTGAGATCTCGCTCGCCATGGGTAGTAGCATAAAAATATATTTTAAAAAGTTTAATGGGAAGAAAAAGTTTCTCCATGTGGAAAGTCCGGGTAGAGGATCTTCTTGTGCAACAGGGTTTAGATCTGGCTTTAGAGAAAAGGCCAGATGGGATGATAGATAAGCAGTGGATGTCGTTGAAGAAAAAGGCATGTTCAATGATCAGAGGATGTCTGGCGGATTCAGTCCTATATTCAGTGCTGAAGGAGAAGACCCCGAAGGGACTATGGTCGAAGTTGCAAGCCCTCTATATGGGAAAGAACATGTGCAATAAGTTGATGTTGAAAAAGCGCATCTACAGCCTTTGGATGTCAGAAGGTGGAGATGTGCTGGGCCACATCCAAGTGTTCGACCAGATGAGTAATGAATTGCTGAATGTCGAGGTTAAGATGGAGGAGGAATATAAGGCACTTTTGCTATTGTGTTCGTTGCCCATATCACATGACCCATTGGTCACGACGCTGCTCTATGGGAAGGAGACATTAGTCTATGAAGATATTGTCTCGTGAATGAGCAGGAGAGGATGACCAAGGAAGCTGTTCCCCATGAGGGTCAATCAGTTGGAGAAAGGTCAGGCAAGAAAGCAGATGAGGCCAGAAGTTACATAGGAGGACGTAAAGAGCATTAAAGAAGTAGCCGTTTTGTTTCTTTGGGAATTAATTTTGGAAGCGTGAGGAAGGAATTAATTACCGAAGCGGTTTAAGAGTAAACGCTTTACAGATTATTGGCAATAAGGGGTGAAAGCCTAGCTTGTTCTCTAGCAAGGTTGATCTTATTGCTGTTCATCAAAGACTAAACCCCAACAACTCAAGGACATCAGCTCAAGGTAATCGGGCATCATTAATAACATCACTTAGAATTTTTTTATCATAAGTTATAACTTTCTCATTCTAACTAAAATATTCAATACAATTGATGCCACCAAAACATAGACAAGCCACTTCTCTCTCATACGATGTGAGAGCCCTTGCTAGCAAGTATTTAGTTCTACATTGGCTTTATATATAAAAAAAATTAGGTATTTATATGGAATCAAGAAATCTAAATAATACCTTATAGCTAGACTTTTTAGATGAGATCTTAGTTGTTATAGAAAGGTTGTAGAATTATAATCAGTATGAATTAATTAGGCATTTAATTTAAACGTGTGATGATCATAGAAGCAAAATGCAAGCATTATAATGACTTGTGGATGGAAATTATTAATGTTTTTATGGTAGTTAAAACATGTTTATGTACATACGAAGTAGGAACAGATCATTCATTGATTTGCCCTATCTGAAAATACATCAAATGGAAATATTGATCATGAAGCATTAGATTTAATACCCTCTCTTCATAGATGAATTTGGAAATCAAAGCTAAGAAAATGAGTTAAAAGAATAAAGAATGCTCAATTAAGTAAAGAATATAATCTCTTCCTGCAAATATCGGTGCAAATGATCTTCCCACCCTTCCAGCTTAATAACCTTGAGTTATATAGTACCTTAATCTCATACGTTGCATAAACTAATTATGGATAAAATGCAAATTAATTGCATCACTATCTATGAATAAGCGGTAATCAGAGGATTCTGAATAAGTGACTCACGGGATATTATAATTAAAGGTTGATTGAGCAAATCATGAATTGATTAACGGTGATTAAGAAATTCTGATTTGCTATATTAATTTTTCTTATATTGTAAGTGTTAAGTAATCTATGAATTCTGTATTCTAATTAATGAATCATGAGGGATTATAATCATATGCTGATTAGATAAATTATGAAGATTATAATCAAAGACTGATTAATTAGTATATTATTGAGTGATTGACCAAAATCAAGAAATACTTATTTTTTTATATTAATTTTGTAATGTATTCACACGAAACGAATATATATAAATTTTGTACTTAATTTCAATGAGGCCATAAACGGATGCTCTTTTTAACACACACACAAAACAATCACAAGTCTTCACTCCTTGGCATACACAAATGATGCAAGATAATCAACCTGAAACACAACATGAATACCAGTATCTCTACAGGCTCATATGTCAATAGAGATCAGGGTTCCCCTCTAGATTTCTTATCGGCCTCATCCTTTACGGCGACCGCATAGGACTCATCCTTTCCCTTGTAAAGCCAGGCTACCACCAGATACACGAAGAAGTTGACAGCATTAATAACACACAGCACCCAGTAGAAGTAGTCTAGTCGGCTCTGGTTGAGATCGTTCCTAAGCCACCCCTTCTCCACTCCTCCTGTATTATGCTCGATGATCTTCACCAAAGCAGTGTTCAACCAGCTCCCAATCCCGACCTCACTAAGGAACATAGAGCTACTGAGACTTCGAGTCCCATCGGTGGCCTCGTCGTAGAAGAACTCCAATTGGCCAACGTACGTGAACACTTCAGCGCTGCCCATGAGGAAGTACTGAGGCAGTAGCCAGAACACACTCATGGTCGTCGGGTTGGCACGGTCTCGTCGCCTCTTCTCAACCACAGCAGCAGAGATGAAGGCAAATATCGATATGAAAAGGCCGACTCCCATGCGTTGGAGGGAGGTGATGCCACGGCGATGGCCCGTGCAGCGGCGGAGGATGGGGACTACAAAACCCTCGTAGATGGGGACGAGGACGAGGGCGTTCATAGCGCCGAAGACGGAGACCGAGCCGGGGGGAATTGTGAAGTGGGGACCGAGGTTTCGGTCCATGATGGTGGCTTGGCTAATGAAGAAGGTGGAAAACTGGGCGAACGAGATAGAGAGGGCTATGGTGGAGGCCCATACAGGCAGGACTCTTACGAAGCATTTGAACTCCTCCACTTGCGTCACGGTGCAGAGCCTCCATCTGCTGGTGCCAGTGTCTGTGGTATCAGTGGCACTGGCAACAGCTGCCTTGTCCAAAAACCTAACAGCAATGCGATGCATGAGTTCAGGTTAGAATTAAAGGGTCAATCAAGGAGGTACGTAGCACCATACTGGTGAAAAAAAATGGTGACGTTACATGCATTGACTATTAGGTGCTATTGGCTGATGTAACAATTAATCATTACCGAAGGGATGCATCAGAATGGTACGAGGCAAGAAAGATGCGCCAGACGCCCAGTAAAAGCCAACAAATTAATAGAAAGGGAATTAATATAACTATATGTTTTAGTAGTATGGATTTGGTGTAATATTTTTTAATCTAGTGCAAAATTTGTGTTTACTGATCCGAGAAGAACTTTTATAGATTCTTATGCAAGAGCAATCTTAAAAGAAAAAAGAAAAAGCTTCTAATTATAATGTGAGTTCTTAATTTGTTATAAGTGACATCACAGAAGATCCACCTCATGGCTCAAGTAAAGTACGTAGAAGACATTATAATGTAGAACCTTTAATTAAGTAACCATATATTGTTCAGTATTTGTGATTTTATTTAATTGTATTTAGACCCTTAATCTCTCTCAAGAACTTTACGAATGAATTGGAAAACTCTTGAATTTTTGTACAGGTCTAGAATCCAAAGCACTCGATCACTATTGAATTACTCAATCAGCTATTTTTTCTTCTAAATTCATGAATTATTATTAAAAATCCGAACATGTTATGGATAAAATTAAGCAAATTATTTTCTTAGTTATAAGTTTAAGGAGGGCATGGTAATTAAAAATATGTTTACTTATTTCTACTTGGGAAAGAAGATATAAATATTAATTCTTGAGTCCGGCAGAATTTGGACAGGATAATTCAAATTTGATCCATGTATTATATTTTTCAATCCAAGCTGAATCCATGTGACTTCAGATTGGATCAGACCCAGTTATTTTCAGGTCTGTACCAGAACAACGGCAGGCTAATCTAATTCACTTGCAACCCTAGCGGTAGACTACTGGATCCACTGTATTTGTCCCGTGCATGTTAATTATAAACACTCGAGCAATTAACTTCTATACATTGTTTAGGAATTTCTCATAACTTGTGAGAAAAATATGATACATCTTATCAAAATTTTTGTATGCATTGGAGTCACGTTCAGCTACCAGAAAGAATATATATAACAACAACAGGAAAACGCCAAATGATCAGGTGTCCTGGAGCCCGGAATTTATACAGAGAACTTACTAGTTCTTTGTAGCCATCCCTTTCATATAGTTTGCATATATTCATAAGATCAGAGAACAAAGTTGAAAGTTTCGTACAAGAAGTTAATGGTCTTTGTCTGAATGGTCCATGAGCTCTCAACAAAATTACCCATGAACATACTTAAATCAGTTGATTGAGATGGAAAACCATGCATCGGCCCACTTGCAGTGTCTCACTCGAATCCGAATACTCAATGCCTAACCTCTTTTCTGCGTATAAAACCCTCAAGTTATAAATTTGTTTTAAGAAAATACTCTTTAATTTGCAGGCCTCCACGAACCTATCAGAACAAAACCAACTACAATTAAGGGCTAGTTTGGAAGCAGAATACTCGGGAATATTTGTTTTCTAAACTCAATAGGCACAGCCAGTACTGGATCAGTAAGGGTTTAATAAAGCAAGGAAAACATGAAATTAATATCTTAAATAAATTTCTTTATCTCCATTTAGTAATTAACTTACCAAAATAATGCTTTGATATTTTAGTTACATTTTTTAATAATAAGCTGTTCTTTCCCTTTCTTTTCCCCACTACTTAAGGAGGATAAAAATCGGGACAACTGCTGTACGTATGTTCATTGCACCTAAAGGACCACCCAACTCCATTTATCTATCCTCTCTGGTAAAATTGTGTAGGATGGGCAGCCCCACAACAAAGAATAGCTTGTTTAGTTTGGGAGAACTTCCAAAGTTAACACAGAATTAACACCTTTTTCAGTGTGACGATCGCTTCCAAACTAGATCTAAATTAGCGAATATAGCAGCGGATTAGAGTCAAAAGTCTTCATGAATTGCTTCAAAACCCCGTGACTTGTATGTGCACCTAAGTTAGACAATGGCCCAACAAATCTCCGTAAAACGCACTAGAAAGAAGGAAAAGAAATATAAAAACTAAAACGATTTGTCTTTCTATATGTTTGGTCTCTGTTGATCGAACACTGTAATCTGATTCCTTTAGTTTTTATTTTTTAGTAAGGCAATTTAACTGCTTGTAAAAAATAAATCAAAGTGCATGTAATGGATTAAATTTGAAGATAGGCACGGCAATCAGAGGGAAAAAGATGTCACCAAACCTGTATTGAGTCGTGTGGGGCAGCTTCCGAGCACCAACTATATCTGATTCCTTGGTCTTCACCTCATACAAGTCCTCTTCTCTCGCCGCCGCCACCCCCTTCGCATGGTTCCGGCACGCCGCCACCATCACCTGCGCGAACCTCGTCAAAGCGCTACCCATCGGCTTCTGATACCTATAGAACGGCGCCCCGGCAACGAGCACCAGTACCGACGCCACCGTCGAGGCTGCCGGCGCCCCGAACCCCCAACCCAGCCCCTTCCTTACCCCAACAAACACCATGAGCGTTATCCCAACGAGGACTCCCATGTTGATGGCGAAGAAGAACCAGTTGAAGAAGGAGTACTTCTTGAGGGCCTCGTTCTTGTCGGCTTCATCGAACTGGTCGGCCCCGAAGGAGGAGATGCATGGCTTGATGCCCCCAGTCCCCAGAGCGATAAGCGCCAGTGCTGTGTAGAGGAATGCAGTCTGTTTGGTGGTCGCCGGCTCGCACGCGCTGCCCGGCTTGCACGGCGGAGGTGGTGGACGGAAACTGTCGATGGATGCCGCGAGCGTCAGCAGTATCATCCCCTGGTAAATGGGCAAAATTGTTAATCTTTTTTATCGGATTTCATGCAGTAATAATAGCGAGCTCAAGAAGCCTCATAGATTTGGCTGGACCACATAATCTTCCTCACGATATGAAAAGCTAAATAAATAGATGAAGTTATAGCGGGAAAAAAAAAAAAGAATCTATCTTGATTTTTATCTCTCAAGCTAGCGTACCTAGCTAGATATTTACAAGATTTTGAGGAAACGGAAAAAGTTATGGATAAAACACTTTTTTTTAAATGTTTTATAAAATTAAAAGCATAGATTAAAGAACGGGATGAGAACCCTTGCGTTTCTAAGGACAAAGTATCAAGAATATGATTCTCTCTTAAGAAAAGTGAAGAATTTATTCTTTTCTTGCTCAGCTTTTCAGAATGGTCACACACAACTATCCGTTAAGCGTGTTTCTCTTAGCTATTTTGCACCATTTTTAACCAAGAATTCTTCATATCAAAATTTTGGGAAAAACATGCCTTGATGCTGATGATCATGAGAATGTTATATTTTTAGGTCATATCTAACAGACTAAAACTAATGAAACTAAGAACAAAGCGTCACATCTCAGATCCGCTGCTCGGCTGGGGTATCGCGATAGTCCTCGCGATCCAAAAGGCAGGTCCGCGAAAATATAAAAAAATCTATATATATATATATATATATATATCTTAACCACTCCGCGGGGAAATTCGATTGATCTCGAAGCAAAACACACAATATACTGCGCAAAAAATAAAGAAAAAAGAAAACCGAAGATGTAACCGCTACTTAATGAACTTTTTATTATCATTTATTAATCTTTATTACTTCATTTGACAGTTTGGTGAGCATTAAATTCGTGCATGTCTTTTCCTCTGTCAGAAGACTGGCAGTACCAGTGGTCAGCCAGCAGGGAGAGACCCCTTTCTCCCTCTCGATGGACTTCAAGCTGTATACCAGATGCTTTTTTATCCATGTTCCTAAACATGCAACCGAAAACTAAAAGGATCGAAGCACAATGAGAAACATACCACAGCGTAGATGCATGAAAAGATGACAATGGTCCAGAACCGGCCAAGATAGGCGTCGGCAAGGAACGCGCCGAGGATGGTGAGGATGAAGGCCGCCCCGATCCAGTCGCTGGTGTGGGTGGCGGCGTCGGGCAGCGGCTGATGCATCTCCCTCACCAAGTATGTCACCATGTTCACAGCTATGGCATAGAAAGCCATCCTCTCCGCCACCTCGTTCACTGGCCGGCGACAGTTCATTCGCAAGGACATCAGAGCGAGCCTCAAGCTTTATTCTTAGCATGAAGGATATTAATTAAAGTTCCATACCTATGATGAAGGGGGTGGCTTTCCATCCTCCTGTCTTCCGCTTGTCGGCTGGCCTCCCATGGATGTCAACGGAGCCGTTGCTCGCCAAGTACTTGTTAGCATCTACGCCACCGGTGGCTTCGACCTCCATTGCTGTGTTGCTTGAGCCTGTGAACAGAACGGAAAGAGCAGTGCATTGGGCTGGGATTTATTGGGGAGCTTGGCAGCAGATAGTAGTTGCTGCCAGTGCAGCAGCGTAGCAGCTGTCCGGCTTGTGGCTGGTGTTCACCGTGACCCAAGTCTGACTGTTAAATACTGGACTCGGACGAAGTCTTGGAAGCTAATCTAGTCGGTCTTTGTTGGGAGATAGAGAGAAGAGAGAGAGAGAGAGTTAGTTCAGAGCGATTCCACCGGCAAATAAATTAGCAATTCATTAAATTTTTTAAAAACATCTGGTAGGAAAACGACGAGAATAATAAGTCTTGACAATACAAACTCATCATCAAAGTATATAATTACAGCTATGCAGTGATTTCACCAACTAAACCAACTTGCATATCTTTTTTAATACATGCATATAATTATCATTATAAAATAATAGATAACTAATTATGAGAAAGTTTTTTTAAAAAATTAGTTTCTTAAATTTGGGAATGGTTTTGCGAGGGAAAAAAAATATATTATCTTTTTAAATTGATTGAAGTTAGAATATTAGATCTTTTAAAAATTCTTTCTGCATTATGCATGGTGCAAGAATCTATGCACCATACATAATGATTAGTCATGATGCAAAAATGATAAAAATATTCTTGATGCATGAACGGCCATATGCGCGGTGTGCAAAGATTTTTGTAATCAATAATTAATGAGTCGGCCCAATGGATTTGAAGCCACCACAGCTGTTAACGCTCCTGATTCAGCCTGGTTGGAGAATCTGCTGGAGACTGCCAATAACAAAGTCTAAGAACCGTCATCCCAACGCGAGACGCAAGCGAAGAATCTCCATGATACTCTCTTGTAGCATGCCATTTGTTGAATCAATTGCTAGTCTTTTTTTTTTAATTACAATATTGTAAGTCAAACGCGAGAGGTTAGGTGAGGGATCGAGCTTATAATAATTAACAAATAAATTAATATGTAAACAGAGGTGCATGCGCTGTGAGTTTAGATCCTGATTAGGGTTGCAATTTGGGCCAGGTTCAACCCAAACCAGCCCGTCGAATCAACAGTGTTTAAACTCATCTTTGCTGAACCCGAACCCGAAAGACCGAGGTTTAATCCGGCCTGATTTGCACTTGATCCGAATCACTACAACATAAAATAAATATTGCGACGCAAAATGCATCACTAATGCGTTGCTAAACTGGATTTTGCGACGCATTAGCGATGCAATTGTAGTGTCGCTGTAAGTCTCGTCACAGAATGAATTTAGTCGCAACAGTGTCACTAAATAGCGACTCTCAGCGACGCATTTATTGCGTCGCAATATTGCGACGCAACGTCTTTGCGTCGCAATATTACGACGCAATGCGTTGCAATATTTAATAATAATTTTAGAAATATTAGCGACGCAATTTCAGTCGCTAATGAGTCGCTAATTAAATTTTTATAAAAAATATTAAAAATTAAAAATTAAATGGTTAAATTTAATATTGCCGCAACCAAGTGCGTCGCAATATTGCGACGCTAAGACGTTGCGTCACAATATTTAATAATAATATTTTAGAAATATTAGCGATGCAATTTCAATCGCTAATACGTTGCTAATTAATTTTTTTAAAATAAAAAAGATTAAAAATTAAAATGGTTAAATTTAACATTGTGATGCATTAAATTGCATCGCAATATTGCAATGCAATTGAATGCATCGTAATATTTAATAATAATATTTTACATATATTAGGACACAATTTCAGTCGCTAATGCGTCACTAATTAAATTTTTTAAAAAATATTATAAATTAAAATGGTTAAATTTATAAAAATTATGATCGAAACATTGATATTGATCGAAACACTAATATTGATCGAAACATTCATCATTAAATTTCAAAATTAATTAATATATTAAAATTTGAAGTTTCCATGTACAACACATAAAAAGTAAAGAAAAAAATACATCAAGAATCTCTACTATCACGATCATGTGGTGGCTGAAAACCCTGCGACATGCGGCTAACCAAATCCCTCATGTGACGCATCTGCTCTCTTATGTCAGAGAGCTCGTGCTGCAGGACTTCTGTGCGCTGGTCAAACTCGTGCTGAAGGACTTTCGTGCGCTGGTCGAACTCCTGCTGAATCTCCTGCCGAACGTCCTGGCGAACCTCATGCCGAACCTCCTTCGTAATAAATCTCCGAATGTCCTCTAAACGCTCGATAGGAATATCACCAGAATAGCGCAAACTGGAGGCCTGCTGTGAAAATATGCAGAAGCTCTAGTGCTCAGACCATAGACCATGCGGTCTCGCGGCTGGGCACCAACAGCCTCCAAAAACACATCGACTCTCTGGGCGGTCCCCCATCAGTGGAGTCGACCTGTGATACCTAGGACTGAAGCTTCTCGACTCGTGCCTTTGAATTATAAAATCAATAATAAATGAATCAATAAATTTCTCTAAATAAAATTTTAGAAATTAAACAGATACAATATAAAGCTAATTTCTTACCGCAACCTCCGTGATCGTGTATCGACCCAGGAACCGTCCCTCCTGGTGTGTGTCGCCCTGAATAGACGAAACTCACTTGGATCTCCGCCCTCCTATTCAGACTACAACAACAGAAAGAAAAATTGATATAAATAAAAGTATTTATAAATAACTAAATTAGTAATTAAAATATTTAAGTTTTCTTACCATGCGGCGTCTGTGCTCCTGAATCGAAATAGACCCCGCAGTGTGGTGGGAGAGACCCGTGCCAGGACAGCCCCTCTCGGATCGACGGTTCGTGCTGGCTGATGCGGACCTCCTGCGCCAGCCATCAAACTGCCACGCCTACTGCCACTCGTGCCAAATACCCTCCGGCACATGGGCAGGACACTCACCCAATGTCCTCCAACGATGAAGCATGTCGGAGTATCGGCGTGTTGTAAGAGCATTCCATGCTGCCCTAATGGCATCATGGATAGCAGGGTCCCACGTAAACTTTTTTTGCATTGAAATAAACAGTTAGTTTAAGAATTTATTAAGATTAAGAAATTTTATATCAGTGATAAATTGTATTTAATAAGTTTACCTGAAACTCTGAAAAATAAAACTCCCTCGTGGCTGCAGATACGTGGCGCCAATCGTAGCCACTGGGATCAGCACGCCTCTGAAATATGGAGCTGATCTGGCTCGATACATTTTGCTGCTCAATAAATCTGTTAAAAAATATATGTTTATAAGTAATTGACTTAAAAATATAAATGATATATTTACAATTACTATATACTTACAACCCATGAGCATCCAGTCCAAGTACGTGTGGCCGATGGTGGAAGAACTCTCAGATGTATGTGCCAATCAGCTGGATGACAATACTAATGCAGGATGATCGCCGATGGCTGAAGAGATCGGAGGCTGTGTGATGTGGAGATCCGAACTCTCCATCTTCAAAGCTCATGAGATCTATTGCGGCAGGGCTACGTCTCTTCTCACTCTGTCTGTCGCCGGTAGATCTACCTCGGCCCGTCATACTGAAAATACTAAAGATTCATGAATATTATTATAATTAATGATTAAATATGTAAAAATATAACATTTGTAAAAATAAATTGAATTTGAAAAAACCTCTATGTTTAGTCGGTTTCATTTGTTTCGTGAAATGTTGGTTCAACATCCGATGCCGTATCGGACTGCGATTTAGTTTCATTATAATCGGAAGGAAACCGAACATTTGAATCTGCAATTTCTTGGACATCACCATTTGGATCTCTAAGTGATGTTTCAGGAGCCCTTGTGTCGTCCTTATTTGCATGCATTTCATCTCATCCTCTTGAAATGCAGGGCACTCGGCTGATTGACTTGATGAACTGTCATCTAATACGATTGTTGATCGTGGGATGATTTTAGAAACAGCCCACCAATCTCGCTTGTCGTTGCGCAAACTTGGATATCCGCAGTAAAACACTTGCTGAGCTTGGTATGCAAGGATGAATGGATCATATTTCTGCAATCTTCGTCGATGGTTCACTTCAACTAGATTGTAGTCGTTATGAACCCTTTTTCTCACAGGAAGTGTCGGATCAAACCAATCGCAACAAAACAATACGGTTAGTTTAATAGGCCAACCGGGATATTCAACTTTAACCACCTCTACTAACTTTCCGTAATAATTCCTGCATATTTGCTCCAACACTTTCTCCTTTAACACACACGCCCCAGTTCTGTGTGCCTCTTGAAGCTGCTAGTCATTCAATCTGAAATTTGTACCCATTAACATAATAGCCAGTAGAGGTTGTTACGATCTTCAATGGCCATTGTGATAGACATTTAATGAAAAAATTATCGGTTGTGGACCATGGACCGTTTACCTATAAATTAATAAGCTATTCACAACCAATTCGAAAATAAAAGCCATTATTGAAATTGATTGAGTGATACTACTCACAAATTCATAAAACCAGTAAGCGAACTCCGTTTCTAATTTCTGCCCAACGGCAACTTGACTGATGTCGGGATTCATCTGTCGTTGTCTATCACAATACATCCTTATGGGATGATAAGGATTAAAACAACTATTAGCAATTAAATATTGTGGTATATTGCAATTTAAATTAAAGTTTCAATTAAGCATTGAAATATATACTTACTCAATGTATGGATCAACTTCTCTATAGTTCATTAGGATGTAATAATGTGCTGCATTATACTCCATATCGCTAAGATTTCTTGACTTCTGCACCCCAAATGAACGGCCGATACCTTTAAAAATTGATATTCTACCGTCATTAGGTTCTCCTTCGTCCACACATACGTCATCGTTACGATCAACATTTCGGCTCCTCGTGCGGACGTGACCCTCAAAGTAATGCGAGACAAAAGCTGAAACTTCTTCGACCAAGTGTGCATTACATATTGAACCTTTAACCCTTGCCTTATTACGCACATTATTTTTTAACTTCTTAAGGTACCTATATGTAAAGGTGAAAAAAAAATAAACCAATGTTCTCGCAATGAAATAATATTTGAAATGTCAACATGTCTTACTGATGTATATATTTACCTCTCGAAAGGATACATCTAGCGATACTGCACGGGACCAGCTATGCTCGCTTCGTATGATAAGTGAATCAGTAAATGCTCCATTGAGTCAAAAAAACTGGGAGGAAATATTCGCTCCAGCTTGCAAAAAATAATTGGAATTTCCTCCTCAAGCCTTGCCATGAATGCAGAAGTAATGACTGCGGCAGATAACTCCTTGAAGAACAAGATGAGCTCCGTCAATGACTTCCAGACATGGTGCGGAAGCAACTCACGAAAAGCTATAGGCAATAACTATTGCATGAAAACATGGCAGTCGTGACTCTTCATGCCGAACAACTTGAGCTTATGCATCTCCACACACCTACCGATATTTGAGGCATAACCATCTGAAAATTTTAACCCTCTAACCCAGTTACATAATACTTCTCATGAATTTCTGTCAAGAGTGTAACAGGCTTTAGGATAGGTCCCGTCGGCACTCCTCCTCAAATCACCTCTTCTGCAATAAAGATTAAGTTCTTCTCTTGACTTTGCAGTGTCTTTGGTTTTTCCCGGGATGTTTAGTACCGTGTTAAATATGTTATCAAAGAAATTTTTCTCAATATGCATAACATCCAAGTTGTGCCGGATGAGATTTATGCTCCAATACGGCAAATCCCAAAATATACTCCTCTTCTTCCAGTTATGTTCTTTACATATACGGCCATTTATTCTATCTGCATCTGGTTCCCAAACATACCTCAACCCCAAATGCTCTATAGTATCAAATATATTCGTGCCGGACCTAATCGGTTCAGCGAATTTTGTGATTGCTTTGTTCTTCCGGAAGGCGGTCAAGTTACGCCTGTAAGGATGATTTGGAGGCAAGAACTTCCTATGATTATCAAACCATGACTGCTTACCACTCTTCTGCAATGTAAATACATCCAAATCATATATGCAATGGGGGCATGCCAGACGTCCAGCAGTGCTCCAACCAGACAACATTGCATATGCCGGGAAGTCACTTATTGTCCACATCAAAACAGCTCTCATGATGAAATTCTGTTTCATAGAAATGTCATAGGCTATGACTCCTGTTTCCCACAACATTTTCAATTCGGCCACCAATGGTTGCAGGAAGACATCAATCTTTTCCTTTGGATTTGATGGTCCTGGAACCAAAACTATCAAAAACATTGCAGAATCTTTCATGCACTTCCATGGAGGAATGTTATATACAGTCAGTATTACAGGCCAACATGAATACTGTTGGCCCACTTGACCAAATGGTTAAAAGCCATCGGTACAAAGACCTAATCTCACATTCCTTATATCTTCAGCGAAATCAGGATGATTTTCATTGAAATGCTTCCAAGCTTTTGAATCTGACTGATGCCGCATTTCATCCTCTTTAATTCATGTTCGGCATGTCATCTCATATCAGCCACTGTAGCCTCAGATCTGTATAATCTCTGCAGGCGTGGAGTAAGAGGAAAATAATGCATCCTCTTGTAAGGCACACTTTTTCTCCTACTTGTACTAGCTCCCCCTTCGCCATTTTTGTACCTCGATTGCCCACAAATCTTACACCATCGCAGCTCTGAGTCTTCACCCCAATATATCATGCAATTGTTCAAGCAACAATCAATCTTATTAACTGGGAGCCCAAGCCCACGCAACAACTTCTTCGTTGAGTAAAAACTGTCTGCTACAACATTATCATTTGGCAAAATTTCCTTGATTAACCAGCTATAGAATTGAACGCCTTTTCTGATAATCGATGTTCTGCCTTAATATTCAGCAACCGAGCAGCAGTAGACAACTGGGAATGGCCCTCACAACCAGGATACAATTCTTGATTTACAGCACGCAACATATCATAAAATTGTTGTGTATCTAGATTTGGTTCTTCCATAAATATATTTTGATTGAATTCATTACCCGATGCATTCATCGTCATTTCTTCATATGTGTTTAAATTTACAAATGGTTCATTTACAGGAATTGACACTTGTTGGCTTGTAACAGCTACTGGAATTTCCTCTGGTTCACCATGATAGTACCAAACATCGTAATCAGGAACAAACCCCTTTTTACACAAATGCACCTTAATAGTTTCAACATCTCTGTAGGCTTTATTCTGACACCTGTGAAAGTTGCATGGGCACCTAATCCTAGGCCCATCCATCCATTCAGGTTGGCTACATGCAAATGCGATAAATTCTTCCAATCCATTCAGAAAATCTGGATTAAGCAAGCCATCTTTTATCCTTGCATACATACACGAGCGAGCCCCGCTCATTTTTGACCGACTTATACAATTTCTGGTAAACCATTAAAGGAAACCACATTATAAAACTATATTAGCATTACTAAATTATTTCTTTTACACAACTAAGGTTAATTACAACTATTTAAATCATTTATAACTAAACCAATTTTCTTTTACACAACTAAGGTCCCTACCCTGCAAGGCCGGGCCACGGCTATGATCCTTGGCGTGCTAGCAAGGACCGAGGCACATGTTCATGCCAGGCTAATGCTAGGGCTTGAGTTCGGGTCGGGCTGAATAGGATAGGGCCTTACCTTTTTACATTCAATCATGAGACTTCACAAGCATTCAAGTGTCCTAAATTAATTCCACCTTCACTCCATGTCTAAAAGGTAAGGCCCTATCCTATTCAAGAATATTTTTTGTGATATGTTATTCTGCTATTAATTATCATCGATCGGTTATGTTAAAATTTCAGCAGCATTTTCCCATATGTTCTCCTAAATGTGTGACATATATGCCACACTAGGAGAACGTATGAGCAAATACAAACCACAATCTCAACCAACGATGATTAATAGCAGACTAACATATCGCAAAAAATATTCTCAAACTGTCCACCAGGACAATTTAAGAATTTACAAGACTAAGTCTTACAAATTCTCAAACGGGTCTAAAGGTTATAGTGCTGTGAGAAATAATATGAAAATCCAAAGATAATCGAACTTATGCTCGTTATTCAAAAATTCTTGTCAATTCCGTAATAAACTCATTAAATAATTCTATATGAAGACTAAAATATAAATCATTCAAACTGCTAATTCGGTGCTGAAAATTAAATAGAACTACAACAAGACGTTCATTCTAGCATTACATAATTTAATGCATCATTCAATTTGAAGCAGAATGTAAATAATCAAGAAATAATATGATATTATAAAATCATATTATAATATGATATTATAAAATTATTATAATATCATATTAATATCAATAAAATTAGAACTCATATATGTCAAATGTTAACCAATAAACTGTCATGCATAGTTTAATAGACTAAGAAATTGAACAATGACTATATAAAAATCACTAATCAATTATGACTGAATTAATTTAAAACAATAAGCACTAAATAATCGTAAAGTAATTTCTTTAATTAATTTACTATAGATCAGAACCACTAATTAGCAAATACTATATTGATGTTATAGAATCATTATATTATATTATATTATAACATAATATAATATTTTATATAATATTAAAATGATACTATACTGTATTCTAATATTATTATAAAATATTATTTATTTAATATAATATTATTACTATAGGGGTTTTCTAAATTTAGAAAAATATAATAATATTTTTAAATAAACTATTAAAATTAAAATATTAAAACAGCTTAGTAATAATATTTTGTAATAAATTTATTTTTTATATTAATTTAATAAAAAAACCCATCCCTATTTTTTTTAAATTTTTATTTTTTTTGGTGGCCTGGCAACAGACGGCCACGGTCGGGGCCATGGCCGGAGAAGACGGGAGGAGGGGGGGATTTCCTCCCCCCCTGTTAAATTTTTTTTTTCCCCGTGGCCTGGCCACTGTGGCCAGGCCACGACCGGCCATGGCCGCAGCCGTGGTCGTAGAAGACGGGAGGGGGAGGGGTTCCCCCCCTTGTAAAATTAATTTTTTCCCGTGGCCCGGCCACGGCCGCGGCCGTGGCCGGAGAAGACGGGAGCAGGGGGGATTCCCCCCCTACTGTAAAATATTTTTTTTCCCATGGCCTGGCCACTGTGGCCAGGCCACGAACGGCCACGACCGCGGCCGTGGCCTGGCCACTGTGGCCAGGCCACGAACGGCCACGGCCGTGGCCTGGCCACTGTGGCTAGGCCACGAACGGCCACGACCGTGGCCGTGGCCAGAGAAGACGGGAGGGGAGGAGGGGTTCCCCCCTTGTAAAATTAATTTTTTCCCATGGCCTGGCCACTGTGGCCAGGCCACGACCGGCCACGGCCGCGGCTGTGGCCAGAGATGACGAGAGCGGGGGGGGGGGGGATTCCCCCCCCCCCCACTGTAAAATATTTTTTTCCCGTGGCCTGGTCACTGTGGCCAGGCCACAACCGGCCACGGCCGCGGCCGTGGCCGGAGAAGACGGGAGGGGGGGCACATCCCCCCCATTGTTAAATTTTTTTTTTCCCATGGCTTGGCCACTATGGCCAGGCCACGACCGGCCACGGCTGCAGCCATGGCTGGAGAAGACGGGGGGGGGGAGGGGTTACCCTCCTATTAAATTAATTTTTTCATGGTCTGGCCAGTGTGGCCAGGCCACGACCGGCCACGGCCGGCCGTTGCCGGAGAAGACGGGAGGGGGGGGGGGGGGCAATGCCCCCCCCCCCACTGTTACATTTTTTTCCCGTGGCCTGGCCACTGTGGCCAGGCCACAACCGGCCATGGCCGCAGCCGTGGCCGGAGAAGACGGGAGGGGGGAGGGGTTCCCCCCTGTAAAATCAATATTTTCCCGTGGCCTAGCCACTGTGGCCAGGCCACGACCGGCCCCACTGTTATAAAAATTTTTTTTAGAGGGAGGGAGAGGAGTACCTGGACAGTGATTCGGGTGCCGGAGAGCCGCCGGACGTGGGGAAGACGAAGGACGAGAAAGGAGAAGGCGGGAGGGGGGGTTCGGGTTCGTGAGGAGGAAGAAGAAAAGGGGGATCCGCACGGATTTATGAATCAGGCTTAGCGACGCAAGATTGCATCTCTAATATGTCGCTAATCCGCGATGCTAATTATGCATCGCTGATTGCGTCGCTAAGTTGCCGCCATTAGGCATTTAGGCGAGAAATTAGCAACGCATTTGATTTGCATCGCAATATTTTAATATTACAAATATTGCGACACAGTCATTATGCGTCGCAGTATTGCGACGCAACTGCAATGCGTCGCAATATTTGTATTATTAAATTAATAAACTAATATCAATATTGCGATGCATTATGAATGCATCGCAATATTGCGACGCAAAATGGATGCGTCACAATATTATTTCTTAATTTAAAACTAATATTGCGACACATTATGATTGCGTCGCAATCTTGCGACTCAATCATAATGCATCGTAATATTATTTGTTAATTTAAAACTAATATTGCAACGCATCCATTATGCGTCGCAATATTATTTGTTAATTTAAAACTAATATTGCGATGCATTCATTATGCGTCGCAATATTGTGATGCATCCATTATGCGTCGTAATATTGCGACGCATCCATAATGCGTCACAATATTATTTTAATTTAAAAATAATATTGCGATGCATTATAGCTTGGATCCGACCGCTGCGATCCATCCGATCGGCGACGATCCGACGGTTGCGATCGATCCAAGCCATGATCCCGAACGACGATGATCGATCCGACCTTGCCATCCATCCGATCGGTGACGATCCGATGGTTGCGATCGATCCAAGCCATGATCCCGATAGGCGATGATCGATCCGACCGTTGCGATCCAACCGATCGGCGATGATCTGACGGTTGTGATCGATCCAAACCATGATCCCGATCGGCGATGATCGATCCGACTGTTTCGATCCATCCTATCGGCTACGATATCCGACGGTTGCGAGTGATCCAAGCCATGATCTCGATCGGCAATGATCGATCTGACCGCTGCGATCCATCCGATCGGCGACGATCCAACGGTTCTGATCGATCCAAGCCATGATCCCGATCGGCGATGATCGATCCGACCGTTGCCATCCATCCGATCGGTGATGATCCGATGGTTGTGATCGATCAAAGCCATGATCCGATCGGTGATGATCGATCCGACCGTTGCGATCCATCCGATCGGCGAAGATATCCGACGGTTGCGATCGATTGAACCCATGATCCCGATCGGCGATGATCGATCCGACGATTGCCATCCAACTGATCGGCGACGATCCGACGGTTGCGATCGATCCAAGCCATGATCTTGATCGGCGATGATTGATCCGACTATTTCGATCCATCCGATCGGCTACGATATCTGATGGTTGTGAGTGATCTAAGCCATGATCCCGATCGGCGATGATCGATCCGATCGCTGCGATCCATCCGATCGGTGACTATCCGACGGTTGTGATCGATCCAAGCCATGATCCCGATCGGCATGATCGATCCGACCGTTGCGATCCAACCGATCGGCGACGATCCAACGGTTGCGATCGATCCAAGCGATGATCCGATCGGTGATGATCAATCCGACCATTTCGATCCATCCGATCGGCTACGATATCCGACGGTTGTGAGTGATCCAAGCCATGATCCTGATCGGCGATGATCGATCCGACCATTACATATAGAACCAATCGACAACGATCGGACGGTTGCGAACGATCCAAGCCATGATTCCGATCTGCGATGATCGATCCGACGGTTGCGATCCATCCGATCGGCGATGATATCCGACGGTTGCGATCGATTGAACCCATGATCCCGATCGGCGATGATCGATCCGACGGTTGCGATCCAACTAATCGGCGACGATCCGACGGTTGCGATCAATCCCGTCCATGATCCCAATCGGTGATGATCGATCCGATCATTGCGATCCAACCGATCGGCGATGATCCCACGGTTGCATTCGATCCAAGCCATGATCCCGATCGGCGATGATCGATCCGACCTATTTCGATCCATCCGATCGGCTACGATATCTGACGGTTGCGAGTGATCCAAGCCATGATCCTGATTGGCGATGATCGATCCGACCACTGCGATCCATTCGATCGGAATGATCCGATGGTTGCGATCGATCCAAGCCATGATCCCA
Source organism: Calamus simplicifolius (assembly GCA_900491605.1). NCBI lineage: Eukaryota > Viridiplantae > Streptophyta > Magnoliopsida > Arecales > Arecaceae > Calamus > Calamus simplicifolius. The sequence continues at coordinate 89,586 of UESW01004942.1, read as the reverse complement.
AATGGCGATGATCGATCCGACCGTTGCCATCCATCCGATCGGCGATGATCCGACGGTTGCAATCGATCCAAGCCATGATCTCGATCGGCGATGATCGATCCGACCGTTGCGATCCAACCGATCGGCGACGATCCGATGGTTGCGATCATCTAAGCCATGATCCCGATCGGCGATGATCGATCTGACCGTTTCAATCCATCCGATCGGCTACGATTCGATGGTTGCGAGTGATCCAAGCCATGATCCCGATCGGCGATGATCGATCCGACCGCTGCGATCTATCCGATTGGCGACGATCGACGGTTGCGATCGATCCAAGCCATGATCCCGATCGGCGATGATCGATCCAACCATTGCCATCCATCCGATCGGCACAATCTGACGGTTGCGATCGATCAAAGCCATGATCCCGATCGGCGATAATCGATCCGACCATTGCGATCCATCCGATCGGCGACGATATTCGACGATTGCGATTGATTGAACCATGATCCCGATCGGCGATGATCGATCCGATGATTGCGATCCAACTGATCGGCGATGATCCGACAGTTGCGATCGATCCAAGCCATGATCCTAATCAGTGATGATCGATTCGACGGTTGCGATCCATCCGATCGGCGATGATATCCGATCGTTGCGATCGATCCAAGCCATGATCTCGATCGGCGATGATCGATCCGACCGCTGCGATCCATCCGATCGGTGATGATCCGACGGTTGCGATCGATCCAAGCCATGATCTCGATCGGCGATGATCATCCGACCGTTGCGATCCATCCGATCGGCGACGATATCCGCCGGTTACGATGATCCAAGCCATGATCCCGATCAGCGATGATCGACGACGGACACTACCGTGGCCGACAAGTAAGGGGGGAACCACTTTATAATTTTTATTTTTATTTTCATGGGAGGGGTTGTGGAAAAAAAAACCCCTTTTTTTAATTTTACCACCGGCCTGGCGGTGGCCAGGCCACGGCCTTGGTTGCCGACCACGGCCACGATAAAAATTATTTTTTTTGTTATATGCATCGCTAAATTAATGAGTTGTTTTTTAATTTTCTAGGTTTTTGCATTATTATATTAAAAATTAAATTTTTTTATTTTTTTGGTATATGCATCGCTATTGCGTCGCTAAATAGCGACGCAATCGTTGCGTCGCTATATTAACGAATTTTTTTAATTTTTTGGGCTTTTGCGTCGCTCTATTGCGACGCAAAATGTGCGTCGCAATATAGCGACTCAATGTTGTGTCGCTATATTAAAAATTAATTTTTATTAATTTTTTGGTATTTGCGTCGCTATTGAGTCACTAAATAGCGACGCAATCACTGCGTCGCTATATTAACGAATTTTTTTAAATTTTTTGGGTTTTAGCGACGCTATATTGAAAATTAATTTTTTATTTTTTTGTTAAATGCATCGCTATTGCGTCGCTAAATAGCGACGCAATCACTGCATCGCTATATTAACAATTTTTTTAAAATTAAAACGGTTTTTTGCGTCGCTAATGCGTCACTATATTGCGACGCAAATTTGCGTCGCAATATAGCGACTCATAATTGTGTCGCTATAATTAAAAATTATATATATTTTTATTTTTTTGTTATATGCGTCGCTATTGCGTCACTAAATAGCGACGCAATCTCTGCGTCGCTATATTAATGATTTTTTTTCTGGTTTTTGCGTCGCTATATTGCGACGCATTATTATTGCGTCGCTAATTGAGTCGCTATTTTTTTTCTCTCTGAGTTGTCGTAATTT